>BOPP01000003.1:14360866-14374916 GCA_017312745.1 Gryllus bimaculatus
GTCGAAGTTTGTTCCATTTTGTTCGACGTAATAATATACGAGGTTCTCTAATTTATTATTTTTATTATTACTTAGGAAACATTTCTTAATAATCTAAGTGAATAATATATTATACGATATTGATGTCGGAATCATAACATGGTTTCCAAAATCTTTTCATAATCGTTTTAAAAATTATTAGCAGGAACGTGAAATATTTTTTGAATCCAATGTAGTGTACGCCCTGTTGCGATGGACACATTTTTATCAATAATGTCTTACACGTTATTCCATTTCCACATTATTGCGAAGTATTTTATCACGATTACTTTGACAGCATGCATGTTAGCGAATAGGACAGTTATAAATCCATTCGCGTGTTCGAATGAGGTCAGATTTTGGAAAGGGAAGAATGCGTCGGAAGGTCGGGTGGTCCAAAGTTCGAAAAATTCCTGTTGTTCCATTAATATTTACATTTAAAAGAACCTCCAACCTAAACGACATCTCCTAGCCAAATTCTAACCCTTCGTCGCTCTAGTTATATTTACATTCGTTGCTACGTGTCATTGCGCTCAAAAGGTCTGACTTTTATCAAACGGTCGCTAGTACTGCTAACAGAGCGGTTTTTCCGGCTTTTATTGTTTATCGTTTTCAGCCGTAGTAGAGTAAATATGAAACTGGATAATATGTAATTTCAATCCAATATTACATCTGAGTCTCATTAATATTTCGAGCATCGTTTCGTCAACATGTTCGTTTCAACTACTTCAACATTACCCACAAAATTGTAGATAACATCCGTGAATAAATCCTAACCTTGAAGTAATTTTTCCTGTAATTTTCTTCAACATTCTTAATTACCGAATCTATGAGTCATCAAAAATGCTTTCTTTACTATTTTCTGACGATAATTGACATCCTTAAATATGATATTAAAATCAAAAGACAGTTTTGTTAAAGGCTTTAGGAATTGCTTCATCATCATTTTGAAACTATTGCTAGGTATCATTCAATTTCCTGCGAGATAGATAGTGGGTCATTTGTTACATTTTCCCTCTTGGAAATAAATGTATTCTTTTCACCAAGCTTTGACTTTTCAGATTACAAAAAAGACAAGGTTGAGGGCTGTAGAGATGGAGGTCTGGCGGAGATGCTGTAGACTAACAAGAATGGGTAGACTAATGAATAGTGACATCAAAGGAGAGATGGGTATCGGCATTGATTTATTTGATACCTTGAATCGTGGGAATTACAGGCATGTAGAGTGAATGCTCAATAAAAGGTGGCCAAAAAATAAAACTGAGAAACAAGGAAATCCAGAAGTCCCAGAGAAGATGATTGGAATGATAGAAAAACGTTAACTCGTTCTGATTATTCTAACTTACTAGTGTCTTTCTCTAGCTCTGACGTCCCATTCACATAAAAAGCATGTACATTTACTTAATTTTCCCTCTTATTCATATAAAATACTGCACAACTTCAGAACACAGCGTACTTGCGTTCATTTTCGATTTTTTTCAAGAATACTGTGTAAATTTTGCTAAGTTTACCTGAGTGATCTAGAACGAGCTATAGGAATTGAATGATTTCCATTCTGAATTATTCAAATATATTTTCATACCGCAGAAGAACACCTTTCAATTTTTTATTGGATTCAATGAAAAGACGCCAACCATTTGCTTCATAAGAACATTACGTAAGAGCCTTGATGGCAGGCCTGTCAAACTGCGCCCTCAGGAGCTATTTGCCCGCCTGGGAAGCCCGGCGCTCCTACGGGCACGGGCATCTTCCCCTGACTCCTCTCTCATTTTCCCTCCAAATCTGGAAAGGGTGTGCAGGCGCAAGCTGAAGCTGCGCCAGGGGGAAGTAGTACCTTCACCCGAAAATATGTTTGGCAAATTTGTTCTATCAAACGACCGAGATTTGTAGTACGTTTATATTATTTACCACTGCTAATTGATGTTTATTTTCTTTTTAAATTCTGCCTTGTATAAACATTTTTGCTAAGTTTCAGAAATGTGTTTGAATGAAAAATTATTCCTTGTTTTCGTTTTTGGTTGTGTTTTATTAAATAATTCAGTTATTTTATGTACAGTTTTTTTAACCGTAAAGTTCTTATTATCATACAAGAATCTTTGTCTGTTAAACCTCGTAAATGTATATACGAAATTAATGCAGTTATTGCACTCTTAGTAAACAGATTACGAAATCAAGATACTGTCGATTCTAAAGTTAAATATTAATCTCAGTTGACAATTTTAAATGTGACTGATCTATTATTCTGTTTTAATGGATCATTTCTTTGCTTTAGTAGAGAAAAAGGTAATTAATATAGATAAATTTGGGGCAACAACTGGCAAATGACATCTCTAAACACTATCAAAAGAGAAGTGTCCACTGATGTACCGCCAACTGCCGAGCCATTTGTACAACCCTTACTTTTACATCTCGCGCTAGTTGCTGTGAACGCAGTGCCCGTGAGCTCTTGTGAGCTAGTGACCTGACCGCATCATTTATATTTCTGATTTATGGGGTTAAATTGCAGTTACAAGGTTTCAAATTTACTCGGCAAGGGGACTCCGGGTATTTCTGTTGTAAACTTTAAAGAGATTATTCTTTGCAGGCCATCGCACACCCCACCCAGCAGCAGAAGGTTCCTATGAGACGAGAGACTAAAGCAAGGAGTAATGCGGCGCCCTCAGTTCTTCTGTTTGTGTGTGTGTGGGGGGGATGTACACAAACCTAGGGAGATCCCTGCATGGCTGGCCACGGCATGGCTCCGTACCGGCACCGTTCCAAGAGACATGTCACCAGGCCTCGCCGTGGGGCAAGGGACAGACCATGGCCACCTATTGCTGTGGTCACGGCCGGATGCCGCTCTTTGAGGGCGGGACGCTAAGGGGCGCCGCTAAATTGGAGTCTAATGTTCATATTACAGATATCTAAAAATATAAAAAGTGAAGTGAAAGTAAAGAGAAAATTGAGCCCCCCTGCAATAATATTGTTATTTTTCGCTGTTTGCAATACTAGACTAGCAACAATACTAGACTAGCAGCGTTGCCCCTTTGTTTCGTATTCAATAGTTGTGAAAAATGAAAAGCCTCATTGTCTCTATTTATCTGTGTCTCTTTGGATGTCTCTGTCAGTCTCTCAGTTTCTGTTTCTTTCTATCGTTATCTCTTTCTATCTTTGTCTCTCTCCCTCTCTCTCTCTTTCTCTGTGTCTCTCTATCACTGTGACTGACTGTCTGTCTTTCATTATCTCATTCTCTATTTCTTTATCTCTCTGCCATTGTCTGTCTCTGTATCCCTCTGTATCTGTCACTATCTCTGTGGCTCTATCGTTCTGTCTGTCTCTGACTATGTCTCTCTGCTTCTCTCTCTATCGCTGTATATATATATATATATATATATATATATATATAAATTCTAAACTGCTGAATTATTTCCTATTTCAAAGAATATTCCATTACATTTCAACCTCAGAGGGGCATGGTTCCTATAAGAAAAATTGCATAATTGCGAGATTCACCTCAGTCCGTTCTCATAGCACTGTATGCACTTATTCCTAGATGGCGACAGTCGGTTGCCAGACACAGAGATTTCTTTACGCATACAGAGAAAAAGGCGCAGTTTCTTCTGTACTTTCGAGGAGTCCTGACCAAAATTCTCCGGTTCTTTTCGGAACTAGTTCTGACATTCGCATTATCATTTACTCAATACAAAATTTCGCTTTTTAAGGAGACATCATGTAAATGGGGGGATAGAATTTACGGTAGTCATATTTACTTTATTCAAATTTTCTATTCTGCTATGAGATATTTGTGTTAGTTATGCAATGGACAAGCTACAAAAATTGAAGTACATTTTTTTGAATCTACTTTTAGCAGTTTATAACTAAACGTTTGAATTACTGAAATTTATTTCAATATATTCTCTATTTAATCACTTCAGTGGCCTTTTGCATGATTCTGGTTTCTATATTTACCGCATATTGATTGATTTTCCAATTAATTACATTTTAAATATGATGTCTGATTTACGTATATTAATGTTGTGTAAGAAATTACATTAAACTTAAGCGGGAGGACAGAAATTTTAATTTTTAATGAGAGAGTGCTAACTCTTAGAGAATGTTTTAATTTAAAGACATATTGTCACATGTGTATTCTTAAGTTTGATCGAGATATCTATACTTCGTGTAATACCTGCATTACCGCCGCTTTTAATCCATCCGGTAGAAGACTTTTAGCATTTTGAGAGTAAGTTCAAATTGCACTTACCTTCTTCTGTCGAGTCTTTTTAGGCTGTAGGACTGGTGTTCTTTTCTGAAAATATAACATCCCCACATCTCGTTTTTTCTTCTCTCGTCTGTAATTCCAGGTAGATCTTTCACTATTCATCTCATTTTAAGCTGCTCTTTCTTCTTTCTTACTCTTCTTCTCCCGCATATTCAGACACTGAATCCTACAAGCTTTTCAAGAAAAGTGAACAATTATATTTTTATCTCTACGTTTACTACGAAAAACCCTGCCATTTTTTCTTGGCAATAAGTCTTTGTTTTAATTTAATTTGCTTGTATTTCCCAATCGAAAATCGTCAAAGTTTCCAATAGATATAAAATAGTTTTAAAGCACATTCAACATATAGGAATTACCAATATTGCACACAACTTAATAACTTACAATATTATTACTGATTACAAGACTTATTACATTTACTTACAATATTACTATTACAGAAAAATGGGAGATAGCAGTACCGCGTTAATTTTAAAAGCATAATAACATTTTATAGGACGGAAAAACCATTGTAATACTTTGAAATGAATTAAAATAATTATTGCTTAATTCATTCATATTATAATTAAATCTATACAGAAAATTTTTTTACCCTTCAAATAATAAACAACTAATTTGACTTACTACTCTATCCTTTCAACAAGATGAAAATTTCTTGTAGCTCTATATTTGCCTGCGAGTTTTCACCATAACGCGCATGCGTTTCCCAAGCACACGGCCCTGCTTCGATTAAATCCGTTGTTACGTTTGTCGCGCGAGCTCCTTCTTACGCTTCTACCTGCAAAGGGGTTCTTCGCGTAAAATGCGTCGCGAGTACTATGCTTCCGAATAGACTCATACGCCTTTTCAGAGTCCTTTCAAGTTCCATTGTTCTTACAGATCATTTGTTTCAAAGAGGATGCTGAGAAATTGGGTCCTTTTTTACGATGGGCACGTATACTGCATTCTATCTCCGCAGAAACATTGAAATGTTGTCTAACTTACCGCACCGAAACCAAATAAAATTGTTTTATTAATTCCTTGCATTATTTAGCAGCACCCACATTTCAATGTACAAATATATTTATTACCAGTTGATACTTACACAAAACTACACACTTTATGTTAATCAAGAGGAAATTGTAATGAATCAGTTTTTTTGTCAAAATTATATCATTTAGAGAAAACTAGTATGTCTCTTTGGTCGCTTCTCCGGATCCCAATTAAAATCGTTGTATGTCATGGCTTGCAACTTTTCGGGACAGGAAAGATAAAAATTGATTGTTTGCATGATTGATTGGTGGTTTCCAGGCGCAACAACTGCTATGCTCATTGATTCCATTATATAAAGGAAGTTTTATGCCTGGGGTGGCGGTGCTTCCTCACGTCTTAATATTGAAATCAGAGCACCCACCTACGTCGACATAGCTATCAACACGCGTGCCGTTGTATGCATGTACATGTAATTTGGTGGAAGTCAGGGGAGAGGGGGCCCCTACACCTATGGAGGGACGAACCCGCTCGACTCGGAGCAAGGAATTCTTACCCTATTCGAGCATGTGTCAAGCTCAATTCACCTTGAACAGGAAACCTTGGCTAGCGCTCCGAAATCGTCGGCTCTTCTATACTACAGCAACCCGTCCAAACGCACTGAGGAAAAGACTTCCCGGGAAGATTTATTTCAATGCGGTTCAGCTGATCGCTCAGCCAAATGCATTCAGCCTCCTTTCGTCGATTAGCTGCCGACCTTTTTCGTACTAACGCTACCACCAGAGTTGAAATCCTCCTTATAGCCTTTATAGAATCAGGTTATTATTAATATGGCGGGCGCTGGGCTCCTGGCCAGTGGTGGAGCTGATTGCGAATTAGAAAGGGATCATTACATTTTGGTTGCTTCCAAAGTTAATTGACAGAAATTTTAATCCATTGTCCAAGTCAACATTACAAATATAACAGAAGATAATGTGTGCTCAGGAATATTACTTAACATTAGTAAGTCATGGAATGCCCTATCTACAGTGTTTGTGATTGTCTCTGAATGGGATGAAGATGGAAGGGAACATCAATGAGAATTAGTAGATATTTCGCAAATGAAACGCTACGCAACTCCTTTTTGTAGAAAATTAAAATTAAGATATGATGAATTATGCACCAAGGTTAAGTAAGTGTCTAATACTCGAGCGGCGCAACAAAATGCCGAGAGCTTGTTCCGAGATCATTAGAACTAACGCTAATGACATACATAATTTATTTTGATTGCCTAATTTATGTTTGATTCAGATTTACTTGATTACTAATTAACTGTTGTTTAACTTACTCGTTGTCTTTTTATATAATTCCCTCCATAAGAGAGCCAGTAGCATCATGATTTTCAATTACCTCGTTACCCGGAATCCTTTGATCCGGTAGTTATGGCAGTCATATTAAGCCCACTCTAGTTATGCGTGTATATTAAGCTTCGTATCCAAGCAGTACAAGCTATACACTATCAGGAAAATATAAAGATATTTACACTGATTTATAACATTTCAACATTTCCTTAAGACACTATATTTGCTTGCTTGAAACGTATCTATTGATCTAACTGTTTTGTTAATATTGATAATCATCAGTGCTGGGAGAAATCCGCAAATATACTTTAATAACGTGTTTTGGTCCATTTACGAAATTGCACCACAAGTGTATTGCGTAGTGGCAGTTTTACTGTGATTCATAAATTTCTCATGCACACTGAAGTTAAATTTAAATGTCTCTTATGCTCTTTCGCCAGATCCAGTCACCGAAATGAGTTCAAAGAATTGGCCTTGATTCCATGGGGAGCGAAATCGTGTAGAGTCCCAAATTAACCCGAATGTTTTGCCACAGATTTCGTTTGCTCAGAATCGATGCAAAGTCGCCCCCCATTGTAAATGAACTTTAAGACTGTCTTTAACAATTCTCTACATTCTGAAGACAGTGTAGCGCAGCGGGGGTACACTTGAGAGCAGTATATTTGAATTGTGTTTCCGTCTCGCTTTTATCGGAAAGTGATTTTTTTAGAAAATACACCAATTCTCAATGATGGTGGAGTCTAGAAATTTTATCGAAATAAAGGCCTGTGTCACACGCTGCGTTGCGTTGACGACGTCACTTAAGTCAGCTGGCGTGTGTGCGATGCGTAACAACTCTTAAACGCCACATTGTAGATTAACACTGAGTCTTAGTGTTGTGTTAGATTTCAAGCTAAGACTTACGTCCAAGGATAACGCGGTGTTGTAGCTTTCAACGCGCGACGTCCGCTACGCGAAGCCGCGTAGGCGAAGGCACGTCGCCAAGCGCCGCATGGCCGTTCACAAGATACAGTGTACTCTATCTCTCTTAAGGACTCGTGTGCGCAGGCATCGATCGCGCGGCGACGCACTTCTGTCACAGCGTTAGGTCGCGCGGCATGGCAACGCTTCGTGTGACAAGCCCAAGGAACTTGTATGCTACCACAAGATTTATAATTCAGCTGCTTTATCTTGGACCACGAGCTTCAAATTTTACCCTTTGTGCTCCCACTAAAAACCAGCAACCACAGCACGACCTCATTTTAACAGTGATTGCTTTTAGAAGTTGGCGACCATATTTAAATCTCCTTTCCTGAAAAAAAGAAAAAACTTAGCCAAAAAGTAAAAAAAAACAAATAACGATGAGAGTGTATTCGAGTAAAGGTTTTTGGAATTATTTTTCCTGATTTACGAAGTTTATCGAGGAAATTGCGATTGACTAATGCCATTTTCCCCTGAGATTTAATGACGGTCACAAATGTACATATTAAATTATTTTAGTATGCCAAGTACCTCATATATATTGAAAATCCCCAAAATATAAATTTTATTTCTCTATGTAGTTATTTTTCATTTAAAAGGGTTCATCAATAGCATTGTAATGACGCAGTTATTATTTTCTGTCTTTTAATGGTAATTTATTATTATACCTGATGCTAACTTGAAATTGCGGTTAATTCCTTGATTCATATAACCCACGCACGCGGAATCTATATTTGAGCATTGCTTTTCAGGAAAAATACAAATCATACGAAAACATTTCGGAGACAATTAAGGAAAGAGATTTTTGATGAAAATACGATGTTATCACAAAAGCTATATAGTTCCTTTACACATTTCTTCTTCATTTCACAGTTTTCATTAATTTGCAATTCAATATCTTTTATTTTTATTTGTAGTATTATATATCCTTTCTTCCCCAAAGTACAGTGATTCAGCATGAACAATGTTTCGAATTATAGAACATTTCAAATTACTCTGATATTTTGCTACGTTCAAATTTAATAAGTATAATCAGGTATAAAAGAATCAACTGTCAGACAAAAATAGACGAATTGTCGGTAATAAATGCTTGTTATACTAGTGCCTTAATTCTATAGAACACCATAAAATAGCTCACAACTTTAAAATAATTAACAATTATTTTGGCCGACAAAAATACGAGATTTCTTATTCTTGAAGCATTTAAGATGGATGTATTTAATTGTACATAATAATTGAAGACAAAAAGATTCTCTTACATATTGCATACTCAAAGAACTTAAAGTGTGACTATTATTGTGCTGGACTTTGCCCCAATAAAGATATTAAAATCACAGCTTAAGAAGATAGACGAGAGATTGCTTGTGTAATATATAAGGAAATCTACTGATAATTGAATTATATCTAGAATTGTCAATATCTCTCTCATTACCTCACAACACACTCTGAGACAGTATTACAAAACCATGTTAACAAGAGTCTGTTATTTCTATTAATAAAGTATTGACTGGATAACGGATGAACGTGAATATTCTGGATAGGCCACGACAAGGCATGAAGTGAGGTGTATGAGTAGTAGGGGATTCGGACTGCAGCACTGTGTTTACCTTGAACGGACACAATGCAAGTGGATTACAAAAATAGTTAACCGAAACACGATGCCACGGGCGGGGACGGCTTGTCCATAGTCTTTAAGATCTTCCAATATCAAATGCAGCATTGCCCAAACACTCTTCTGGAAGTTTCCTTCGGTCACATGTCACAACTCATTAACACAACAAATTAATTGTTTCAGAAGCGGAGACTCGAAATTCTCGGGCTTGTTTTCTTTAAATTTCGTCTCGAAATCAGATACGTTTAGTCTTCACTGGACGTTATAAATTTTCTAACAGACACACGCATTACCTAAGAAATACCACGAAGGAATTTGAAACAAGCATTTTTCTGCTCAAATGAAAAATCCTGCATCACATTTCGACAGTTTATCATCGAAACTCGCCTCGGGTAGAGAGGGGGAATCGGTTGCAGACCTGTACAAATTTTCCGACGGAATATCAATACACCAAAATCTGGCGCGGTCTTTGGCTTATTAGCCGTTGCCTCGCAAGCGAGGAAAACTTCCATTCAGACAAAACGAAAAACGCAGTACAATTATCTACAGGCACAGCAAGACAGAAAACACAGCAGGCTCTCGGGAATGAACGGAAAAGAGCGAGCAGTTTCGACAACATCTACTAACCTTTCTAGCGCCGGTATATACAAACATAACGAACGCCGGGCGACAGGGAAGACGATTAAAACTTGTGCACCGGCGACGCAGCGACGGGCATGGGCACACAATGAAACAGCCGACTATATCACAGAGTTACATATATATACACAGCGATACAACTAAGCACAGAGACCAAGAACTTAACGCATACGGAGGCAAGTATCGTGTACACGGAAGGACCTTGGCGGTGGCGAAACGCACAGAAAGTACTTATCTACTTTAGTTTGATAAAACTGGGGGAACCCAAAAATTTCGGGGGGACACATCCGCTACACGAAAACATATACGACAGAAATGCTACACACGGAATCAGTTTACAAAACGATTATATGGTTCGCATGTTGTGTAAGATCAGACGCGATTGTAAAGATAGCTGCGACCGTCGGAAGATGTCGCACGCCCTCTCTCGGTCCCATCAATAGGAAGACCACCAATTAGCCTAAGTATCACAGAAATCAGCAGAGCTGATCCACACAAATATAATATAACACTTTTCGTTAACAAGAAACTAGGAAACGTTGATATATGGTTGTTGATCCGGATCTGATTGATCCCTCCAGAAACGCTACGTTGCGATGCTACTACTATTGCACGCCGATACAAAATGCGTAAACGTTTCCTTCCGATAATAAATGATATGACTAACACAATGACCTCCTCGGGCGGGTTTCGGTCTCCGAAAACCGGCGTCGAATCGGAACCTTGATATACCTCGAGAGTCCACCGCCCTGGGCGGGCAACAAGAACCTCGCAGTGTCAGTGAAGATGCGCGAGTTTTCAACCGCTGCGAACATCAGCGTTCGTCTCGTGGGAATTCAAAAAACAACTTTTAGCCTCATACACACAGAGCACACTCACGTGAACGTGACCGGAGTACACATTTAGGTTTTTCAGATATTGATTTTTTTAATGTTATAAAAACACACGGACAGATAAACCACCAGGAGAACTCAACACACACGCATACGCTACACGGGGACCCACACCAGAGTGCGTGCAGTCGCACGATCCGCGACGTCTTGCGACAGAATCCCGTCCGGTCGTTCGCCGCAGGCGAACCACAAGGCAAGAGGGCGGGTGCCGGTCGGTCCTTCACAACCATCGGTGGCGGAGGCCGTTGCGCCTGTCGTTGGCCGGCTGCAGCCGTCCTTGTTGTGACGGGGCGCCCTGCACGCACACTCGAGCTGCGTGAGTTGGACCGCGACGGTGAGCGTGAGGCGCCGGCGGGCCTCAGCGCCTCGCCGCGCCCCGCCGGTTCGCGCACGCGCCCGCCGCGCGCCCCGCGCCTCCGCCGCGCCGCGTTGCGACCGCCCGCCGCGCCCACGCCGCGCGCGCCGCCCCTGCAAGCCAGACGCGACATAGGCAACATGGAGGGGGCGGCCAACATCGCATCACAAGCAAAATCTGAAGATTTATACCATTAAAAGTACACTGCAGTCAGTTAACGGGGCTTGGTCAATAGAAGGCAAAAAGTTTTAAAAAATGCGTTGTTTGCAATGTTGGAAAGTGTATTCCCATCTTCAGGCTTGAAAACACCAAGAGTATACTTAATTAAAAATTGGTGGATGCTTAGTCCTGAGGATTAGAAATACATTTTTAAAACGATGGGCAACCAATGTTAAAACCTATTGTTTTGTCCTATTGACCCGTTAACTTGACTCAGTGTATTATATATGATCGAAAAGGATTCTGCATGTTACAATAAATAAGTACATCAATCTAACGGGCTTACACAAGTGTTCATATGACTTCAATATAAGCCAAATGGCTTACTGCGCACTTACTTGTATGTTCAGAATTTTATTTGCGAAACAACAGCTTCATTACTTATGGAACGCTGGTAAAGGTAAACTCTAATGGAAAGATATCTCCCTATTTTTGCTACCGTGGGAAAAGCATGATCCCTCTTTCGACATACAGTATTGCGTATTATAAAACACGCATCACCTATTTTTTTTCTCACAGGTTGTATCTGTAGTATAACTCTGAAAACACAACTTTGTAGCAAGAAACCGAGCGATTATAAGGTAATGGAATTCAGCAAGCACCAAAAATCCTACAAAATACATATTACCAATTCTACTAAATTTGTTTAAAAAAAAATTTTCCAGAAGCAGTTTGGATTAGCAAAACACGAGAGTCCCTTTCTTATAGTGGTGGAGTGCCTACTGTAAATCCTTGTACACGAGGAAGATATGACACGAGAAATAATAACCACAAAAAGAGCCATGAGTGATTTTGGGCAGTAGGCGACGCATGTATGAAAGCATTGAAAAAGGGAACATTTTACGGGACATGGACCGTATAACTATAATAAATTTAATTTGTAATTATAATTGGCTAATTAGCTGCGACTTCGTGCTTAACCGCAGACAGTTTGTAGAAGCTGGCTGAATAACGATAAACGTAATGTTTCGGACGTCACCGAATATTTGCAGGTTCAGGCGCTGCCAGCTCTGCTATCGCGATGCTAAAGCAAGCTCTTACCATATGTGAGGCTTCTGGTCATGTGCGCAAGAAATACTTTTGCATACAAATTCATTAGAATTTATGCGTTAATAGACCTCAAGTTCTTTTTAACAAATAAGGAAGTCGAAGGCAGGAGTCTCTTTAATAATAATAATCTCTCTAATAATAATATTTTAGAAGATTTAGAGGGAGGAGAAGTATGACTAGATGGAAACACATCATCATAACATTCAGACGACATCTGTAGCCGACGCCACAGCTTCTAAATTCGTTTAAGTCCGATTTATTATAAACCCTGAACTTCGAAACCCTGTGAACTTCTTGAAAATGGCAAAATTAAATCCTCTGCATTTCTTTTGGCTGGGACAGAGTTTTGCAAGAGAAGCGTTGAAGATTAGAGGCGCACATTAAATATAAAATTATAGTATTACGCACTTTCAAATAATAGGAGGAGTATTGCTACTGTAGCAGTACTAGTTCTTGTAGGATTGTGATAAACATAATCGAAGTATCTCAAGTTAGTACATGATTTTCTATCTATTAGCAATTGTTAACAAAATATTGCCGATCGTGAAACACAGTTTAGTTAATGAGCTCAGTTTTGAACCCAATTTTCAATAACCAGAAATTTGCAATCTCCGTGAAATATTGCCAATGATACGCATTGCAATACAACACAGTCGTTCTTACGAAAATGCAATAAAATCTCAATACTTGAAAAGAATACTAACAAGGCAATGGTTCAGCAGTTTTCGAACAAGAACAGTATTGATAATAGGATACATTACTCTTAAAAAGTTAGTTCGACATCGATACTGTTCACGTAGCTTGGACGATTTAATTTCACTAAAAGGCTTTCTAAAAAATGCGGCCAATAAATTCAATACGTTCAGATGCCAATAACAGCTTTACGTTCTCAGAGATTAAAGTGTTGCTTCTCTTTACTAGCTTAGTCCTGCAGGGGAGAATGATGTACATCAACAAAATATATGGGCATTTTGATAAGTGCGCAATTGGATACATGCAGTAGACGACGTGGTTTGTACTCTTCGTAGCCTACGTAGTATAAGTTAAATAATCGTATACATGATCAGATATTATACAGAAATTCACATTTTGAGAGAATTCCTATACTGAAAAACCGTTTTTTTCAATAAATTGATGTCAAGTATGGCTTTAAATTTTTATTTCAAAATCAAAGAAAATATTGCATGCTCTTTCACAATAAAATACTTTGTGTTGACGACATCTTATTATTTTTGGAAAATAAGAAAACACAAAAAGGCAACGACAAAGTATATATGAATGGTGAAAAGCAAATAGTATAAGTGGAACATTTTAAAAATTCTGAAAAAATACATTCTTATTTAGGCTATATTCATGCTATATTTAGGCTATACTTTTGTTTTCGTTAGTTTTTAATGTAAAATTGAATGCCAGGTTTTAGTGATGAAACAAAGCAGCCACGATTTTACTGTGATATTGTCTGGGCAGAGAGCATCCTGACGGATGCAGATAACAGACAGAGCGAGACAGTCAGATAATAAAGAGACCAGGCTAGACAGCATCGCGACGAGACAATGAGGCAGAGGCAGCAGACCAGCAGACGCAGCAGACGCAGGGCAGAGGGCAGCAGGAGCCAGAGCAGCGACAGAATAACAGAGAGAGAATACAATTATGCAGAGAAAGAGAGACAAGAGCGGAATATAAGACAGAGAAGATATAAGAGAGCCAAGATAAAGATAGCAGGAACACGAGTCA
>BOPP01000003.1:14378296-14402575 GCA_017312745.1 Gryllus bimaculatus
GGCGGGGGCGGCGGCGGAGGCGGCCTGGAGGGCCCCGCCGGCGCGCTCACGCTCACCTCGCGGTCCAACGTCACCGTCAGCTCGGAGCTGTGCGTGCAGGGCGCCGCCGTCACCAACAAGGACGGCCTGCAGCCGGCCAACGACGTGCGCAACGGCCCGCCCACCGAGGTGTGAAGGACCGACCCACCCGCCACCACTTGCCCCTGGTCGGTCGCCTCGGCGAACGACCGGACGGGATTCGGTCCGCCAAGAGTCGCGGATCGTGGACTGCACGGCACTCGGTGTGGAGTGCCCCTGTAGCGTATGCGTGTGTGTTGAGTTCTCCTGTGGTGTTATCTGTCGTGGTGTTTATAACATTAAAAAAAATCATATCTGTAAAACCTAAAATGTGGTACTCGGTCACGTCACGTTGAGTGGTGCTCTGTGTGTGTAGGTAAAAGTGTTTTTTGTGAATTCCCACGAGACGAACGCTGATGTTTCGCAGCGGTTGAAAACTCGCCGCCATCTTCACGACACTGCGATGGTCTTGTTGCCCGCCAGGGCGGTGGACTCTCGGAGGTATATCAAGGTTCCCGTTCGACGCCGGTTTTCGGAAGAGCCGAACCCGCGCCGCGACGAGGTCATTGTGTTAGTCATATCATTTTATTCATCGGAAGGAAACGTTTCACGCATTTGTTATCGCGTGCAACTAGTCGTAGCATCGCAACGTAGCGTTTCTGGAGGGATCATATTCAGACTGCGGATCAACAACCATATCAACCGTTTCCTAGTTTTCTTGTAAACGAAAAGTGTATATCTATATTTGTGATGGGATCAGCTTCCTGCGATTTCTGTGATGACTTAGGCTAGGATTGGTGTCTTCCTAGTGATGGCGAACCGAAGAAGGGCGTGCGACCCGATTTCGACGTCGCAGCCCTATCTTTTACAATCGCGTCTGATCTACACCAACATGCGAATTATAATCGTTTTGTAAACTGATTCCGTGTAGCATTTTCTGTCGTATCATGTTTTCGTGTATGCGTGTGTCGATTGTCAGGTATCAAACAAAGTAGATAAGTACTTTCTGTGCGTTTCTGCACCGCCCAAGGTCCTTCCGTGTACACGAGTACGTGCTCCGTATGCGTTAAGTTCTGTGGCTCTCTGTTGCTAGTTGGATCGCTGTGTATATATATGTATACTCTGTGAATAGTCGCTGTATTGTGTGCCCCATGCCCAGTCCGCCTGCGTCGGCGGTGCACGAAGTTTTAATCGTCTCCGCTGTCGCCGCGTTCGTTATGTTTGTATATACCGCCGCTAGAAAGCGTTAGTTAGATGTTGTCAAACTCTCGGTTCTTTTCCGGTTCATTCTCGAGTAGCCTGTGTGTTTTCTCGGTCTTCGCTGTGCCGTGTAGATAATTGTACTGCCGTTTTCTGTTTTGCTGAATGGAAGTTTTCCTCGCTTGCGAGCATCGGTTCATAGGCCCAAAGACCGCGCCAGATTTTGTGTTTGATATTCCGTTCGGAAAATTTGTACAGGTCTGCCAACCGATTCCCCCTTCTACCCGAGGGGGCCAGGTTCGATGATAACACGTGTCTGAAATGTGATAGCAGGATTTTTTCATTTGAGCCCAGAAAAATCTTGTTTTCAAATTTCATTCCGTGGTATTTTCTTAGCGTATGCGTGTGTCTGTTAGAAATTTATAACGGTCATGAAGACTAAACGTCTGATTTCGAGACGAATTTAACGAAAACAGCCCGAGAATTTCGTAGTCTCCGCTTCTGAAACAATAATTTGTTGGTGTTAATGAGTGTGACATGTGACCGAAAGGAAACTCCAGAAGAGTGTTTGCAATGCTGCATGTTGATATTGAAGATTGTAAGATCGTCATATATACAGACAGCCGTCCCCGCGCCGGGGCATCAGTGTTTCGGTGTAACCTATTTTTGTAATCCCACTTGCATTGTGTCCGGTTCAAGGGTAACACAGTGCTGCAGTCCGAATCCCCTACTCACTCATACACTCACTCATGCCTTGTGTGCCCTATCCCAGAATATCAGCTGTTCATTCACTGTATCCAGTCAATACGTTTATTAATGAGAAATAAAGAGACTCTTGTTACATGTGTGTTTGTAATACTGTCTTCAGAGGTGTTTTGTGGAGGTAATGAGGAAGTATATGACAATTCTAGATCATAATTCAATTATCAGTAGATTTCCTTATAATTACACAAGCAATCTCTCGTCTACCTTCTTAAGCTGTGCGTTTTAATATCTTTAATTGGCAAAGTCCAGCACAATAATAGTCACACTTTAAAGTTCTTTGAGTATCAGATATGGTAAGAGAATAATTTTTTGTCTTCAATTATATGTATGTACAATTAAAACATCCATTTAAAAATGCTTCAAAATAGAAATTCGTATTTTTGGTCGCCAAATTAATTTGTAATTATTTTAAAGTTGTGAGCTATTTTATGGTGTTCTATGAATTAATAAGGCGACTATGTATAACAACATTTTTACCGACAATTCGTCTATTTTTGTCTGACATTGATGTCTGTTATAACTGATTGATACTTATTAATTGAGACGTAGAAAAATATCAGAGTAATTTGAAATGTTCTATATTCGGAAACATTGTTCATGCTGAAACACTGTACTTTGGAAGAAAGGATATAATACATACGAATAAAAATAAGACATATTGAAATTGCATTCAAATGAAAATAACTGTTGACAAAGGAAGAAAATGTGTAAGGAACTATATAGCATTTTGTGATAACATCTATTTTCCATCCAAAAATCTCTTTCCTTAATTGTCTCCAAGTGTTTCGTATGATTTGGTAATTTTTCCTGACAAGCAATGCTCCAAATATCAGATTCCGCGTGGGACGTGTTATATAATCAAGAATGCTAACCGCAATTTCAAGTTCAGCATCAGGTAAGTAATAAATAAATACCATTAAAAAGAATGAAAATAATAACTGCGTCATTACAATGCATTTGAATGAACCCTTTTAAATGAAAAATAACTACATAAGAGAAATAAAATGTTATATTTTGTATTTTCAATATATAATGAGAGTACTTGGCATACTAAAATAATTATAATATGTACATTTGTGACAGTCATTAAATCTCAGAAAAATGACATTGAGTCAATCGCAATTTCCTCGATAAACTTCTGTAAATCAGGCAAAAATAATTCCAAAGCCTTTACTCGAAAATACCTCTCATCGTTTTTTTTTACTTTTTGGCTAAGTTTTTCTTTTTTTCAGGAAAGGAGATTTAAAATGGGTCGCCAACTCCTAAAAAGCAATACACTGTAAAATGAGGTCAGTGCTGTGGTTGCTGTGTTTTATGTGGGACGCACAAAGGTAAATTTGAAGCACAGTGGTCCAAGAATGAAGCAGCTGGAATTATTAAATATTGTGGTAGCATACAAGTCCCTTGGACTTGTCACACGAGCGTTGTCATGCCGCGCGTCACCTAACGCTGATGACAAGAGCTGCGTCGACGCGCGTCGATGCCTGCGCACACGAGTCGCTTAAGAGTAGATAGAGTAACACTGTATCTCGTGTGAAACGGCACATGAGCGCTCTTGGCGACGTGCGTTGGCGCCAACGCGCTTCGCGTAGCGGGCGTCGCGCGTTGAAAGCTACAAAACGCGCGTTATCTTGACGTAAGTCGTAGCTTGAAATCATACACAAGCCTAAGACTCAGTGTTAATCTACAACGTGCGTTAAGCGACTCGTGTACGCTCGCATCAACGCAGCTGACGTTAAGTGACGTCCGTCAACGCAACGCACGTGTGACACAGGCCTTATTTCGATAAAATTCTATAGACTCACCGTCATTTGAGAATTGGTGTTTTTTTCTAAAAAACACTTTCCGATAAAACGCGACGGAAACACAATTCAAATTATCTGCTCTGCAAGGGGTACCCCCCGCTGCAGCTACACTGTCTTCAGATGTAGAGAATTGTTAAAGACAGTCTTAAAGTTCCTTTACACAGGGCACTTTGCAGCGATTCTGAGCAACGAATCTGTTGGCAAAACATTGGTTTAAATTTGGACTCTACACGATTTCGCTCCATGGAATCAAGGCCAATTCGTTTTGAATTCATTTCGGGTGACTGGTATCTGGCGAAAGAGCTAAGAGACATTTAAATGTCAACTTCAGTGTGATGAGAAATTTATGAATCACAGTGAACTGCCACTACGCAATACACATTGTGTCAATGTTTCGTAAATGGACCCAAAACACGTTATTAAATATATTGCGGGTTTTGCTCCCCAGCACTGATGTAGTTATCAATAATTAAACAAACAGTTGTATCATAGAATACGTTTCAGCAGCAATATAGTGTCTAGAGGAAATGTTGAAATGTTATAAATCGTGTAAATATCTTTATTTTTCCTGATGCGGTATAGCTTGTTACTGCCTTGGATACGAAGCTTAATATACACTGCCTAACTAGAGCTGGAGCTTAATATGCACTGCCTAACTTACCGGGATCGAAAGGATTGCGGTAACGAGAGTAATATGAAAACATGATGCTACGTGCTCTCTTATGGAGGGAATTATGAGGTAATTAGGGGAGGGGGATATAAAAAGACAAACCGAGTCAAGTTAACAACTAGTTAATTAGTAAATAAGTAAATCTGAATCAACAAAATTAGGCAACAAATAAAATTATGTATGTCATTAGCGTTAGGTTCTAATGATCTCGGACAAGGCTCTCGGGCATTTTGTTGCCGCCGCTCGATCATTAGCACACTTACATAGACCTTGGTGCATAAATATCATCAAGTCTTAAATTAATTTCTACCAAAGAGGATTTGCGTAGCGTTTCAATTTGCGAATATGTTACTAATTCTCATTGATGGTTCACTTCCATCCTTCATCCATTAAGACAATCACCTAAGACACTGTAGGGATAGGGCATTTCATGACTTACTAATGTTAAGTGAATATTCCTGAGCACAATTATCTTCTGTTATATTTGTAAATGTTGACTTGGACATGGATTAAAATTTCTGTCAATAACTATTTGGAAGCAACAAAATGTATGATCCCCTTCTAATTCGCAACTCAGCTCCCACCACTGGCCAGAGCCCAGCGCCCGCCATATTAATAATAAACCGATTCTATAAAGGCTATAAGGAGGAGATTCAACTCTGGTGCTAGGTTAAGTACGAAAAAGGTCGGCAGCTAATCGACGAAACGGAGCTGAAGTGCATTGCTGAAGCGCATCAGCTGAACCGCATTGAAATAACATCTTCGGAATCTTTCCTCAGTGGCGTTGGACGGTTGCTGGGTAGTAAGAAGAGGCCGACCGATTCTCGGTGGCGCTGCCAAGGGGTTTCCTGTCAAGGTGAATTGAGGCTGACACATGTCGAATAGGGTATGAATTCGTTGCTCCGAGTCGAGCGGGTTCGTCCCCTCCCATAGGTGTCGGGGCCCCCCTCTCCCCTGACTTCCACAAATGTACAGTTACATGCACTACACGGCCACGCGTGTTATAGCTATGTCGACGTGTAGGTGGGTGCTTGATTTCAATATTAAGACGTGGAGGAACACCGCCACCCCAGGCATAAAACTTCCTTTATATTAATGGGATCAATGAGCATAGTAGTTGTTGCGCCTGGAAACCAATCAATCAATCAATCAATCAAACAATCAATTTTCTACTTCTTCTCTGTCCCGAAAAGTTGCAACCCATGACTCTATGCAACGATATTTTAATTGCGGATCCAGAAGCGACAAAGAGACGTACTAGTTTTCTCTAAAATGATAAATTTTGACAAAAAACTGATTCCACTACAATTTCTCTGATAACGATAAAAGTGTGTAGGTTTTTTGTGTAAGTACCACCTGTGTAATATAAATATATTTGTACATTGAAAATGTGGTGCTTGCTAAAGTAATGCAAGGAATTAAATAAAACAATTTTTATTTGTTTTCGGGTAAGTGTAAGACACAACATTTTCAATGTTTCTGCGAGATAGAATGAGTAAATACGTGCCACTCGTAATAAAGACCCATATTTCTCAGTCCATCCTCTTTGAAACAATGGGATCTGTAAGAACAATTGACTTGAAAGGAGCTCCTGAAAGACTATGAGGTCTTAATTCGGAAGCATAGTACTCGCGACGCATTTTACGCGAAGACCCTTTGCAGCGTAGAAGCGTAAGAATGAGTCGCGCGACAAAGCGTAACAACGGATTTAATTCGGAAGCAGGAGGCGGTGCGTGTGGAAACGCAGTGCGCGTCATGGCGAAACTCGCAGGATAAATATAGGAGCTACAAGAAATTTCATCTTGTTGAAAGGATAGAGTAGGTAAGTCAATTAGTTGTTTATTATTTTGAAGGGTAAAAAACTTTTCTGTATAGATTTATTCATTAATATGAATGACATTAAGTCAATAATTATTTTTAATTCTTTCAAAGTATTACAACGGTTTTTCATCCCTATAAAATGTTGTTATGTTTAAAATTAACGGTACTGCTATCTCCCATTTTTCTGGAATTAGTAAGTATTGTAAGTAATTAATAATGTTTGTAATAGGTAATAATACTTGTAAAGTTATGTAAGTTGTGTGCAATATTGGTAATTCTCTATATGTTGAATGTGCTTTAAAACTATTTTATATCTATTGGGAAAATTGTTGTACGATTTCGATTGAAATACAAGCAAATTAAATTAAACAAAAGGAGCTTATGCAATGAAAAAATGGCAGGGTTTTTTCGTAGTAACAGAGATAAAAATGAATTGTCACTTTTCTTGAAAAGCTTGTTAGGATTACAGTGTCTGAAATGGGCGGAGAAGAAGAGTAAGAAAGAAGAAAGAGCAGCATCTAAAATGAGAATGAATATGGTGAAATCTGACTGGAATTACAGGCCGAGAGAAAGAAGAAAACCAGAGATGTGGGGATGTTAATTTTTCAAGAAACACCAGTCACAGCTAAAGAACTAGCGACAGAAGAAGGTAAGTGCAATTTGAACTTACTCTCAAAAGTGGCTAAAATGTCTTTACCGATGATTTAAAAGCGCGTACAATTGCAGGTATTATACGAATGTATAGATATCTCGATCAAACTTAAGAATACACAATGTGACAAATATCGTCTTTAAATTAAAACATTCTAAGAGTTAGCATCTCTATTAAACAATTAAATTTCTGCCTCCCTCTTAAGTTTAAGTAAATTCTCTTCCACCAACATTAATATACGTCAAATCAGCATCATATTTTAAAATGTAATTAATTGAAAATCAATCATATGCGTAAAATATTACGAAACCAGTGAATCATGCAAAAGGCCCACTGAAAGTGATTTAAAATAGAAATATTGAAATAAATCAGTAATTCAACGTTTATTTATAAAACTGCTTAACAGTAGATTCAAAAAAATGCGTACTTCAATTTTTGTAGTTGTCCATTGCCTAAAACAAATATCTCAAGCAGAATTAGAAAATTTGAATAAAGTAATATATGACTACCCTAAAGAATTCTAGTCAATACATGTGTCTCTTAAAAAGCGCAAATTTTTGTATTGAGGAAATTGAAATGCGAATGTCAGACAGCTTCGAAAAGAACCGGAGAATTTTGTCAGTGACTCCTGCGAAAGTAAAGAAGAAACTGCAGCTCTTTTCTCTGTATGCGTAAATGAATCTCTGTGTCTGGCAACGGCACTTCGCATCTAGGAAAAGTGCATAGCGTGCCTATGAGAGACGGACTGAGGTGAAATTCGCAAATTATGCAAAATTTTTCTTATAGGAATCCATGCCTCTGAGGTTGAAATGTAATGGAATTATTTATTTGAAATAGGAAAATAATTCCAGCAGTTTAGAAATTAAGTTCACAGTTTTCAAAAGTTTGGCTCCGTGCCAACAGACGATGTACAGAACATTTGATTTTTTGTCGTTTAAAGTGTTCTTTTTTTCCTTTATCGAGTTCATTTGATCTATTGTCAGGTTACAACAACTACGTATTTGCCGCTTTCTTCATCTTTAACAGTTTCATTGTGCGTAAAATACGGAATCTTATTAATTTCGTTTCTATGTGTATACCTAACAATCTTACATTACAAGAGCGCCTTTTTAGAGCATTTTGTTTACTAAAAAAGTTGAAATATTATCGCCTTACTTCACAATAAACCAACCTGGAGAGCGAATTATAAAACGTTAAATCAAAATGGAATCTATTGGGAACATTCTAAAAAATAAGATACTATAATGATATAGACGAACCTGAAGTTGGAAATAATTGAAACCATGTGTTAAAGAAGAATGGACGACGACCTTTGGGTGGATAAACAAGGCTGCAATCGCAAAGTAAGTGACAACCGCTGATAAGTGGAAACTACCGAAATAACCCGCCGGTAAAAGAAAACAAATGAAGCAAAGTCATATTTCGCAGAGATATGTAGATGATCCCAGTTGATCGATTGATTTCATGTTTCCGGAGGAAGCGTCGCTGTTCTCGTACTACCCATTACTATTCCCGTAAGTGGCTTATATCACGTGAAGTGGAAGTGTTCTCCCCCCATCTGGATAGCGAGATCCGGCGCTGACATAAATATATTCTTGCTGGATTTTCTCCTCAATATATTACCCACCAGCTGAGCGCTGTCCCAGCCAGGACAAGCTGTAAGCCCCTGACTGGTCTCCCGACCTGTGCGGTAGTGTAGTGCGCTCTTGTCGCGTCCGGAAGTGTGTTTGTAAGTGTAGTAAGATTTATTTTGTCGTGAACTTGACATAAATCAACTGTTACTGTTTCATCCAATCCAGAACTCACATGTCGCTACAGTGACGACACATTGAGGACGTTCAAGCTCCCGATTGGATGAAACCGTGAACAGCTAATTTAAGTTACGTCCATGGGTAAATAAATCCTGGTGTAAGTGGTGAGGATAAATTAAGAAAAATTGAAAGGAAAGGCGGCAGGTGGACTGTTTCTGAGAGAACAGCTCCGTCTTTCACCTGGTATTGTTCGGAGAAACCATGGAAAACCACCAATCAGAGTAGCCGACCGCTAGAATTCTCCTCCATACCGGCTGAATTCGAAAATCCTGCCTCTATCGTGATTTCGACCCCACGGATCTGCATGTCACAGGTCCTGCAGTGACATCAGTTGATGCCCTGAGCAACCTCAGCCGGCAGAGAGAAAGAGAGAGAGAGAGAGGGAGAGAGAGACGGGGAGAGAGAGAGCGCGCATGGCGTGTCCCAAGTTTTGTCCAGCGATAGTCGTCCCTGACCCAGCGCGGCGCCTCCCCTTTCGCCCTTCGAACAATGGGCAAGGCGCGCCGGCGCCCTCTCTCGCTCATAACCCGCCTCATCTCGTTACAGCAGACGAGCGCTCAGGAACAAAAGCGCCTTCCGCCCCGTGCCGCGCCGCCCCGTCGTAGTTTCCCTAGCGCTCCTCCACAGCGCGACGACGCCCCGAGACTCCGCTAGAGAACGCCCTTTCCAGCCTATGAGGTATCGGCCTCTTCCCGGTTTGTTGGTTGTTTTTTTCGCTTCGTAATGAAATCGCGCATTGCGAATCAATGAGATTACCTTACATGTTTTATTTTCATAATTTTCTCTTTTTTTAACTTCATCTGCTTCTGTTTTCGCATTTCCCCCCTCTCTTCTCTTCTTGTTTATCTTTTACTTATCTTCTTTATCTCTAATGATAATAAATGTCTTACGAGATGTTAGCAGCTAAGTACAGTTAACTTACGGTCGACTTTCCTTAGTATGTTCAAAGCGATAAGCGATCATTAAGAAAATTTTACGGGATAAATGATGGCTTTACCTTACCTCTCAGGGAAGAAACACAGACTGAAAATGAGCAGTTCCATGCAATTCGAGTTAACAATTAGATATACTCCAGACGAATGGAAGATCTCTGCACTTTATAATACGAGTTTAATGATTTTTTGTATTGAAAGCAAAATAATAAAATAAACCGTATTTAAATTGTAATTTTATTGCAGCCTGATTCTCATTCACATTTTTCTTGAACAAAAAGTTAACCAATTTTCATTTACCAAAAATATTTTGTTTATTTAAAACACAATTCATGTTGAAATTTTGCCAATTCCAAAAGATGAAGTATCCGAAAATTATAATAATACAATAAGCGAAGAGCAACCATAAATGTGAATGTTATGTAAAACCAAAGAAATATAAAATTACTACTAGATGCCACGTCACTAGACGTATGGAAAATAGTAAAGTGCACGTGAAGATGATGATGAAGTTTAGGGGCTCTAAATGAATGCTCTCAGGTTATTGAACAAACTAAAAATGAAATAAATAGTGGAATAGTTATTATATAGTTTCATAAAAAAATTATATGAATGAGAAAATAAGTATTGTAGAGGGCACTCAATACTGTGTCGCCAGATCATAGTTACGTACAGAAATGATAAAATGAAGATAAATTGGGTAGGCATTTCACGAAATACCAGTGATGCGTTCATTTTGCAGCATGAGATATTTCACCATTATTGATTTTGTTGGGTTCCTGTATACTCGTTTGTGCGTGATATTCATTTTGTTTAGTTGCATTATACGTATTTTACAGATAATATGTATTTCCCACGTAAGCTTTGTTCATTACCAGACAATTAAGTCAAAAGGAGGCAAACAATCAGTATGTCTATCAAGATTTGCCAATTGTAATAGGGGGAAATCAACAGTCATCTTTTAGTTGCTCGATCATTCATTCCAACAAATTTTCTTTGAAGGAAATTGAAAGCTTGGAATTTCAGGAAGTATATTTACTCTTAGAAGAAGTGAATATGTGTGCCATGGTTTAATAGCTGTAAGTTAAGGTAGGTTAAGAGTTAGTTCTAAGATTTACGATGTAGAGATCGCCTCTACAGCGGGGATAAAATGTGCAAATGCACCCCATCTCATCATCGCGTGGTGTAAAGAACGATGCCGGGAATTATTACAAGAATTGTTCTCAGCGGTAAATTGGAGCAACCCATCCCTTAAGATTTTCGAACAAAACGGTATCTTGCGCCCGGGAACTCTTCTCTGAAAACGAGGGCAAACTCGGCTCCCCGACGCCGTCTCACCCTTCCTCCGAGCAGCCGGCGCGGGCCCACGCGTTCCGCCGGAGAGGTGCGGCGGACGGCAGTCCAGAGCGCCGCGTGGCGCCGTGTCTCGAGTGTGTGCACAACGCGGTCCGCACGCGTGTGAAGCCGCGTGTGCACGAGCGTGTGTGCGCAGCGGCGGCGGAGCGTAACACGCGAGCGCAACGCGCGCGCTTTGCTCGTCTTCGCCGCCGAGCCGACAACGACGACGCTTCACCGCCCCGTTCCTCCCGCCGCCCGGCCGCCCCCGCCGCCCCCGCCGCTTCCCACGCCCCCACGCGCGCTAGGCCACGCCCTCACCGCGACCCCGCCGCCACTCACCCCCACCGCCACGCCACTCTGCCGCCCCGCCGGTTCCGTTCGCCCCGCTTGCCCCCGGCCGCGCCCGCTAACCCGCCACCCGCCGCTCCGCCACCCCCTCCGGCCCTCCGGCCGCCTCTGGTGCCACTGGCCTTAACGCCCCCTCGCCCCTGCCGTCCCCCTAACTCACTGAGCAGTCCCACCACCCCACGCCAGACCCGCGCGGTGGTTGTCACCTGTCCATTGCGAAGCGTGGACTGATCGATGCTCCGTCCAAATAAACTGAACAGGAAGACAAAAACACCTCAATTCCTGAAGCGTTTTGATTAAAGTTGTAACATTAATTCTTGGCGCTGGACGGTTGTTAAAACATTCCCAAACTGTGCCACTCGGACTTTTCTGTCGGAGGGAGGTCAACTGATGGCCTTTTAACAACGATCAACGCTGCACTGCGGGCAATATTATTACGTAACATGTAGCGAATTCGCTATATATTGCAAACGCGAATATCGCGAATATTTTGCACATCTTCACCTCTGCGAGAGACCCTAATTCCAGATTTTCACATAAAATGTGTACTATTTAGTTAAATTACTTTTCTTATCGTTTGCAGTTGGCAAAAAGCTCAAATGAACGGATGACGCATCATCAACAGGGCTTTACCTAACCTGCCCTCTCTTAGCTACGTATCCCTAGCTATATGTATACATACTCCAAAATTAACCAGCGCCTGACGTTTAAGAGATTTGATATCCTCAGATCCAGGGAACCAAGGACTTCCGTTCCTGCACAATGTCGCACTAATGGTTGCGTGTGGCGGATGCAAAATAATGATCAAGAAGCAATGATCCGTTATTGCAAGTATTTACGGAAATTTCCTTGCATCTAAAAGAATAAGAAATGTTCTTTACTCAAACCTCATTCGAAGGTCCTCCTAAGAATTACCTTTACGTTCTCGTCTGCTACGTTCTTAAGAAGTAAAAGGAAAGTATTGAATGCTGCAGCGGAAAGTGGTGAGTTTCTGTCAGAAAAATGTCGTTTTGTGGATCCTTGATATCGAAAATGTAAATGAATCTTTCTCCGCTATGTAGTAAATTACTTCCTTTAACACGTTATGTAGTCAGAATCCACGTTGTAGTGGTCCTTGATTGCGAAGAATTGGTTTAAGGCTAAACGTCTACAAATCTGTGGTCAATACTAGCGCCTAAATCGCTTTGAGTTTCTCCATAATTGACATCCTCCGAATTGCCCAACTCGAGGCCCTGTGAATATGAAATGGATATTTTAGTTTTTAGGGTACCTTACAATGAACCAATATTATTTTTTAAAGGTCTCAATTATGATACCTAATTTAATATGAAATTTTGTTTTCATTAGTAATATCTGCCAACACCTGTATTTAACACCTAATGTACGAGTATAAAAATATCTCCGATTGGGACTGATAATGTAAAAAAGTGGAGCAGTTTCTTTCTTATTAACGGCATAAGACATGCGTTTCGAAAAAAATTGACATCCAAGTTATTCGTTAAAACTGTGCAATAAAAAGAAACAATTACACATCTAAAATTCTGAATAATCAAAACAAAAGATACTTGAAGCATTGTTTTGTAAAAGTAAATACGGAATAACACGTAGTGTTTAATGTTCACCTCTGTGAATTTGGTGATGTAGTAGGCAGCTGTTTTGATTGTCAATGTGTTTGCTTTGACAGCAGAAAAATTAGATTTTATTTGCGAATCAAAATATTTATCTGTAACGCCGTCTCCTGCTTTAAATTGTTTCTTTCACAAGTAAAAGCAAGCCATTTTGCACCCGCATGTCACTCAAATTGTTGCATTCTTGATAGCTAACCTAAAATATATTATGAGGGAAGTTTAAAATGAATGACTTCTATCATTAGTGTGTTACATGAAACACAACCAACAACTCACACGTTGTTATTGTAAATAGTGGAAATCGTGGAAAATTACATACGTATTATTTTATGTTAGAGGACTTCACCATATGGGATGAGCCGAACTGAATTATTACAGAAATACATGAAAAGGTACATAAGACATTGAGCATCTGAAGGATGATGTCATGCGATTAAATAACCACGACCAGCATAAATACTGAAAATCTAAATGATGGGCTCGGTATATGAAATTGAAGCAACCAATAAAAAAGAAATATATAGAACCTTGTAATGTATGCATGTAAAATCAGATAGAAACATTTTTTCGTCAGATGAGGGCAAATTGTAAGCAGGCGAATTGTAGTCATCCAGAGAGGCGGATGGTGACTAATGACACAAATGGAAGAGTGTAAAGAGATGGGTCATAGATATCCAGAAAAGAGTATATTTGGGGAAAATAATATCTCGAAATTATCTTAACGATATGTGGGAGGGAGTATTCAACAAGAAAAATATGAACGCCGGATTGATTCTTAATAGTAGTTTATACAATGCCCTGGTTGCAAGAACAATATCACATGCCACCAGCCCTCAGTCAGTCGTCGCCATGTGCGTGTGGGGAAGGGGGGAGTGGCAGGCAGCGGCGGCTGAGGCAGATAGGCTGGCGGAGGGTTGCTCGCGGTTCCGAATAGCGCTCGATGCCCGCCTTGGTCAGCCCAAGTGCAACCGTAAAGTGGGGCGCTGAGGAACCTCACCTCTCTCACGAAGAATGGATAACGAGCGACAATTTCTGCGTTCACATGGGGAGTTTATGAACCGTCGGGCCACTGCATCCCTGCGTCCCTGCTCTGCTCTAGTTGGGTGGCAAGCATAGGGTTGCGGAAGATGGGAGCTTAGAGGTGCGACCTGAATATCAAATTATAAAAACACACAACTCTTGAAAAAAAGACACGTAGAAAGACAATTGAAAAAAATACATAACGCATAGAAAGAAATTAACACTTCTCAAAGAGACAAAACACACAAAAGGCACACGACAAGAAAAAGGACACACAAACAGAATTTGGCAATTGTTTTGGAATTGCAATTCGGTTTGGCAGATCTTGTTAGTTCATTGAACGTCTAAGAGTCTTTCAAGCTTCAACTATTTTTTAACTTACACATGTATTGACCACGTTAATTGGCCGTATGTAGCAAATATATTCCGCCGGGCCAGTCCATCGCGCCAGTCGAAGTGGCTCAGCTCTAGTTGGGTGGCAAGCACAAGAATCGAAGGGAGGAGGAGGAGGAGGAGCGCCCAACTGTAAACGATATACATCCAACCGCGACCCGGGCAAAGAGCGAGAAGGCAGTTTGGCTTAGTGTGTGTAGTAATGTGAAGTTTGAATTAGTAATGTGAAGAATGAAAAGCTGCAATAGAGAATATAAAACAAAAAATACGGGCACTGGGAAAGTATTAAATATATTTTTCCTATGTGATACGACAGAACACAGGCAAAAGATTGTTTATAGGATGGAAGATGAAAGCCGATATTCAGCCGAAGTTATTATGTCTGACATTTTGAGGGGAAGAAGATATGTTAGAAGATCTAGAAGTCAGCGGAAATATACAGTCAAGATGCCGGAACAGGAAAATGACTGTATCATGAAGCGAAGACAACAATAATTAATTAATTAATTAATTAAAATCGTTGTATTAAAACGTTTCTTGAATGAATGCATATTGTACGTATAACAAATGATATTAATATTCTCTTAAAATTTCCTTGTTTCGCAATATTTTCTACACGTAAAATATAGTGTGCTTTAAGCAAATCGAAATATAAACACCTAAGCTCGGTATCATATAATTACAATAGTTTTCGCAATTTTTTCGTAGGAATGGAACTCCCAACCCACCTTCACTACCGTTAGAACCCTACTTTTATAATTAAGCAGACGAATAAAATAAATTATGGGTAAAATCTCTCTTCTTGATTATAAGATGGATTTGTCTGCCAGAGTGAGAGTCACGGGCAAGTCCAACTTCCATCGCCGTGCGGTAAATGATTTATGAAAGGGAAACAAACTACTTAAGTCAGGGAAACGAGTGCTATACGCACAGAAGTTGCTCTATATACGTCAGCGGCACGGAAGGAATGTCAATATTCCATCACGTGATATTGAAGATCAGGTAGACGAATAAAAGGTTAAGTGAATAATTCTCCGGTAATGTAAAGATTCAAAAATATAGTACAAAATATTTTACTCCTTACTGCAAAATGAACAATAATTTAGTTCGTTATCCTTGACGACGTAAAGAAGAGTCTTTTGGTTAGTTAAAACCTTTTTTTGCTGAATGTGGCGCCATCAATGCTTTGTAAACAATGTTTTAAAAGTATTTTTATATGTTTAAAATGTCTACTATGTAAGATAGGAAGAAACTTTAAAGACAAATTGTCTTTGTCTTCCTCGGAAGTAGTACGTGAAAAAGTTTGGATTAAGATTCATTATTACATAATAAAAAAATTACAAAACAATGGCTGATCGCAACTTTTCTTCGGGAATGTTCTGTCTGGTTATGGCTACTACCCACCCCAGAACATGGAGTTGTAGGACCTATTACGAAGAGTTGTTCCGAAGAGTATATTCTTTCAGTGTAATATCAGGCAACTTATTCGAAACTTTTTTCATTAGCAAGCTGCTATTCTATTACATACCGTTTTAATCGTAGATTTGTATGAAAAAAATTAATTTTGTAGTTCAAATTATCCTACAAAAAAGGATTATCGTGTTAGCATCACCTACAAATGGAAATACTATCCTACAAAACGATAATTATCCTTGGAGGTGGCAACTCATAGTATACTTGAGTGATCCTAGCCCTGTATCGCACACTGTAAACAGCGAGATCAGGGAATTACAACAAGCGACATCATCTGAGCGACTGTGGCGACTGTGGCATTCATCACCTGAGTGCATAGATTTAGCTGTCATCACAGCTGCATTTCGAAACCCTGTGGCTCGCTTACCGTGACTGTAACGATTTCGAACGAAAAGTTCGAAGATTGATTGGCAGGGATGAGTGAGAGACCGTTTCTTGTTAATCGTCATTTTTTTCGCGTTTCGGTATTCTGCTTTTTCTATAAATAACGTCATAAACAACTTCTCATAAATTCTTGATTTTCGACTTTGGTCTTGCAATTGAATTGTTGCACATGATACCTTTATTCTCATTTTCAAAAATACCCAACACCTAGTAGCTTTGCATATTACCTTAATATTCAAAATACACTTACCATCGAAAATAATTATAGAAATATAGTAAAAAGTTCCAAAATAGATCTTCATTAAAGAAACTAAATGACTTTACTTACAATTAACATAGATGTAATTGCAATATTTCGTCAGATGGCTTAGTATGTACGTCGTAATAATCATGTCCAAATAACCAAATCTTTATTTAGCGTCGGAAAATATTCGAAGGTCATAATTCAGTGACATAAGTACATTTTTTAAACATTGTGTATGTTTCGTTACATAATTTAGGTTTAACTATTTTCAGTTGTGTGAATCATTATCTAAGGCTTAAAACTCCCGCAAAATGCATTATAGATGCTAACCTCCTCCTCCGCAGAAAAATACTTTTTATTTCCATAATCCTAATCCGAAAAACTATTGTGGGTTCCCCCTTGAGAAGGCCGAGACTCGTCGTAAGACATTTGTCTGGACTGGTAGGCCGGAAGGGGTCTGACCGTGAGTGACAGACTGATGGACGCAGATAACTCGATTACTCTATAAAATGTATAAGTAAGGTATAAGAAATAACTAAAAATGTGTCATATTGTTTATGTCTTCTTGACATAAAATTGAAAACGAAAGATTGTATTGGAAAAATCAAGTACAGATTCTAGATGTATTGAAAAATTTCTCGTATTCTCGTATAGTGCGGTAGTGGATAATACAGTGACAGTTAAGTATAAATAGTATCGTGAAGAAAATCTTGTTTTACTCATTTTATGTATATCATTAATTTATTTGTTCTAAATTTCAACCATACGTAATCTTATTGTGAGCTCAAAATCTAAATGAAAGACTCGTTCAAATGAGATCTTTTGTTACATTGCCATCTCCTTTCTTCTGGTGGCGTATTGACCATTCCTCTCGCACAACTTACGTAAAAAGATACAAGGACGTCTTTGCGAATGTGCGAGAATGAACATTCGCGAAATATACACATCGAGCAGTATGAAATCAGACTGAATTTGAAAGAATTCTGAACGCATAATATAATGGTACTTAATTTTGTGTTAAATTCATTTAAATGGACACTCTATTTGAGATTTGACTGAAAAGAGACCGGAAAAATTGTATTACCCTTAACATCAGACAATTGAGTTAGTGAGTTCAAGAGACGGGATGCGATTTTTTCTTTTTTTTTATCAGCCTCCTCTCCATGAAACCTCCCCTCCCCAGAGCTCCGCCGGGCGCCGGTTAAGCATCGAACAGCACGGAACTGACCCTCTTCGCCAGATATTCCGACGCGCATTGTTTCTGATCATCGTAGAGTGGCGACCAGCTAATCTCTAATCTGCGTATTCTCCCGGGGATTCTGTAGTATTTGGCTTTGATTTCGGACTCGAGGTTCGGACATTGAATATCGATGTGCTTGTTTGTATTGTATGACGATTTGGCTTGTTTGTGGAATAATAAACTGTTTTGTTGAAACCATGTCCAATTTTTTCAATATTTTTTTAAAGCACGTTTGGTGATCTGAAACAAAATTGAAAAAAAACCTCTTCGTTGGGCTGCGCCAATAAAATATTCGAGCGTCGTCGTAAATGTAACATTTATTTAGACGTGTAAATTTCAAGTTTTCTTAAAATATCTTCCGCACTCCTGATTCTGCACACAGTAAACACGAGCCTTAACAAAATGCCAGTAATTTTCATAGATTGATATACACGATGTTGCTAAACACCTGCAGCGGTGAGCGTCAAAGCATATCCTTACAATCAGGTACGGTGGGAGGTCGCGGGCTCGATCCCAATAAGGTGTCAGACATTTTCTTGTTGCCGCTTTAACATCAGTGATTTTGTGGCACGTGCCTGAAATTCACCTGCCTGAGCGTAGGTCGACTGCTCTGAGAAGTGGTTTTTGTGGTTTCTCTGATCACGGCCAGACGTATTGGCGCATCGTCCCACGCAGATCGCACGGAATGTTCCTTTCCCCCTCCTTTCCCTAGGTGCCAATGACCACCGCAACTGCAGCGCTCCAGAATCACATTCAAAGAGAACATTGAAATGTGATATTTTTATCCTTTTCAAATTTTAAAGTCAAAGTTTGAGTTTCTCCAAGTTGTTTGTTTTTCATGTGGATTCTCGGGTGCAAGAACTCTGCTTATACTGAAGCAAAGGCCTTTGTGAGGCGTTCCCCATCGGGTCTCATAGCTTAGTGCAAAATTCTTCCGCGTTGCCGTCGCTTCTCTCGCGAAGCTTCAACAACCCGGAGCGCTGCTCGCCGCGGGCGCGCGCTGGCTCCGCAGAAGCGCTGTCGCTGACGTTTCTTATCTCTAAATCCTCGTTCGTTTGTTTAAAGGAGCGCCTCCGCGCCACTGTTTGTGAGCTGCGCCTGCGTTTGTCAGCTATTGGCTGCAGTTTAAACCCCTGCGGAGCGCCAGTGTCATCGTGTATCCCAACCCCGCCCCCTTCTTCAACTCGACGTTTCCTCGTTCTCTGCCACGGAAGTCGGCGAACGAGGATTTGCTTACCTCAATGGCATCCCGTCTTTCTCGTTCCAAGAACCACTTTAAAGGGAAAACAACTGCGGCTCGCTTTTTCTGGAAGTGAATTACATTAAAACTAGTTCATAACATAAAACAGCGTAAAGAGTTCATTCTGTGATGAACTTTGCTTTGACAGCTACTTATCACAAAAGCGACGTCTGTGTAAAGTATATGAAATATATACACAAAATTTTGTCTTTATGACTTCGTAGTTGGTTCTTTTCCATGCAGTCTTCCAGAACGTGCTACTCCAGCTGTAACTGTAGTTCTTTCCAAAAATGGCCGAGTGAATTGGTCTTGAATTCTCTCAATCTTTAATACTCTATATCTCTTCTCATTTTTAAAATAATTTCTTATCGATTATTTATTTTCTACATTTTAGACATTTGGATTTCTGTGCAACTGGCTAATGAATGTTCATTCAACACCAGACGAATTTTCGAAAGTTTGAATGGGAAATGCTGCAGCGTTTATGCATGTCGAAAAAACGAGTTTTCCTTTGAACTGATCCTTAAAAACTGACTGCAAATGAGGCCGGCGCACCTTGTTCAGTGATATTTGCAAGCGGAATAATGTTAAAATGTTCCCTTACATTCCATATAATGAATGAAAAGTGCAAAATATTGCTGGGTTGGAGACAGAAATTATGCCAGATTGTAATGTAAGAAATCGTGTTTCTAATTTTTTCGCTCCTTTGAAACATTTGATTAAATATTACATCAATCCACTTTCTCCAAAATGTGTTTTATCAAAAGTTTTCTTGTTCTTTTTCCAATTAACATATTTTTGAGGAGGCTAATGAAAACGAAAACTAGAGTGGATACCTTAAATAATGAGGATTATCCAAATGCGGCCAGATTACAAACCTACTAAAATATGTTGACAGAACATGACTTCAAATGATTGTTTGAGTAAGACCACGTCAAAATTTATTATGTTACTCGCACGTATATTGAGTAATTACCCAAAAGAAATATTTTGACATAGTACATGTGCGTTGTAGCCAGCTCGAACAATGTTTTTGACACTTGCTTTCCCGTAATAAAACGTATGTTAACATAGTAGTGAATTTTGTATCCGAACAAAAAACCCTTCAGCGTTAGCTGTATTATTGATTTACGCTTTTTCAGTTTGCTTTTGTAAAATGTCATAAACCACACCGTGAATTTATAGGCCGTAAGTATGAATAGTGTTTGAAATGTTTATACACTCTAGTCTGTCAAATAGACCGAAAATGAGGATTGCTCACGCCGAAAACATGAACACATGTTTGCATTAAATTCTGCGATTACCTTACATATGAAGGGCTGTCGTCATACGTAGAGCATTTAAGTACGGTCTCAATTACACATTCGTGAACTTTTAGGAACAGCTACATTTTAAGAAGTGTTGAAGGAAAAAATTAAACTTAATACTGTTAATAAGAAGCAAAACTAAGCCACTATAGCTTTAAAGTCAACTATAAAATCAATGTTTGATTAATTTATGCATAATATTCTGAGATATAATGAATCAAGTAGTTTAATATTTGCGTATAATCAGACATGGTACACGTTTCCGCTTTAGTTCACAAGGTATTGCAGAACAGATGATAAATGACAACTTGTGTATCGATTTGTACCCCAAAAAATTGGAAAACCCTTCTGGTATCAACGAAATACAAATCAAAAAATATTACAGAAATTGAACAGGTAAAGAGAAGAATACCTAGAAAGGGGTTGCTTGAGCGGACTGAAATGCCTTGCTCTCTACAAAGTAAGTTTTACGACGCCCCATGCCGTGAGCTACCCGCGAGGAGGGGGATGCCGTTGGTTAAGGGAGGAACGGAAGTTGAGAAAAATTGAGGTTTGCATTGCACATATTATTTATTACGAATAAATTTCTACTCTACTTTAAATGAAGGGATGAAATGAGTGAAACAAATGAAATCTTGTGATTATACAAAAATGAATTACAAATGGCTGACTGTGCAGTTTTCATTAACTTCGATTATTGACGAGAACTTGTTAGTGCCGGTTCATCGGTGAGGCTACGCACCACACTTACACGGGCCTTACTGAATACCTGGTACTTGGTCGCTGCGGCCTGCATGAACCTCCGCGGTGCTCCTCTTTTGGGCGAAGCGGGAATGCAGGCGTCCCACACAGCTCGCCGATTACGGGGAGCGTATGTCGCCCCGCAGCTTCACCACGGAGCTGGCCGTAGTTAGGACCCTGGCAGCAGGAGTGTGCCTGCGGCACACAGAGTCTCTCTCTACTGGTGACTGACGGTGTGAATAGGGCCTTCCCGTATCGCAATGTAGTTCCCGTCGCCGACGGCAGATTCACCGCGACTACATTCGGCGACAACCCATTCAGAGTTTGTTCATCGAAGTCAAGGCAGCGAACTTAACTCAACGATAGAACTGCCGAAGGCAGCGTAGTCACATGCTCGAAGCGCATTGAGTTATAATATATGAATATGAGTGTGGAGAATGCTCAATAAGAAGGCGCCGGGGCGGCGGGGTTCTGCTCGCTACTCACTTCCGGGGACATGTGTGGACGTGTCGTTTGGGGGCGAAAGGCTGCAGACCCTTCGGGGAACGAGTGAGCGGGGTGAGGCCGGGTGGGGGAGGCCAGCAGGGGAGAGCGACGGGCGCACGTGGAAATGCGGCCAGCCTCCGAGTGGTGCGACGACACGCCTTTGCGTGAGGGCTTTGTGGAGTGGACAGAAAAGAAATACAAATAATACTTTGTTGGCGTCGCAGATGTACTCAAAAGTTCTTAAATGGAATCAGAAACATGGCCGTGTGATAGCTCTAAGTTCTCTAAGAGACGCTAAATCTGTATTGTATGTCAAGGAGATGTAACGACCCAGTTGATTCCAGTGTATTTATTTTTTGGAAGAATTTGTCGAAACATTGTATCAGAGAGAGAAAAATGTGAATGCAGAGTTCGTCTTTGTCAGGAAGATCAACAATACCGTGGAATCAGCAAAGGCTAGAGGAGCATCGGGCTGTAGACCCACCAGAAACCGATACATATTCATACAGTTTTTACTAATTTTCTGTAGTAACATTATAATAATAACTTGTAAATAACTCTAAATCCACAAATAAAAATAAATTATGAATCCATGTCTTTTTGGTAAATGGTATTTCACTCAATCCCCATCAGTGTTTTACCCATTTTAAGGTAGGTGGGGCGAGAAACATTAGGTATATGAAACAATTTAGACATTTATGTACTTTTAGAAAATATAAAAAATGCCACTTTTTTTATAAACTTTACACCAACTTTACATTAACGAAAGGGTGTATATGAATCAAACAATGTTTTTGACAAGTGTAATCATGACCTAGAAACCTATTTTTTTCCTTTGTATTGTATTATTATCATTATGCATGCAATGACACATGATGTCTCTTCAGCGTTGCACTTTTTCTGATAATTACTCTAATATGTTTTGATTTCAAATGTAAACAAAACACATATGCTTTTTATTAGGTTAAACATAAACACTTTAAAGAAACTTCATTTAATAATTAACAAAACAAACCTTATTATTTATTTATAAATAATATACTATGGCTCATTTCTTTTGAGAATTCACATTTCTACGTCTGTGTTTTTTGTATCTTATGGGCTCACTACTTGGGGTCTGGTGTCCTAAATTTTTCTTGAGATATGGTACTTAAATAACTGGGATAAGGTGCCACACCCCCTTATCTTTGGCTGCGTAAAACACTGATCGCCAATCGTGTTATGTTATAGCACAAGGCATTGAATACTTGGTATATTGCCAATTACATTCATTCAAACTCTTTATACGTTGTCGTATTTATACACTAGTGTAATACTGTGTGTTACTGTCTCTGCTGCTTAACGTGCTTCTCGAATATTGCAACCGTAATCATTTGAACTGCATTTGAACTGCTTCACTGACATTTGAACTGTGTTATTGTTATCAATCTGAACTGTGTTACTAGCACTGTGGTGCTATGTGTTAATTAATATTGCAACAGCAATTATTTCAAAAACATTATTCAACGTGTGAATTAACAATTCTATTGCTAGCGATCGGTCATGGCAGTTTTGCCAACCTGCCTCTCAACTTCGTTGCCAACAACGCTCCCTCAGCTGGGTCGCTCTGTGCGTTCAGCCTGGAACATCGTCAGCTTCCAGAGTTACTGGCCAACACACGTAAACTGTGTATTTTCTCTTTCAGCACTACGTTGTTAATTTTATGTAAATTCCATACAGTGTATTCATAAAATTGTATTTACTATTATTCACATGCTTATCATGCATGGCACCAATTACCAATGTTTAACCGGTTCTTTCATTATTAAATTCATTGAAATTTGCTTCTACGTAACATATTGAATCATCTTTTATATTTTAACTATTCAATCTGTTTAATTATACATCTTAATTCATATTTCTTGTGTTTAGTTCTGTGCGATGGTCACTATTCGATTAGCTTTACAGCTAGAAACAGGTTCCATGGACCTTAATTCTTGGTAGTCCTTCAGAATTATAGGAGTGACGGAGAATTTGAATCAATCACCTCTCAATCTACAGCCCAGTGATTATACCACCTCTGCCATAGTGCTAGTCACAATTGCTTGCACAACATATATAACAACACACCACGATGCAAAGCATGTTCTGAAGTGTGATTGTCGTCCACTCTGTCACGATTCATTCATCTGCTTGTCGTGGCAAGGACATTTATTCGTCGACAAAACCGCGCCTCCGATCGTCTCTACGAATCTTTACTCTGGGCAATTGATCCATCTCAATCGTACTTTTTTCGAGAAAACCCCTAGAAGCGACCTTCGTCAAGAGGACATTTGGAGTGTAAAGTTGTGAGAATCTTCCATCTTTAAGTTTAACCCTAGTACACACCTCTAGACATGTTGCACGATTTATCTCCGGGCGGTCTGTAGACATTTTAGGGAGGAAGAATGAAATAAAACAAGTGATAAGAATCGCGTGAAAGCATTTACATTTTGTAATGCCTACAGTAAAGAAATACTAATAAAGCGAAAGAATTGGCTTATATTTCTCTTGTATTATTATGCAAAGCAGTGTAACTTGTTTTGATCTTACAAAGGAAAACCGGAAAAAATTCAAAAGAAAAGATATAGTTTTCTTGCTGCTCATTTTCAAAACGCTTCCTCGCCATATCCGCAGTTTTAGAATTAATTAATTAATTGTTAAGTTAATCAATTATTTTAGAGAGAACAGATGAAGTTGTTGAGA
>BOPP01000003.1:14402780-14438245 GCA_017312745.1 Gryllus bimaculatus
TGTTGTTGTTGTTATCCTTCTTGCTCGCGAATAGGTCGACTTGGACCACGCATGAATGCATCCTACATTTACCGTGCTCAGTACCATTTTCTCTGTGGTGGGTGTATGTAACTTTTTATCAGGGGATCAGAAATTAGCTGGATTCGATATTTATCCCACAGGGTTGTTAGCCCTGGAGGTAAGGAAGCTGAAATGATGATGATAGGGAGGGATGAAAGGACAGCACACACAAGCAGGCACATCCAAGCCTGACGTATAACTCGAACCCGCGTTCCTCTGGCCGGAGACCGCTACGGCACAACTGTCTTAGCGATCTCGGCTATCTGATCGGCTATTATTATTATTATTATTATTATTATTATTATTATTATTATTATTATTATTATTATTATTAATTCATTATTAGAATTGAAGTAATAGGGTGATGATGAGGGGTGGTAGGTGGGGAGTGGGAGTGGTTTGTTGGATTTTTGGAACAATCCCAGGATTCGCCTTATGCCCACGAGAAACCCCTGTTAGGATGGCCAGCCCGGAGATCAAACCAGGACCTTTCGAATGCTAATCCAGCGCTTAAGTCACTAAGGCACTTGACTTGGTTATTTTTTATTATTACCATTTTTACATGTTTTTTGTAAATCCCTACCACTGAATTTTGCGTTTAAGCTGAATTTTGAGTATTCTCACATAGTGACTCAACCATGCATGCACACATTCATATAGCGGTCGATCAAAGGTACGAACACCATATTACCAATAAATGTAAAAATATGGAATTTCATTTCATCAGAATTGTCTTCTCTGATATCTGGTTACGCGTCCTGTACGCGAGATGAGAGATGTGGAGTTACAATAAGTTTCTTAAATGAAATCCCATTTTTGTCCTCACTAAAATGATTTTGTACTTCTGAGCCGTAATTTTTCCCTTGCCACAGATTCTGATTTATATCCGATATTGTTATTCCTATTCTGTATTTTCCGCATTACTTCCTTGCAAAAAATGCTTATTCATGTGTCATTTATTAATAATTAAGGTAGAAAATTATCTACTTGATTGAATAGTTGAAACCAAAATTTAAACTTTGCCCTTTGAAACCTGTTTGCATGAATGTTGATTGATGTAATTGTAAAGAATTTGATTTAATTTTTTTTCTCTTTGTGTTTATTAGTTTGAAGATGTGTTTGAAGAATTCCATTATTATATCTTGATTCTAAAAAGGAATTTACTCTCACGTTGTAAGATTAGTAGCACAGCTGTGGCAGTGGTACGCCATAGTACAAAAGAGCTCTCCGAATGTTTCTTCCGGATTTGTAGTTGCGCGAACTAAATATTATTCAATTTATGAATTGAAAACTACATCAAGTAGATTAAAATAAGTGACGAAAAGCTAATTTGCAAGTTTCACATATGTTTAGAAGTAATATCATAGAAAATGTTAATGTAACATTCAACCATTTCGTATATCTGTGACCCTTTAAATGCATTACTCGTCCTCGCCTACATTACCCTATGAATTTCTCGCATTATTACATCAACTTGAATTCATTTTCTTTTATCCAAACATTTAAAGTGCAGGAGCGTCTCATTACAAACATTTCTTTCGATTCGATTTTCGACTATGTTTTTGTTAATCAAAGAATTGTATGTTAATATTATTTTTATTGTTAAATTGCTTCGCATCACAGTATCTTTACTGTTTTCTTGAAGTACTTTACAAATTTTAATAGAATGCAATTCGAGTACATCTTCTGAGAAGGCAACATTAGGAATTTGTGATGGAATCAGTGGTGGAATGAATTCTCGCTGTTTCATAATTCTGTTTATCATCTACCCATGATCATTCACTGTGTATCAATTTGTGTAAGTAATTATCTAGCTTGGGTGATGTGGGTGCGTGTAAAACCGTAATCAAACATCTGAACTCCGAGCCGAGATAATTTCACACACCGACACACGACAACAGTCAATTTAAAAATATTATGAACACGGGCAATATGTACTTTAAATAAACCAGAATATTGCTAATCATCTTCGGGTTCTCCGTCTGAAAGAACTTCATTAAAGTAGTCAATTAAAAATAATTCTCGATTTTCTCCCGCGATATTACTTCAGCTCTATATCCTCGAATATGAATGAAATTTGCTATGATTTAAAGTAAATACGAGTTGCCAAAATATAAGCAATTTTCCCATTAGTAAATCCTTGCGAAATAAAAACACTTGTCATCCATTTTACTATTTTACTCCAGATGCGAAGGTTCCTACACTCTCCACTAACACTAAGGTGCCCACAAACCACTAACCCTAAGGTGTCGACATATCCACTAACACTAAAGTGCCGACGAGTTGACTGTGCAAAGTTCACCGCTCCGCTAATGACGGATAGAACTCACGGAGTTGCCGACATTTCAGGTAATAGCCCCGGAGGCGGAGTGTTTGTTTATTCCATTAGCGCAGAGTGACGAACGCCGAGCGAAACGTCCCATCGATTCTCCCCAGTCCTGTGCCTTCCCGCGTTGCGCCACCCCAAAAGCCTTGTCATCCCGTCGGGAGCCAGGCGACAGCAGCAGCGCGAGGACATTCGCCCCAGGAATTGTGTTAATTGCCCGTTGGAGCGCGCTTGGGAGAGCCGCGGGCGCAGGTAACTAAGAGAGAACTCAACGGCGACAGACGTTCATTAATTGACGCATTCCCCAAATTAACAGCATCGTCCATTTTCTCGCCCCGCCCGCGCGAAAGCGCGAGAGCGCGTGAAATCGAGATTCACTTCGCGAGACGTCGCCTTGAAACGAGACAGCCCGCGTCCTCGAGTAGGCACGCCTGACACTAAATATATTTCTTCCAGATCCGCAGTTGCGGTGGCAGCACTGACTGGCCTTCTCAAAGCGCGGTTATTTTGAAAACTTTATAGTACGCAATTTTGCCGTTAGGTAGCGCGAGAGTATGTGATAGTTGACCACTCCGCTACGAGATGGCGTGCGCGGCGCCACGTCCTCAGCCGCCTGGTGGCTGTCATCGTGTGTGTGTGTGCGAGGAGTTGCAAATGGCCTCGGGCGAGCGTTGCGGAGCAGCGGGCGTCGTCTGTATCGAGGCCACTCGCGTTCGACAGCCTCGCGACGGGAGCAGCAGCAGCAGCAGCGGCGGCGGCGGCGGGAGTGCGCGCGCGAGCGTCGACGGCAGGGTGGCGGCGGGAACACCGGGCGCGGGGATTGTGATGGGGAGTGCCACACCGTGCCGTAGCGAGGCCCTTCTTCTTCTTCCTCCTCCTTCTGTGCTGTTACTTTTGGTGGTCGCCTCCGCGTGACACGGCGCTGCTGCCCCGAGCCGTCGGCGCCGCCGCTGATGCTGTGAGAGAGAAGGAGAGAGAGGAGCCGAAGGCGACATCGCTCGGGAGGACGAGGTAAGCGAGTGCGGCGCCCGGCCGTCCGCGCGCGCGCAGACAGGCGAGTTACGTAACTGGTGCCCGCGGGCACTGGCCAGACGAGGGCGCCAACCCCTAACGCCGCGGGGACACCCTGTCGTGTGCCAAGGGAAGGAAGCAGCTGCCGCCGCGGGCTCACCGGACCGGATACAACCGCGTGCCCCTGTGGCCCCGCGGACGCGATCTGACTTCTGGTCATACAACGCAGGGAGAAGATTAAGAACAAGTTTGCACTCAGAAATATGATGCCTCTAAACCTAAAACAATTGAACTACAATAATTGGCGTAGGAAACAATTGGCTACCTATTGTAGTAGTTGTATTTATTGACAAATATTAATCGGGTCAAATGATCATAATTGATGACCTACAATTCTAATGTTACGTCAGAATACATATACCGCCATTTTCAAATATCATTTTGTGCATTCGCTTTTCGATCTCCTAATGTCAACGAAGACATCATTTCGTAGTTCTGGGAATATGTTATATTAGAATTCTAAAGCCCCAATCAAATGTTTCATTAAATTTTCATATCTTCGAAAGAATTTTGTTATAACATCATCTAATTCGTTGCACGTTTTGATTGAGAGTGATCATTTCACTTGTGTCTTTTGATATACACGTTAGGTTGCTTACATGTATAAAAATGTGTTCAAAGCTGAATTGTATTCAAAAGAGTTGCGTGTGTCTCACCAAAAATATTTTCATTTTTTCAAGTACAGTTCACGTTTATTTTTTGCGAAACGAAACTAATATTTTTGTTTGTAATGACAACACTTTATTGTGTCAGTGGTTGTTTCTTTTCTTTCACCTTGTTTGGACGATGTCTTATTTTCTACCACCTTTAGTAGTCAGATAGTTTCGTTAGCATCTGCAGGTAGAGGAAAGCATATTTTGACATTACCAATATTTGTGGTAAAGATAATTAGAAATAAATATTGCGGTAGTGAGAACACAACTACAATCCACATCCGTACAAATTATTGTGCCACTAATTCTGGTAACGATTCGAACTGACAGTGTGTTCTTAGATAGATATAATGAGCCCTAAACCATCGGAAAATGGAAATAATTTCCATATTTTTTGAAAATATCATTCAGAACTTATTGTAGGTTTCGTCGAAAATTAAATCAATATTTTGTGTGAATTATACATACACATTTATTCTGATTGAAGAAATTACATTTGTTCAAGAGCACGTTCATGAGACGGCCTTGGAATTTACTAATCGCCACAGATCAACGCTTATAATAACAATAACAACAACAACAATAATAATAATAATAATAATAATAATAATAATAATTAATAAAAAGCTTTCATGATTTTGTAGGTTTGTTTCCGTAATTCCCGATTTAAAATCCTAGATCTTGGCCAGAGGAGCAGATCCACAGTATGGGTGCATCTAAAACCTTTTTTCCTTTTTTTCCACTATCTCATTTCATTTTCCGATCATTTGCAACATGAGATTTGGCTTAGGCTTGAAGCTAGACGGTAGATAAGTCACGCCCTGAGCAACGCAGCTCCGCGGTGCAATATCGGAATGCTCCCTCCCGGAACCGAAGGCCCCCGGCGTGCCGTTCACAATGGCAAGCTCCGTGCAGTGCCGCCCGCGCGGCCTTCGACCTTTCCCGCGTCGAGGCTGTCCCGCGACGCCCTCCCCCCCCCCCCTTGGTCAGGGCGTCGCGACGCCGCGCCGCGCCGGTCGAAGCTTTCGACGACGCCCTCCTAGACTGGCGCTTGGAAGCTTGCCGGAGTCTTGACAAGTCTTTGAGGGACAAGCAAGCCCAGGAAGGAAGGCTGGGGAAATTTGCTCTAGACCTCGACTAAATTGTTGCGCCCAAAACTTTCTTGTAATTCATAAGAAATGTATGTGTTTGCTTCTAATTCTAATGGCCTAGTACAAGTTATTTCATTTGCCTGGAGAAATGAATTCCCTTTCTCAATGGGGGAAGGGTCGCAGTGGATAAATTGTCTGTGTCCTCTCTTTAGGCACCCATTCGAAAAATTAATGACGATTAAGAATTTTAATTATCAATATACTATGGTCCGATCCATGGGGAATCATGGCCCCCTTGAAATTGAATATTTACATTACTAGAACTGTATTTTATAGGTATTTGATAAGTATATATATATATATATATATATATATATATATATATATATATATATATATATATATAGCGAATGTATTATATCACTCCTTAGTAATAAAATTGTGTATTAAAGAAGTACTTTCGAAATTTAATGTTCTAAAAGTTTTCTCAGACTTTAAATTTAGATCATTACCTCAGAAATAATAAAACAGTTTATTACAAAATTTTGAGATCTAGTAGCCAGTAGCATGCATCACATTGATTGTTTATACTGTGCGTACTCTTTCATTATTAAGATTATAATGTATGCGAAAAGTATGATTATCAATCGTTTAATAATCTAATTCATTCATTACTTTGAATTTTTTACTATATATGTTTCCTTTATTTTTATTAAATGTCCCATAATATCACTGGAGCCACCCTTAAGAACCCTTTGAACTAGAATCTCAGTAACTAAAATATTTACATACCGATTTGTTTCAGTCACGGTTACCGACCATGAAAACGTGATGTTTATCATATTGAAAGTAGAATAATCAATAATTCCGTTAACTGGAATTTTTTCGTTTCCTCCTTCAATAAAGTTCCTCTGTTCGTCAGTTGAATATGAAATGTAGTTTGTACATTTCATCCCAAAAATTTATTTATTTTGGCCAGTTTTGTTTCTAGATAACTGCAAATTTTGTTTCCTAAAAAATAATAGTACTAAAGACATGATTATTTAAAAAAGTATTGAAATTAATATTCATTTTACAACAAATTATCCATTTTGATGAATGCGTACTTCTGAAAAATCTTATAATCATTAATGTGATGTATTACCACAGTGATGAGTGAATCATCGCTACAACATCCTTTCAGTACATTCATAAAAATTAAAAACTTTGATTTTGAGTATTTAAATTTATCGAGTAAATTAATTTCCTTTAAAGATAAATTAAAGGTGAATTAATTATTAAGTTGAATTAAGTCTTAATTTACATTATATTTATTATATAATTTTACAAAATAATTAAACAATTTGTTGTGCCATGGAAAGCAAATTCGCACCACTGGAAGATTATCTAGATATGCTAGTACTTTCGAGAATACTATATTGCTAGTCGCAATTTAAGTTCAATTCTGAAAGCTCATACATTTTTATTACGATAAATTAGATAGAAGGACAAACTCCAATGTGAGCTTTAAAAAATATATTTTTGCAAAACATGTTATTTTTTACCTTACGACAAAGAGCAATAATAACGTGGATTGTGTATGTAATTAGAGACTGGAATTCCTCTTTCCTAAAATGATATACAATGAAACATTTCAATGGTCCTGTCAACTTGTTAAATGGCAGTTGGAGAACGCCAAGCTATTGTCTTTTAATTTTAGTCGAGCAATGAAAGCGTAAAATTGTTACGTAATTTTTACGCCGTCTAGAGGGACGGTTCATGTGAAACTAAATTGTACTCGAGAATGATAAATTTGTGGTAAATGTTCCAATTAAAAAGTGTGAGAAGCAATTTTGTATTTCAAAGATTTGCGGGCAACCGTTTCAAATTCAATAGTCCTCAGTTTAAAAACCGTTGGATATTTTGAAATATTATTTACTTATTTTCTTCACTTTATATATTTCTTTTATTCTTGCTCGCTATTTTACAATTTGCGTTGCATGTTTCCAGGCGAAAATCCCCAATTACTCTACTGCGACCTTGATGAAATTGCAGTCACACTCTTGTTAAATTATACTCGTATTGATGTAAGGTCGCAGTTGGCAACTTTATGCCCGTTTTATTGTCCTGAAAACAAAATAAAGTACAATGTGCCTTCTTGCATAAAGTATACTTTAAAAGAATTGAGATGAAAAGAAATTCCGTATGATGTGACTAGTCGAAAATAGAATTTATTCATGCGTTCTTCACAGAAATGTATATCAATTTTGCTGCAAAGGATATACGTATATCGCAGAGTAACAAAGTCAATTAGGTTTTATAATTTTGTCAGTGTATGCATCTTTTTTACATTTAGTATTTTGTAAATACTTGGTTTTCCTTAATTTAAGACACTCTATTACGATTACACAAAGAAAACCAATAATGATAATTGCATGTTTTTATATTACATACAGACCAATGTTCAGAGATATTCATTTTTTGTTGCTTGTATTTTATATTTCTGAATAAACCAGTGACTTACTTCATTTTATACGTCCTTGGTTCAAAAATGCAAGCGAATCCTGCTATCGAATACCGCATTTCGGACAATTTAGTAGATGTCGATTAACAATTGTATTGTTGCACATCAGTGTTACACATCGCAGTTCATAATGGTCGCTCTTCGCCTCAATTTCAGGGTAACAGGAAAAATAAAGGTTTTGTAGATGCAAAAAAAATAATTAGCTGTTAGCCAGCTAGAGGAAGAAAAACTTAATTCAAATATTAATTGAATTTACAATGAAAACGTCCCCACCCCCCCAAAAAAATGAAAATTCTTGGATGGTTTTCATAATTCAGTTATCGTACTTTTACATTTTAGTAATCCACATCCAACATAATGTATCCAAAGTGTATGTGGATATTCAATTTGCTCTGCAGTTAGAGACTAAATCAAACAGAAACAGCAAATATAGGATATATGAATGGTGTATAAGGAATTCTTACTGATGTAAGACACAGGTTTTTATTTCTTCACATGCCACACAGGGAATACATTCATTGCATTCAAACACTGTAAATCATAATTTCACTCCTATAAAAAATGAAGACATTAATATCAAAATGAAAATGATACTTCTGTAACTCGAACGCAGACATCACGTATTTCTCGATACCTCCAATACCCATTCCCAAGCGCACGATATTCGACTTCTCTTACAGCCGTAACTTGAAAGTTCTAGAACTCGAATGGTTTCCCTTCAGTTTCGAGATGTGGAGAATCTTCACTTTCGATAGCGTATAGTCGAGCTGATTCAATTTCGCAATTCCATCAGTGGAATTCAATTCCGGGTCGGGATCTCTGTTTGCGCGGTAACGAGCCGCCGCCATCGCCATAGCCACCGCGTCACGCCACACCCCGCCACGCCGTCACCGCGTCACCACCACGTGACCCGCCGGTCACCCTCCACCGCCGTCACGCGCACCACAGCCGCGTCACGCCACCACACGGCCGCCGTCACCTGCCACGCACCGACCGGCCGTCAAGCACCACCTCACGCCGCCGCCGTCACCGCCACGACCGCCGCCGTCACCGCCACCACCCCACGCACGCACGCCGCCGCGCACACCTACACCACACCATCAACACCCCCTGCCGCCACTTCTTCGCCATCACCAACAGCACAGGCCCATGTCGCCGTCGCCGTCGCCGTCGCCGTCGTCCGTCGCCGGTCGGCCGGTCCGCTGTCGCCACCGCACCGCCACCAACCGCCGCCGCCGCCGCCGCCCGCGCGCAAGTCGACGACGCTGCTGCTGGCTCCGCGCGTCTCTCGTTAAGATGCGGGCGGGCGAGATGGAAAGTGTTTGGTCGGGGTAAAACGCTCGCGGTGGGTTCCCCGAAGCCCAGTTCGCGGGGGTGACGCAACAGCGCCGCGAGAAATCGCCCGCTGTGGCAACTCGCCGCCGCCGCCGCCACCACCACCACCGCCGCGGCACTGCCGTGGACGACCACGCACACTGGGCCGAAAGGCGATTTTAACATTAAAAATAACTCGGGTAAAATTATTATGATGATGAATGACATACTCATTATTGAGGAAGTCGATGAAGGTGTATTTTGCCGTAATGGGGAGGTCACTTTCCTAGCTGATGACCCAGCTGTGTTTTACTTATGACTTTCACTATGAACGCTGTCAGGGAGTGACCATGACGGGTAAATGCTGATACAAAATGACGGGTTGTGAAAGTAGTTATGATTCAAAAGGGATGCAATCGGGAAATGAGATACAATATCATAACTGTATGATGAAAAGTCTTACCCTGGGATATCTTTGTGAGATACGAACCCACAGTCTTCGTTTTTGCGTGTTCCATTCCTCCCATCACATGGGCCGGCAATGGGTAAACTACATGTTGGCAAATAAATGCGTAACCGTGGTGATGCAAAGCTTGGAATGATTAATGCTCTGCAAGAAGGTAGTATTAATTTCAAGAAATGAAAGTGCTATTTGCAACTCAAGTTTGCTTGTCTTGAAACCATGACAAAATTGTCAATCTATAAATAAGAAAGGATTTACAAATGAAAAATAGTGAAAAATTACTTCGCAATTTTGGAGTTTGTTACGTTATGTGTGTAAGATGTACTAATTACTGCAAGTGATATTGGAAAATTTCTTATAATTGTAAATGTGCTACAGATCTTCAAACGTTGAAAGTAAACAGGGACTTTTGAACTATACCTATTATTTGTTTTTACTTCCGTATTATTTTTGTTAAACTTTGTCTCTAAAAATTGCAAACATTACTACATACTCGTAGATTTCGATCATGGTTTGTAGGAACAGCATACTCTATGGATGATATTCAAACGCTTGCCTGTAATAATATTCACTACTTAATGGATACCCACACGAGACGACGTTCGTACGAATCATCACCTTTTGATTCCTACTTCTCCAAAGACGATGGCATTTGAAAACTATGTAATAATAGTGCAGAGCCCGTGCTCCTCTGCCCAGAGCGTCCATGAGAGTAGACAAAGACAAGTATTATTACACTAGGCTAGCGCGGATCCACGGGGAGGGATATGAGAGAAATCCCCCCTCCCCCAACTAACCTTTTTCAGTAACTATTAATTTTAACTTGTCACGAAACTTTAAAGAATTTTTTTTTCCGATAATCATTAAAACGAATAAAATCCTATCGCAACATTATCTGAGCCTGCGACATTTTACCAAATCTATAATGACAGATTCGAGCAAACCTTTTTTAATTTTCTCTCCCAAAATGTGTCTCTCGATTCGACCCTGCCCGAGGTGATATATAAGCATAATATTAGCCATTAAGAAGCGTCTTGAGCCTTATGAATAAAATAAACATTATAATTAGTAACTTTCTTGTCAGTGGTTAAAAGACGTTACGCACTCCACAATTTTGTTACAAAGCATATTTTAAGAATACAACATGCTGAAAGAGTGTGTAAAAATAATGGACATTTTTCATGATACAGATGACACTTTTTAACTTTTCTGTTTTTAAATGCCCTTATACCGGATATTTCAGAATATACCAGTATTTTAGTACATTGATTCCCATTGAGTTCTAGACAGCTGGGTTGAATTCATGTACTGCCTGGAGGAGAATTGTAGCGACTGGCTACTCTGATCGGTAGTTTTTCGTATTTCTCTGATCAACACCAGGCGAATACTGGAGCAGTATCCTAACAAACAGGCCAAGCACCGCGCACGATCTTTCCTTCCTCTTTCTTTTCCTATCAGCATTCGTTACTTTCACACACTCTCACTAACATGCAGTACACTATCACGCTTGTTGGGATCTCAGAGCTTGTCGCGAATGGGGTGGTGCCACGCTGGGGAGATACCTGGTTTGAGATAATCCCCGCAAGTCGACGTAGGTCGGCTTCGTCCGTATCTCGCCGTCCTTTTACCGCAACCTCCCGCGATAAAAAACATGCACTGCACTTACGCGACTAATAACATTAGCAGCTGATGCGCCCGGAATCACTAATCAATAAATTAATTAGGTATTCGAGGTTCCGTCACAAGGAAAAAGTTGATAAAGCAGTGAAAGCTAGATTTTCAAACTTTATTATCTAAATTAGTCATGTAATATATATATATATATATATATATATATATATATATATGGTAGGAGTGTTACCTCTCTTAGGGAAGACTCTTTATCACTTAGAAAAGACTTATTGTACACCGATATTAATAATGTGTTAAATTAAGTATCCTGTGCTTGCAGTGGACTGTATTGAACTCTCTTTATCTAATAAGACCAATATATTCTAAGAAAAATCTCAGAAGTTGACAAACCTGCGTGTCATTGCCATCTCTGTGCATAATTAGGAGAGATCCCTGTGCATAGCCCAGTGACATTCTCTTGTGTTAATAAATAACTAAAGAACGTGATTAATGTGTGTCGGAGCAATTTCTATTAAATACGAATAGTTTTGAACAGTCGAGAAAAAAATGTGCAAAGGTTCCCAATTTAAAATGTTACCAATTTTTTTCCATAAAAATGAGTTTAATGCAACCCGCGATGCATCTAGGCATTTAGGGATTGCGGAGCAGCATAGGGAAAGCGGACAGGGGATGCTGAAGGCAGTGATAGGGGAAGGGGGAGGGGCAGAACTAGAGTGTGGGGAAACCGGGTGGGTGGGCTAGAAGGGACGTCGGAGCGGAGATACAAATAAAATTATTTCAATTTTAAATGATAAGTATAATTAATTCCGTTTCCTAATAAGGAGATGCATGTGAAAGAACTACCAGGGCAGCGCTATTTTACTTACGGGAGCAATATAACATTCGGATATCACTTAGTTCATAGAAAGACCAGATCCTTGAAAGCCAATGATCTCGATTTCGTCCATTATTTTCATCTGTACGCGTCATATATAAAACACTTTCATTGTAATATTGTGAAATAGTTTATGTTGTTGTTATTGATATTGTTAATAATAATAATAATAATAATAATAATAATAATAATAATAATAATAATAATAATAATAATAATAATTTGCGACCATGACAACGCTATACCATTAACGTGTGTAACTACGGAGATCTGCTTTTCAGCTGTATCCCTCGGTAAAACATCGCCTTGAATAATGAGGTGATAGGGTGATGATGAGGGGTAAAGGGACATACACAAATACGACCATGCCTACGCAGGGCTCGAATCTAATACCTCCTTAGCGCAGACGACAGCTGCCGCAAACACCTGCGCCATGGTGCTGGCATTATTATTATTATTATTATTATTATTATTATTATTATTATTATTATTATTATTATTACTTCTATTGTATCTATATTCTATTTATATCCTACAGAATCGCGTTAAGAGTAAAGGCCTGCTGTAAGGACAGGTCGGAGTTAGTTGGATTTGATATAAAATAGAAAAAACAATAGATTTTGCTCTTCGACGTAAAAGTATCCAATATAGGTAAAACATAAAGGATACAGTAAGATACTCAGGAATACATTCAATACTCTGGTAGATAGTTTATTTATTTATCGTATGGGATTATTTGCGGGGAGACGGAGATTTCGGCAGTGTTCCGCACCCAGTTTTCGACCCAGACTTCCTTAGAAGCCTACCTCCTACACGGGTCTGGAGAGCTTCATCGAGCAGGCGCACCTCGCGGGCGATCCCCTAGGCTTTTATCCTAGTAGATACACGAACACAGAAGTAAAACAAAAAATATCAAAAAACTGTTTACTTTCATACTAAAGCTTTGTTCCCCTTTTCCCTCCGCCTCATACAGTTCCAGGCGTCCTTTCTGAGAGTCCTCCGAACAGATTTAAATTTGCTGGCATCATTTGAGCGCGCCTGTGAAATATTGAGTGGGCCTGGCAAACACGGACTTCGGCCCACTGCCCGGCGGAGCACCGGCGCCGGCGCCGGCGCCGGCGCCGCCGGTGAGTTCTGCAACGTGGGAGAAGAAGGAGGAGGAGGAGGCGGGGAGAAAGGCGGGGGAGGGGCGCCTGGGACCAGCCCGCACTCGCACGCGGGAGAGTGCGTGAGATGTACTCTGCGAGAGCAGGCGAAATGTCGAAAGGCTTTGAGCGACGAAATTAATGGTGGGTTAATGTATTTTTTGTACATTAAATTTGTTTACGCCCTATATGTATGGATGTACTTGAGCTACTCTATGAAATGGTTAGCTGCAGAAGATCTACTGCGAAATATGAGGCAATAAAAAAATTGATCATTCGTTATTTGCTTCCCTTCATTACGCATGAAATATAAATTTGTTCAAATTTAGACCAACATTGTACTTGTTTTGGAACAGCCTTTTTTTCTATTAAAAGCCATCATTACGTCACATATTTAAAATGCATTCCATTGACATGCATAGCACTGAAAAAGATGTCTGAGCAGTCTTAATGTGATTTGAATAAATGAATGCTCACTTGCCTCTCCATCATGAGCCGATCTGATGTCACAATCTAAACTCAAAGAACCAAACCTCGATTCTTTTTTCTACGATCTATTTTATTAAAATTCGGAAGAATTTAATAGTGATATTATCTACAACGTGTAAAAAAATAACTTAGCACAGTGATATAATATTTTCACTCCTGGAGACAATATTGTTCTGTTCATTGGAACCCAGAATAATCGTACCTCAGCTTATTAACAATACGGACTAACAATTGAACACAGCCACAAACATTTGAAAGTCTAGGTTCACTTTTCCCAACATTTAAAAGAAATCTGCTATGTTAATAATCACAACTCGACACTTTGGACCAACCAATAGTTTTTTGGTCTTTTTGTTGTTTTTTTGTTTGTTTATGTGAAAAAACTCTGCTTTTGATTATACCTGACCCAATTAATATATTTGTTAGGTGATGTGATATAATTACAATTATTACATTAATTGAGACACAATTAGAAATATTTCCTTTCGTCTAAATACGCTTGTGTTAGGATACTTTTATGCTCTAATACATGATGAACTACACATATTAACAGTAAGAATATAAGGAATGAGTCTCGCCGCAATTTATTTTGAAACTCGCCGCACAGATAAGCTTCTACTGTCACTAATGAAAGCGCACGAACGCAGTGCTACCACCCAAACATTTAACATGCCTCCATATGCAAACCTTTAATTTGTCATTAATTCTTTGCGATTTACTGAGAAAATTTCATTTTATTTTCGTTTTATGTTCTATAAATTACACCACAATTCATTTTCACCTAATAGTTAACCTTCACCTTCAAGAGGTTACGTAAGGCTGATTGAAATAGTCCCATTAACTAATCAAATGTCTTAATTTATTTTCTAGTGTTAATTAAATTGGAACATTTTTTAAATAATCTAGAAAACATACGCTATTTTACGTATCTTCAACGCCTCCGCTGTCGGTTGGTTACCAGAAGCAGCAGTTTTCGCGTAAAATGGCAATGAAGCTTCACATTTTCCGATAATAGTTTATGTAAATAATTTCAGGGAGTGCCGCAGCGACGTTACAGGATTTCGCACAATGTCAGAATCAAAAATTAAATTCATAACAAATTTTACACACACCTTGAGTTTTCTATTTTAACTTTTTGGTGCGAATTCTGGAATGACTTGCTGAGACCTTCTTCACAAGGAAAAGAAAGATCTGCCCATTTCTCCTGAAATAAGCGGCACTCCCCGGACCTTTCGATTTTTATTAGATTCAACTAGATATATTAGGTTCAACCTTTGTCACGAAAGCCAAATAACTACCAACCTTATTATAACACTGCACATGTTACTAGATTTGCACTTCAAACAAGCATCCTCTTTCATAGCTTCTGGCCTGGTAAGGTAGATTTGAGGAAGTTCGTCGAATCTTTCTTCAGATTGTTTTATTTGGAGGCGAGACATCTTTTGTGAGGGGGGTTAATACTGCTTATTATCCATTACCACGTGTGAGTGGAGGAAATTTTAAATGCTAGTTTGTGTAGTCATCAAAGTACCAAAAGCATTGCTACAGTTAGCCTCAGGCTGCCCAAAATGAATGGCAAAAAACGTAATTCGAACTCGGCGCTCAAAAGTAATGAATAAACAGTACCTACATTAATGAACGAACATTTTAGCTTCAAAACGCTATTTGGTTCAAGTCATATTAAGTATAGAGTCTGCAAGAGACTATCATTTATGTTTCTATCTAAAGCCGAAGACATTAGTTAAATGAAGATATTCTGTACATAATTCGAACATTCCAGGAATTTTGATTTTTATAAATCTCGATTCATGTTAAGCATTCATTGTTCCGTCGCTAGTTACGATAGTTGTCATTTAGAACACAAGTGCATTATACGTTCGTACATTTAATAGCTTCAATAAATAGCTTGCAAAAATAGTTGACACTTACAGTACTGTAGTGTGGCAAGTGATGATTTTCTCACAGACATTTATTCCACACTCTACGATAACATGCAGAAAGGATAAGATGTAGGAGTCGACACCCAGTGACGTTGAAGACGTAGCAGTGACTGCAGTGACGCGATAGCCGATTTGAATGGCTCGACCGGAAATATTTAAACTGTTTTCCAGAAGAGTTTATTTTCTGGAAAACTGTGTCTGTTATTCTTCATGCAAATCAGCATAAAACCTAATGGATAATTGTCTCGGGAGCTTCCCGGACATATATTACTTATCGTTGGTGTTAAACATTAAAAAGTTAATTAAAAAATATTTGAATATGTAACTATTAATCATGGATTAAGAGATTTTAAAAAAATCATATTCTACGAATATGATATATTTTTGTATTAATACGATTAAATACAATCCATTTATTGATGGATTCCCGAGTTGTTTCCGTCATTGTGTGAAATGAAAGACTTCTAGAATGCATGTTTTAGTTTCTAGAATAAATTACCCTTCTATCGCAATACATTCGATTTAATCATGTTATTTTACGTCTACTCTTATTACCCTTACATTGATGCCGTCTCACCTTTGCTCTCTACTCTCAACTCAGGCTTCTTTTAACTCTGGTATAACTCTTCCCTATCATATCTTCTTCCTTGTTTTCTCTGCACGTTTGTAACCTCTCCCACCACTTCTCTCATCGCGCCTCTCCTTTTTGTTGGAAGTAACCACGTCACTGAGAGTGAGGAAAAATGTGAAAGCTCTGCTAAAACGTGCGCCTCTTGTTTGCACGGAACAATAGAGCCTCTTGCTTATATTTCCAGGACAATTACATTTTATAAAACCACGCTTCTTGAGAGCAATAAAGAGAACAGTCAACAGCAATACGTGGTCATATGAGTATACTCACAAGTTTGCGTGACTAGACATGACTTTGAATGAACTGACAATAACACCTTTTATGCTCACTCTTTCGAATATACTATATCGCCAAGCCCATACTTTCGTAGGATCTGTGAAAATTTTTGTTTGTCGAGCGCAAAACGGGAGACTGCACTCAACTACGGAAACACTAGCTGCTATGAAAATAAAATAAATTAAATTGTGGAACAGTATTTTTATATTAATACTTCAAAAATATTGTTTCTATTGGGGAAAATAGAAACAAAATAACGTTGAAGAAATTGAAGTATGAAGAACTCTTGGCTTGTGGCTAACAGTCTCACAAATGTTTCAATTTTGTGAATTGTAGAGTGGTCGAACAATTTGATCTGAAATGCCAAATTTTCAGATTTGCACTAGTTCCTGTCGAAATGATGTAACTGCCAAAGCCAATTAAGTGCTCTCTGTATTAGGTACTGATTTTTAATGCGTGCGGGAATTTAAAAAAGTAAGCAGCCTTCGGCTATGGGAACGATGTCTATAATTGTATTTGACACCCAAAAACACGGAAAATATCTAAACACAATGGAAACGTTTAGATTTTGTATTTTATATATTATTTTCTCCGAAGAGTTTTCTGCTTGAAATATCTTTTCAGTTGAAACAGCATTTAAACTTTCAGTACTGAAATTTTTTCACTCTCACCGTTTGATTCGTCCAAAAATAAACCCAATTTTGGTGTGAGGATTGGGACGGTGAGCAGAGCGTGGAGCAAAAGAATTGGCCCGGCAGTGGTGTGCCAAAGCTCGCAAAAGAGGTGTTCTGAGGTGTGACTATCTTGAGAGTTCGACGAAGTGAATTGTATAAAATTAACATCTTTCTGTAACTTACGAACGTAATCTTCGTAATTTGTAAAATGTTTCAAAAGCACTTAGCTATTTGTGGAAAATGCAAAGCTGTGCGTCCCAATTTTTTTCGAAGTTGAGTTTGCTTCTTAGGTACTTTCTGAATTTGGTATTTTTCAAATTTTTAATAAGATTTGTTTATAAAACCAATTACTGGGTGCCGTTATATTGATATGTCGGATATGTTGGAGCAACAAAACAAATTTAATAATATTTTGAATTTTTGAATAAGAATTTACAGTTTTTTGTTTCCAAATGTTTTTGTTTTTGTCACATTTGCTCGACCAGTATACAATTATAAAATAATTATTTTAACATGTTTTTAATTTTTTAATTTGGTGAAAACTTTTCGTACAAACGTATTTAACTAGACTGTAATTCTGTGATTTGGGACGATGATCCCAAATATTTTCAAGCAAGTTTTCAAATTAAAATCGAGAGCGAAGTTCCGCGAATCACCACAGGAGAGGACTCCTGGTGTTGAAAAAGCCTCTAATTTCTAAAGAGATCTAAATGAAACTCATAACTTTTCACATAGTTTTTACGTTACATTTAAACTTTCGTTTTTGGTTAGACACATTACATTTTTGTGTCAGCCTTCATTGAATTTCCTTCAGTGAATGCAGCGGCGAAACTGAAGATAGAACACAGATAATTAGTATGTGACAGAACCCTACCAGGCGTTGTCTACTTTACTATATTTGTATGTATTGCATTATATGTGAAATTATATAGTGTTCGAAATAACTGGTCATACGTTCGAGCGAGATGTACGACGAGGCAGTTAGCGACGGCTAAACAGAATACAATATGCCTCAAGAAGAGACGTGGTTGAAGGGAGAGAAGCTTTGAAATCAACAGAAAAGGAAGAAAAATCCTCAGATATCAGTACATACAGATAATGTAGTGTACACGTAATTAGTGTAGGGTCCCAAGTGGATCAACATCAAGGTGAAGATACATTTAATAGAAGCAGAGAGAAGCAGGAGCAAGAGGCCGAAGAGGTATTCGGAAGAAAGAACACGGGTTGTGTAAGATTCTTGTGATCCCGAAGTGACATTATGAACGATGAGCAGAACATACTTTTTAAAGTATGTTGTTAGGGCCAACTCGGACGTCGGATGCATCCTGCTTTAGCAGGTGCAAGTACCATTCTGGGGGGGGGGTCATCATTTTTGCTGAATACAAACCCCATTAACAATAATGGGGTAATTGCCTTGGGGATATGGACTATGAGGTGATGATTATAGTGAAGGGTGAAAGGACGACACACACATACAATTATATACAATTACACCCTCGCCCGGGATTCGAACCCACGGTCTTCTGCACCGAAACCGCTACGGCACTACTGTCCGAAGCCATCTCACCCATCTGACACGCTATATTGTCTTTATTATTTGTATATTTCAATAAAATTTAGACGTTGGCATAAGATTTTAAGGAGAAGGGACTTCTTTTGTTGTTTCTTCGTTCAATCGCTGAGTATTTATCTTTCACTCAGCTCCTTCGCGACTTTGAATAGAATTGAAGGACTCTCGAACCTTCGAGTCCGTCCGCGTTAAATTTCCTCAGGGAAGAACCGATTCCCTGCGAAAGAACCGAGTGTGCAGATTCGTTCCGCGTGGCGCGCAGGCGCATCGCGACGTGGACGGCGCATGCGCGCGCGGCCGGGCGCCGGAAATTCGATGTGTGACACAAAGCGCCGCGCTGCCATCCCGCCCGCGCGTTCCACATAGCCACCACGTAACGGGACCGAGCGGAGCGGCGGGCGCGAATGCCCCTGTTTTTCGTTTCTTTTTTTTCGCCGGCGGCGCTCGCGATGGCTGCACTGCGGCCGGACGCTACCCATCCCTCTTCCCCTCCTCCCACCACCCCCCACCCGCCCCAAAGGACCCAATTTAAGTAAATTGTATGCAATGGGCAACATAATACAGAAGAACCCCGGCAATCCGAACTAAATTTGCGGCGTGGTCTGGCCGGATTCGGAAAATGTTCGGATTATCCGAAAAAGCGTACCGTACGTATATAAATACATCAATAGTATTTACAGGACAATGCAACGTAGCGTGCGATGTGAGAAAATGGCAACGTAGCGTAGCAATCGCATCGTCACATCCTCCAATCGTATCATCAAGCAGATGCAGTTCCTTACGGGAAAAGATTACCAATTTTGCGAGTTCGTCTGAGTGAACATTACTGCTACATAAACATGTGATATACACCGTAGTTACTAGTGCAATAAACATGTCATTTAGACATCTTGTGTTTCAGTAAATAGTACTGTTCAGTTCTACAGTAATTATAAAATCCTTTCTTTACACTTCAAATAAGCGTTTATTTATTTTGTTTATTTTTCCTCCATCTCGAATTTTGTTTGGATTATTCGAAATTTCAAATTTGCGAGGTTCGGATTAGCGAGGTTCTACTATATTATTTTCCAATATCGAATTTCTTCTTCAATGTTAGAAAGTGAGCTATAAAAGCATTTTCGTGGTTGAGAAATTTGTTCATTAATCTGGCATAGGCTGTAAAGATATCGTTTTCGAATTTCACTCATATGGGCGCATTAACAACGTTTTATGTACTTATATATTAACGTCTTTTTATTAACGTTTATATATATATATATATATATATATATATATATATATTATAAAGTAATTAGAGATTATAAGAACACCATTTCTCTCCTATTTAGATGACGGGGTGTGGAATCAAGCTCGTAAATGTATTCGTATGCTTCACCCCGCTTCATGAGAGGTTATAAAGTGTTTGCTATTATGGAACCGGATGAACATTCTGGGAGGGACAATTGGCAAGAATGCACATCACAACCTAACCAGACGTCCACGATATTGTGTCGAATCATTGCGACAATTGTTAATCAATAACGAAACTAGTCAAGCGGAAAAAAATGCTGCGATAATGTTTATTATAAAGAACTGTACGTGGATAGCTGCCATGTTGGTATGACTTAAAAATCATTGTTTGATCCATTACAGCGATAGAATAACAAAAAGATTTAGTTACCATTAGTTATATACTAAATTAATTATACACTAGATATTTCAAATTTTTATACTAAAATTGTGTTAGGAAATTGTACTAATAACGTTACTCAAATGTGATAAACCAAGTGAATTTTGAAAATCATAACATGTCATAACAAGTTGTTCTAAATTGCAATAATAATAATAATAATAATAATAATAATAATAATAATAATAATAATAATTCAAACAAAACATACGACAGTCCTTCCGCTAGGCCAGAAAACAAATGAGATGAACTTTAGGACATGATTATCAATAACGGCCGTGTTCAATTCTCCTTATCCACAAACTCTGGCCTGTTGAAATATTCAGTTTTCCTTTAGGAGACTGCATGATAAGAGCGTTCATATGATTTACTGATAGGCAGTCTCGGAAGTGTTTACTCCAGCTTCACAGATGTGTTGCCTGTTATGGAGATACGGCTCGTTAATGAATACTAGATTCGTTACAAAGTGAATGTAAGTCAGTACACCCGGGGCGAATCCAGAGACGAATTTTGGGAGGGGAAATTCAAAACTATTTTGGTCGAATGTGTCTTATTACAGATTTTGTAAAATGTCGTAGGCTGCCCTACGATTTTACTCGTTTTAATGATTATTTTAAAATAGTTTTGCTTGAAAGATTCGTGACAAGTTAAAATTAATCGTGACTGAAAAATTGGGGTGGGGGAATTTCCCTCATTTTCCTTTCTGTGTATCCGCGCCTGATACACCCTATGTGAGCACGTTTCTTCTTTCACAAATCTCAGTGCTTGCATTTTCGCTGACGGAACGCCAAGGAGAATGAAAACTGGAAAAAGTCGTAAAAGTCTCGATATCTGTAAATTGGTTTAGCAATGAAATCTACATTCTCAGCAGTGAACATTTTTAAATTACTTTAATCGAATCCGAATTTCTAAATAAATAATACAAATAGTGATCCGAGTTTTATTTACAAAAGTTAGGTGTGCAAAGTGTTCATCAAATTTTAATTTCCTTTAGAAAATAGCAGTTTCAACATTATTCTTGAACATTGTAAGATCCCCAGAAAGAGAATCTCATTTGTTACAGAAGTCACGAAGTTGGATTTTCTGGTCCCTTTTTTCTTTCTCTATTTCCAAGTTTCTTAGTAGAAGAGATCTCTCTTATAATGTTTTTGAATTCATAAAATATTCTTGTTGAGGGAGATTGGCAGGAGATGGATTGAAGAACAAGCTGATAAGCGTTCCAGCTGTGATTCAGGAGGAGGAATTGCAGTAAGGGTTAAAGAAGATTTCTTCAAAGTCATGGGATAGAGTTAGGGGTCCATTTTTTCCTTTTCCTTTTAGAGGGTACTGGACGACAAGTGGATGGTGCGTTCTGAAAAACACAAGGGCGCACCGACTTCAATTTTACGTTTACTATGAACAGTATCGTAAAACAATACAGATCGTGTCAACCTAGTAGACGAGAGATATAATACTGATACTTATGCCTTCAAAATTATAAACTCACCTGCGAACTCAACTGCGATCATCCTCAGAGCTTGCAGCAAAGTTCTTTCTTTCAGGAAAATTTGTTTTCGGGCCGGAAGCTGCAAACTCTGAGGATAATAGCATCGCGACCGAAACGATCATTAGCAAAATAAGTCTTTGATACCACACAGCACCTTTAATTAACCATATTTCATTTCGAGTCGAAATCGACGACATTTTTTTTTAAAAATGACACATGAAAATGGGTCATTTCGTTTTGTCATAACAGAAAATTCATTTCTTTACTAAACGGCTTTGTTGTAAAGTGAAAAAAAACATGACATTTCATTAAAATCTGCCCCCTATTGAATAAATTAAAAGGTTCCCCCTTGCGACAGACAACTGTGGGCTCTCGCCCCGTTAGGTGCTGGGAGGATGCGCCGGCCGGGCCGCCTCTCGCTGCCTCACCTGTCGCTGGCGCACCCGCGGCCATGCCCCGTGCGGCGGTTCCCCGCTCGGTACGTTTTTATCCGAACGAGGTACTCGCCCCGGGCGCGAAATTAAATATCTATTAGTTCGTACACGGACTGGCCCCTACCTGGAGCACGACGCACGCGACAACAGATACCCTTCCCCCTCCCCCCGCGCCGAGTCTCTTGCATCATCATCATCAGGACGATAATCATCTTGCATCCTCTTTCGACATTTAAGAAGGCATTATTACCGGTATAAAAAGTGTACAACCTGCCTGAGTCCATCTTTACCCGCGAAATTTAAAGAAACGTTCGCTTTCCTCATATCTGTCTTAAACGGTTTCTGCATGATGTTTAATATGCAGAAAATAAAAAGATAAGAAAAAAAACATAGAAGACTAAGACAACTCGTGAGTGGAAGTAATTGTTTGTGTAACAAGTTCGAATTTATTTTTTTATTAAACAGTTGTATAGCTACCTTAGAGCCTCTACGCTTGACCTCTGAGTTTTTAAAAAGAACAGCAAATTTGTTTCTACTTTCACCTATTATATTAATGAACAATATTAAGAGATGATTTCAAAAATTATATTTTTGTTAAACTCTCACCAGACCATCACTTGACAGAGAGTTTTATACGTCGTTATTAGTTGACAGAGATTGATAACTTCCTATTTCTTATGAAAGTTCGTCAATGTCTATTAGCGCTGTGTTGTGTATGGTTGAAGAGTAGACCTCAAACCAAAGATTGATGTTTTAGTTGTAGTTTATGAAAATAAGCTACTGTTAAAAGGGAAGGTCAACTCTCCTTAAACTAATTGAGTTTATTCATATCGAGAAATAAAAATTTCGTGGGCAGTGACTCGTTGCCGAAGAGGCCATTTAGACTATAGCTAAGGAGGCATAGTCTTCAGCGACCCAATATTCCCAGAATAGCGTAATTAAATGAGGTAGTTATAAGAGTACTTTTGTGTAATGTGTTAGGAAACAACAGTCAAAGATAAAGTAAGCAAGCGCATCTTTCTTTAGAACAGTTTTTTAACAAATATTTCACAATTCTGTATAGTTCATAAATTAATTTATTGTTTTTTTTGTCGAAATTGTATGGTAGGGCTCTGTTCTCGTTAATCTCTAGGATATTGTAAATCATCCCCGACCTCGTCAGCACCGCGGAGGGTCAGTCCCATTGGGAATTCGATAACCTCAATACCTACTCTTTCCTCAATACGTACGGGCGCATGGAAACTCACAGATTTCCGTATTCTCTTGACTTTTGGAGTTAGTTATCTAAAATCTATAATTTACGAAATTGAAATTCGTCGCATCTTGAAGAAATGTAAGGAAACATTTTCGTTTTTCCAACGCTCTGGACTAAGTCCTGAACAGGATACTCTTCCTTACTTTCGTATGGCTCTTCTGTGAACGTACGAGTTTCGTATCTCTAAATTGTCTAAGAGAGCAAAAAAGACTACAAAATCCATCATCCCCCTCTCGTCCTTCAGTCTCCCACTCTCGTTCTCCTCTTTCTCCCTCTCATCCTTCCCTCCCTCCCACTCATCCTTCTCTCTCACCCCTTTTTTCCCTTCCCCCTCTTCCTCCCTGGTCTCCCAGTCTTCATCCTCCCCTTCTCTTCCTTCTCTCTCCCCGCTTACGGCCTATTTTCCACTCCCTTTCGCTTTCGTTCTCCTCTCCTCATACTCCCTCCTTCCCTTCCCATCTCCTCGTACTATCTTCCTTTCCCCTCCCATCGTCTCCCCCTTTCCTCTTCACCCCTCATCTCATCTTTTCCACTCTCTCCTCATCTCTTCCTTTTCTCTGCCTTTCCTCTTGTTTCTCTTTCTCTCTCTGTTCTTCCGTCTCTCTTACCCTCTACACTTCAGCCTCTCACTCTCCTTCTCTGCTCTTCTGCGCCTCTCTCTCGCACTCTCTCTCTTTCTCTCTCTCTCAATCTCTCTCACACTCTCTCACTCTTCGCACTCTCTCACTGTCTCTCTCTCTCTCTCTCTTCTCTGTTATTCCTTCTCTTTCCTCCTCCTTCCTTCTACCTCTCTTCTACCTTTTTGTTTTTCCCTCTTGGGGCGTTGCCGCGCCTCGTACGTCGGGGGTAAGCGAAGCGACACCTCCCCGCCCCCCAACTCGCCCCAAACCATAAACATACCCGCCCTACCCCCGTTCTCCGCCCCGCCCCGCCCCGCCCGCGCCCTCCTCGCTATCGCCCGCAGTGACCAGCGCCCCGGCCGCGCGCGCCGCGCCGCCTTGTCCAGCGGGCGCGTGGCGCTGCGCACCCAAGCCGCGCCTCGGCCGCAGAGGTCGCTGCCCTTGGCGCGCCGCTCATTGGCCAGGCGACCCATTGCGGCCCGTGCGCCCGGTCGCACGTTCGCACAGGCGCAGGACCCGCGCCGGACGGAGGCCGTTCGTGGGCGGCGCGGCGCGACGCGGCGCGGCGCGACGGCTACACGCAGGCCGAGTCGCGGGCAGGAGAAATCAAAAAGGCAGAAATTGACGTAGGGATCAGATGGGACCAGGGGCTCGTTCACATTGCCAATTCTGAAGGGAAAAAATGACTTCTCTTATTCTATTTTGGCATCTGTCCTCTTACTCACTTCTTACGCACCGGAAGATCGACCCTTATACAGCACAATGAAGATCGAGAAAGTAAGACTTTTTTTAAATTATTCAGGAATATTTACTACGTGGAGATAATCTGATTTTCTCATTTAAAGGACACAAACTAAACTGATGAGATGTGTCCTCTCTCATTGAAAATAGAACAGAACGCAGAGTGCGAGAGAGCACAAGAAAAATACAGAGCACTACAGAACTTGTAAGTTATTGATAAATAGCCAAACATAATCAGTGTTTTTACTATTTTTTTAGATATTCCTTTAGATTCTCGAAATTGTGACGCGTCCAGCGCAGAAATGCTGGACTAAGACGTATTGCTTGGAAGTGCTTAAAAATTCCAACTTTCGTGAAAGTTCGGTGGATGTAGTCTCCGCATCGCACACGCAAGACTTAACAGACTCTCGATATTTCGATTTACGTAGACAGGTAAGCGCCTTCGGAGCGAAAGAAAGACACGAATGGGATACTTTTTTTCAATTTGTCATTTAATTAATTCAACGGAGGCTCTTTTTCTTTTTTTTAACTTCATGAATTATACGCAATGAAACTTTTACAGATCATTTTCTTTATATTTTAAGCCGTAGCCTGGAAGTTAGGTTCAGGAGAAACCACAAACGAACATCCTCAAAAAACCCCAAATAATTTAAATTGCGTTGCGATTAGTTTTGTCTATTCTTGTGGAATATTTGCCAGATAAGGTCCCTGGAGATTTTTAGGATAAATGTAGGATTCAGGGAAGAGGATGTGTGTCACTCTGAGGGAGAAACAAGAGATGTACCTTATCCACTGGAAATGCAACGTGAAAGGAAATGTAATCCCCTAGGTATTTTTACAGGAAGTTAAAGTTATAGTTTTGTCAATATATCTTCTTTGGATATACACTCGTAGTTTATTATTTCCCTTTGGTTACGTTCGGCTAGTGAACACCGTAATTTTCTCGTTAATCGTTGTGCATACCGTTTCCGTACTCCATGTCTCTAATTTCTTCACTCCTTTCTCTTTCATCAATCTCTTTCACCTCCTTTCGACAATTCACTTACCAGACTATTGAAAAATTCTGCTTGTCGCTTGTCATTGAAAAAGTGTGCTTGTCTTCAAAAAGTATTTAACTTTTCCCCTTTTGTCTTGTAGCTCCGTTAAACACGTATACCGAACCGTACAAAATCTACCTAAAGAACTCGTATGGGTCTTGAATATTATTTTTCCTCTGCAAGTGCAACATGAATAGAAAACATCTATGAGATTACGTGTTACATGACATTTTAGCTGCTTTGTCTTATGTTGTCCATAATGGTATAAAATTTTAAAACGTGAATGGAATTCGAATGTATCAGTCGAGTTCAATTAATAGCGAAATTTGTTTCCGGAAGTATTATGTGTGAATGATGGGATGAAACAGAAAAAAAGGAGAAGAACGTGGAACATTTGATCAGAAGCGAAAATAAATGAACCATAACGACTTATGTTTAAGGAAAGAATGTGAACAAATGCTATGAAATGCGAAAGAGTGAACGTGGCTGAAAGCAGTTATTGAAGAAGGTAACCAATCGCCAAGTCATTGAGTTAATCAACAATTAGCATCTCCTTGTCACTATGTATGAAATGGGTATTAAGCATTAAATCGTATTTCCTTATTTCACCACTTCTAAACCTTAAGGAAATCTTGCACGTGTCTTCTGTTTTTGCTCGTGATGCTATTGATTAAAAAGTAGCCTCGACGTGTTGAGTATTCTACACGAATCTACTCACCACTGGAGAATTGCACTTTTCTGTGAATATCTGCCTTCCGCTGAACTCTTTCCTTCCACAAGAGAAAACATTTCCTGGAACAAGAGAGTGTTACATCTGCGTAAATGTCATTGCTTGCAGTTCTAGTTTCCAGAATTGAAGTAATTTGCAACTTTGTGCGTGATATACCTTTTCTGGCAAGACCTGATGGAGACCAATGTCATGTTACCTCTTGTAAACCCTAAGTCTTCTGGCCAAGCCTTGCCAGACAGCACCAAAGCCTCATTTGGACATGGCCGGCTACCTCTTCCAAGGCCAAGTTACGCGTGTGTATGGAATTTGATGCTGCATTCATTTAAAATCTGCCATTATTCCTTGAATGGGACGGTGTGCAACTTTCATTAGTCCTTTTTAAGTAACGACTTCCAATTAGAGATGTATCGGAACAAATAATCTATCAGATTGTAAGAAACAAAAAGCGCTGCAAAACACACAGATTGTGGCTATACGATTATTATTTTCTTTCCCCCTCTTCGATGTTCACATCTTCTTTGCTTTAGAAGAGTACCAATGTGTTCTAAATATGCGTTTCACCTTGACTGGACGTTTTATGCACTGTCACGCAAGGACAGTATTCAATATAATATTACTTACTTATCAAAGTAATGTTTTTTCAGTGCCGGATTCTAGAATGAGCTAAGAAATGTTTTTTTGAATAAATTCTATTAATTTCAAAGCGGTCTTCCCCATTCTTGTGCATTACGTACTATTTTAGAATGTTTTAATTTTATAAATTATGTGATCATTAAATGTTCCAAGACGTGGATAAAAAACTTGCAACTAAAACTATTGAATGAAACTATCCTTAATTAATGTGTCCTATGAATCATAAAACCTTAATAACATTCGGACACGTTAAATGTACTGGATTTTTTCAAAATTATATCAGATATTTCAATTAAAGTATTTGCACATTTTATATTAGACATTATCAGAGTAATGTTCATGTATTTTTAAACATTCGTTATTCAAATGCGATGTTTTTTACACTTTCGATTTGAGAAAGAAAAGAAACTTTAATGATCGCACATACAATTTTCTCCGCCTAGTTTCGTTCACCATAAAAAGAATAAGAGGACCGTTCGCAATTTCTGACCTGAAATAATTGAATACAATAAACATGTCTTATCATTATTTATTCATATGTTTTCTTTGATGAGATTAGGCAAGAACATTTACTGAAAACTAATCGTTTCTGTTCTTAGGTGTTTCTTTCTTATTTTAAGAAACATTCGTTCTGAATAGGAAGGTTAAGTACCAATGATTCATCCTTATTTATTGATTAAGGAAATTGTTGCAGTAAAATTAAGAAAATCAAATTGATTTTCTTTGGCGATGTTAATTTTTTTACTTGGTTGTTATATTCGATTCGGAACTCGATATACACTGCAAAATCTACCCTGATCGAGAGGATCGTGATTACGAGGGAAATATGAAACGGTTGAATGATGCTAAATGTTCTATTATGGGAGGGAAATATGAAAAGAAAAACCGAGGGAAATTAACATGTATGTAGTTAATTAGTAAAGAAGTAAATCTGTATCATTAAAATTAGATGAGAAATAAAATAGTGAATGGACCACGGGCGTTAACTAGATACAATGATCTATTATTAGATTCCTTGTAACACCTTTCGTGCATAAATAACAATTGTCGCTCGTTTTAGACGTGCCCATCAACTTTAAAATCCCCCGACATGTAACGCCACTTTCAAACGGGAGGTCACGTCAATGCAGCATAAACGTGCTCCACTGCTTCGCAGCAACACCCATCGCCGGCGTCTGCCCGTCCGGCGCAGCTTCCGCCAGAGGGCGCGACGCGTCGCGAAGCGCGGCGCTGCGGCGGTGGCGGCAGGAAATCGGAGCGGGGCCGCCGGCGGAATTCGAACAGCGCGGCTGGCCCCGCGCGCGGTTGCCGAATGACCCACCACGCCGCCCCGCCCCCTCGCGCCGCGCCCCGCTCCATCCCTCCCCTCTCCCGCCAATCCACCCACCCGTCCCGCCAGTTCCGACCCCGCTCCGCCGTTAACCGCCTCGCTTGGCCCTGCTCAATGCGCCGCCATGCCCTCCGTCCTCCCTGCTCCCCGCCCGTTGCCGCTCCGCTGCTTGCACGCCTGCCCCCTGCCACCTCGCCCGCACCACCCCACTGCGGGCGGGAGGGCGTTCGGACGGCCGTTCGGAGCGGCGCGAACGCAACGGGATCGGGGCTGCCTCTGGCGGCGACGGCGGCGGCGGCGCCAGCTGCCGCAGCTGTGCATTCATTGGCTGCGCGTCGGCCACCGCGTCGTTGCACGCTCCGCCGGCTTCTGGATATCTGCGTGAACCCGCCCGCCCGCGCCTGCGATTTCGCGCTGCGCTCGTCCGGATTCGGAGAGCTGTGGTCCAGCCGAGGTTTAGTTGGTTTGGGTCTTTCGGAAGTTTCCGGGAACCCCTGTTTTCAGGTTTCAAACTCTCTAGGAAGATATTAGTAACATTTGTTTTTCTTTACTAAATAATATTTTTATATAATTCCGTAACATATTTATAATGTATCTTCCTCAAAATATTGTTGTTGTTTTTAATATCCGAAACTCTGGATTTTTACCAATATTGTCCACTCGACATTGGGGACTGTCTATGTATTACGTAACGCAAATTTGGAGTATTTTTAATACCCCTATCCTCCTTGTAAACGCACCTGTAACACGAGCATGGGACAAAATCCGTTTACAGTGAGTAAACATAAATTATATATAACAATTCAAACATTATAATTATTTTTGTGTTTTGTATTAAAATGTATTATTATTAAATTCAGCATTTGTTGGCGATGCTTACTGAACCTAAAATAAGACTGACGATAATTTTTTAATATAAGAAGGATGCATACGCGAGAATAGTTCTGACAACACTCCGTGTACACGCTGTCGTAGATTACGCATAGTCAGGAGTGTACTGTACCAAGTTAATTGGATTCTAGAATATAGTGTAGACCAGTTTTGAATATTTTATTCGTAACCTAACAGATTCAATTAATATATCATTGATGAAGAAATATTTCCATTTATTGTAACAATTTGTACGGTATAATTTATGAATATGGATATTTTGTAATTTAAATTTTCATTTTTATTGTTTTATTATGGAACTAAATAAAAACAATTATTTTCGTTAAAAATATTTTAAAATAAATAACTGCATTATCTAACTCAAAACTGTCGGCCTCCCTACCCCTGTGTAGAACACCGTATTCGCTTTAAACCCCTACCCCCTCTTTGGCATTACGTAACTTATGCAAACCCTAGGTGGTATTGATGGGTATTGGGAAATTTGACAAAACTTGGACGTTTCACGATCCCTACTGTTTTGACTTTCTAGTTCTCAGGCCAACATAGTACCAGTGTGCTGCGTCCTGCCTGACCCCATCCTGTCCCGTTCCACTCGCCCAGATCCACCCCGCCCTTCCTCACTACAACCTTTCCTGTCTGGATGAGCCCTTCATCGCCCCGCCCCGCCCTGCTACATTCTCAGTGTTAATCGTTGCTGTAACTATCGTTGGTAGGCTAATTGTTAACAGATGTGTTGTTACATTCTGCCGGCAGAATTCCAGAAACAATTATGATTTTTAATTACTCAAACTTTTGTTGTTCTATTAGAGTGAATTAAAAAAATCATATTGTAAACAATTGTATGGGCTTTCAGAATTGTTTTATTCATTGTAGTTCATTTCCTCACGGTTTTAGAGGTATTCAATGAAAAATGAAAATGGGCAAACTTAATTTTTGACTAAAGAATAGGAGAGGGAGATGGAGTTAGTTCTTACGAAATCTCGAGTTAGAACTATTTTTTCTCTCGTATTGAAGATCTTTGTACAAAAGGTAATTGTGATCAGAATAAAGGTTTGTTTGTTTGTTTGTATAAAACAAACGAATTTTTTCTTATATAATAGAAAATGATAACTTGAAAAACAGTAGCTTAAATAATGCCCGTCAAAATATTACTATTACTGAAAACCCCGTCTAAATTGGATTAGCCGGTCGAAGTTTTGCTGGGACAAAAAGACAGACCGACCGGCAGATATAACGAACTGAAAGTGCGCATTAATAATGCTTTCCAAACAGAACCTGTATAGAATGATAAAGAAACGTGATTTTCATCATTTCAAGCGATTATTGCAAGAAACTTATATCAAACAGGAAAACGTTATCAGAACATTTCAAAATAGGGTTATCCACTTCCTCAATTGTAGGGTTGAGGAACGAATGGGATGACAAGTAAAATTCCCCGTCTGTAAATAGGATACCTTGTTTTCGAGAAGTGTACTTCTCTCAGTATCATTGAGTTGAATAGAATTATTAAAAATAGATGTAGTTGTATTTAGCTAGAGCTATGGGAACGGGTGTGACTGATTGGGCATACGTATAAGTATTCTTTAGTAGCATTTCAGTCAATGTTGTGTCAACTATTATGTGTAAGGCCGTTCAAGTATCAATAACGGGGGATTTTTTTATATAAAAGAGTTCATGTCTACAGTGTGACATTTTATAGACCAACATGAGTTGAGTATAGGAGAACGCACAAAAATGTAAATAAATTGTCTACTCACATGTACAATTGGACGTATTCCTTTCACCCGGATAAACGCTTCACTATCATATTTTTTATTGTAGTATAGATCAAAAAATGTTCAGACAAACTCGTGAACTACAGTTTTTTTAGAGATACCTGTTAATTGAGGATTGCTGGCTAATTCGGCATATTATAGGGCGATGCTTTACATTGATAAAGAAATGAGAAAGAAAATGCCAAGGTTTAATTTGCCTAAATTCTTGTAAGAAAATTACGTCTCTGTACCATCACATTCCTACGATCTCTGAGGTTCGACATGGAGCTTAGACTAGTCGTAGAGAGTATTTCGCAATGATTACAAAATGTATAAAAATATTTTTAGAAGTATCCAACTAAGAGGAAAACGATCAAAGGGTGTTTTGTCATCTAGTTAGGAACTCAATGGTGGAGAGTGTGTGTGTGCGGGTAAAGAGGACTATTTTGTCTGTCTCTGTAAATGTAATATAAACATAGAAAATTATGTAATATTATGTGTCTTGGAAGGTTTTTGCCATGAATGGAATGGGCGCGTCTCTCTTAAAGTTTCTCTGGGTTGATTTTTTGAAAAGGTGATGTGGAATAGTACGTATGGAATAGTACGTACGAAAACATTGAAGGAGTTATATTCCCCTAATTTGTAATTCACTAGACCGGGAAAGAAAATATTATAATTCAATACATTAAATTTATAGTTATATCAGTTATTTTATTTATTTCAACAAATAACAAAAATGACAACGTTTAACTCAGAAAAAGATTTTTCAAATATATTTTAAATAGTTGATATAAACATATTTAGTGATAAAATAATACGATTTCAACAATGAGCTTAAAGTAATGCTAAATGAAAATGATGAATGATTGATAATCATAATGATAACAATAATGAATAATCATCTGATGATAATAATCTATAATAATAAATAATAATAATAATATAATAATAATAATATAAATAATAAAGGATGATAATGACGATACACACACAAACTACACAATCACTTGCCGAGTGGGACTTTGAACCCGTGATCCTTCCACTACTGCTTGAGATCTCGGCTGTCCGGATGGGCAAAAATTATTAATTATTATTATTATTATTATTATTATTATTATTATTATTATTTAGTGGACCAGACAAAGCCTCGCTATTGTAATGTACTTCACAGGCTTCTGGTCACGTGATTGTTAATTACGTTTGACGGTACTCTCTGCAAAAATTTTAATATGTGAAAGACATTCTCGCGAATATTGATTTTGTTCCATGTCCTGGTTTCGACATGTTTGTCAAGTATGCTATTGTTAAAACGTCGCTTCTCAAATCTTGAAGAAATTTGTTTTATTTGCCCGAGATAACGTTCGAGGAATAATTCCGACCGATATTTTACAATTGTAGGAGCAAAATATGCAGCGAAGACGAGCTTAGTACTTGCGGGTGCAACGGGTTGCATATAACTTCTGTTTAAGGGAGATTGAGTCAGACACGCGTTGACTATATCATGCGTTTATGCTATGTGCGACAAACATTCGCACATTTCCATTGTACTATGCCGAAATTGTTCGCGCAAGTGCAAATAATAAATTGATGGAGTTTTACAACAAACGGATGAACCGTATGACAATACATAAAATACGAACAAACAAACATTAATTTTTGTATATTATTATTAATAATAATAATTTTATCGTGACGGTATAAAATTCTCATAGTTGATGAGTAGCGAACTCCAAAAGGCTCAGTGTTATCGTTTACCTTCCTTTATTTGGCAAAATTTATTTAAATATTTATGTTCGAATGACAGTAATTATTTTAACAATAATATTGTGTAATATCCTATCTACATTACATAAATAATATCCAGTATAATAACAAATTTGTTTATTATTTAACAAAAATCTACAATGCCCCTCCCTCATTGCTTGGCTGAATCCGCCTCTGAGCATCTCATCACTCTCTCGCTCTATTCCAAGTTCGCCAGTTCCCCTTTTTTTTTCAGCAGCTCTCTATTTCTGTTCTCAAGTTAAATCATTCTCTCTCTCTCTCTCTCTCTCTCTCTCTCTCTCTCTCTCTCTCTCTCTCGCTCTCGCTCTCGCTCTCAGTCGCCCGCCTTTCGCTGCCCCACACAACGTTCTTCGTCTCATCTGCAACGCCTCCTCTGTCGTCTGCGCTCCGCTCCCGCTCACTTTTTCTCCCGTTTTTCCTCCGCGCCGGCAACCCAGCGCGATGCAGGCGGGCGGGCCGAACGGGCGGACGGGGGGCGAGCATTTTAACGTATCTGACGCCACCAACGCACGGCCGCAACCGCCGCCGCTCGCCTGCGCTGTCCGCGCTCACTCTGCGTGGCGCGGGAGCTCTGCGCAGCTTGCGGACGCGCGAGGCCCGTCGGTCACGTACGCACGCACACACGCATACACGCACGCACGCAGACGGCGTGCCTGGGAGACGCACTACGCCGGGGGAGGATGCGGGGAGGGAGGGGGTCGGAGCGGGCGCCGGAGTTCACAGGAGTTCACTTTGCGGCTGGAGGCAATGAATTAAAATGCTTCGAGGTAATGTAGAATTTCTAGAATATCTAGTAGGATGTAAACCAGGCTATTAGAATTGCGATGACTCCAATTTCTTGGTTTTTTGAATTATTATTCTCTCACACTTTTTGGGTATATTTTAATTACACCTCAGAACCTTCATTTTTTTCTTAGAAATATTCGATAAATCAATATTTTTACTTTTCCCTTCAAATGTAAGATATTTAGGTTCCGTTGCATTACGTATTCCAATACAAATTTATACAAAATTACAATACAAAGTTATATAAGTATTATAAAGTGACGCAATATGTCAGTAGTTAAACCTGACTCGCACCTCAGTGATAATTTAAATAGTGCCAGTATGTTTAAACATTAAAGTTGGAGAACATATTTTGAATATATTCAGAAACTTTGTTTTGTGACTTCGTTACATTATTCATGTATAAATATCGGTCACATTTATTATTCACCAAAATAACATGATTGAATACAATAAAATCATGAAATATATTTCGTGTGCGTTTTACATATTTAATATATATGTTTTATAAAATAAAAATATGTTAAGAATATTTTGTTTATCTGCAGTAGTGCTATATGTTCCAGAAGCTATATGTTCATAATTAACACTTCACTAATAATTTATATATTTTATACATAAATATATTTACAAAGGTTTTATTATTACTCTTTTGTTTGACACAAAAAAAACATTAATATATAGAATATCTGTATTTAAAGTGTAGTACTTGAAAAATTTGTGTTGAAAACGAAACAAAAAAATGAAAGTAGTTAGCAAATAGTATGTAAATTTGTCTACTAAATGTTCATTTTACTTATTTAAAATGAACGTTATGTTTAGAAACATTTTATCCAGTGTCCTATTTTGTTTATTTAAAATATTCAAATATTATTTTTTTAAGAATCAAGAAAAATGTTTTAAAAGTTTAAAATGTATTTGCTTGATTCTTTTTCTTTAATTATCACGTTTACAATGAATGAAAAGTAAATAGGTTGCCGAATGCGGGGTGGAATTCCCTGGGAGAATATTGGACCGCGCGCGCCTAGGCTCGCGCCCCGCGCGCCTGCTTGACGCGTGGGCGGACGGGCGGCGGGCGCGGCGATCGATAGATGAAGGCGCGGGGGCCCGCGATTAGTCGTCCACGCAATCTCGGCCCGTGCCCGCCCCCAGCGCCGACTTCTGCCGCCCTTCCGCCCTGCCCCCCGCCGCCCACCCTCCCGCCTGCCGCGGGCTCCCGTTCCAGCCCTTTGACTCAACGCGTCGCAACGCCGCGCGGCTCTCCCCGCCGCTCGCCTTTGTACCTCCGGCACGAGGCCCCGCCTCGCCCCGCCCCACCCTGCCCCGCTCCGCCTCGTCCCGCCTGGCCTGCGCCGTTCCGTTTTGCTCTGTCCTATCCTGCCAAATTTGGATTCAGTTCAATACTCAATATTATATCCTGGTTGCGATGCTACTAAAATTACGATAATATTTTAATACATTTTGAAAATTAATTAAGATGCTGGTTCTTATCATACAATATCGATTAACAAAAATTATTTTTTTAAGTAAATATTACATGTTACTGATATGTTCTACTAGTGATCTCACTTTTTTTATATATTTTTGAAAGAGTTTAATAGT
>BOPP01000003.1:14439170-14472950 GCA_017312745.1 Gryllus bimaculatus
CTTCGGTACAGAATAATATTGCATCTACATTTCAATTATCGTTGGTCTTTTCAATTTTCCTACATCGATACAGTACCTAATTTTTTCTGATTTTGTGAATCAAGGCACGCTCATCCCGAATCCGTAGATAACTAGTGATGATGTATTAACGTACTATTTTACACATCCTAATTATTGCCGACCCTCGCTCATGATGTCTTTGTTCTTACCTGTGGAGGCTCTTGCGAAGAATATGCAGATGTACATTCTCATATTCGGTGAGCCACTCTCTCTGCTTATCGCATCAGATTGGCATTATTCATTCCCAAACAAGCTTTCTTTCCTGAAAGATTCACAACTTGTATAGAACGGAACCATTGTTTCTCCACTCGTATACCAATGTTTTGCTTATAGACTGATTTCATATAGGTGTATAACGAATAAAATGAGGTGATCCTTCAGACTGAATTCAAACTTCCAAAGCAAAAGTTGTTACCATTACGCAAGATGAAGTTTCATTTTAGATCTGCCATAACGGAAAGACGATAACTGTATATTCGTTTCGAGAATAATCATGTAATATTTATTAAAATAATTTGGTATTCGCTTCCATCCGCGTCGTTTTCCTTTAAGTATTGGGGAAATGTCCTAAAAACCTGTAAGTGGATGTCTTAAACAGAAGCGTGTCTTACTACATTTGGAAATGACATCCATTAAAGCAGTTGGATGCTAATTTTATCCCGTCGACTTCATTGTACCGAACAAAGTATTGCTATTACGTTACTCCGTATGTGTACATACGCCGTCAGCTTGGATGGGTTCGTAATTGATACTGATTGGATATTTCTTGCAGAGAGAAGGGCACCTGTGAGATACGTATCTCGAATGATTTGGTTTCAACCAGCACTGGAGGCTTGGTGAAGAGCCGGAGACGGTATTTGACCTTGGGGTGTCGGTCGTCGAGAAAGGAAGAAACGGCTTCCGAAAGGAGTTCCTCGTCGAAGGGAACGAGCTCGCCAAGTCGAAGCCCAGAGCCGACGCATGGGCAGGCGACACAGGACTGAAGGGTCTGAACTGAACCACCTTCTCACTTTTCTAGTATAATGCATTGCACCTAATTTTACTAACGGAAAATGTTCTGATATTCCCAGCCACCCCCAGCCGAACAGATTTTGGACGTTGTTTCAGAAGCGGTGGGCAAATTTTCTTTCATAAACTGCGTTTTATGAGATGCCTTTACCTTTCTCTCATTCTTCGTCTTCGTAAGATTTATCTGTGGCGATCCTTGAACTCACAATATTCGATTTCAAATTACTGCCCTTGGTTTTTTGTGTTTGAATGTTTAAAATCATTGTTTGTTTTTGAGACATCTTCCCCGCTGAGTATAATAATTTCATTTGAGTACACGTTGATTTCTCTTATCATTTGTTTTCTCGGAGAGTAGTTTGTTGCTTGCCTTCTTAATCATTGCCTTCTAAATCATGAGCTGAAATCTCGAACTCTTGGCCATCTTTGTATTGTACTTTGCAACACCTCTAAGTTAATATTTTTTTCTATACCACTTTTCGTTATTGTTCCCCGTATGAACATTACATGCAATGTCCTCAGAGAACATGTAACATGATTTCGTAATTAGTTCTGTAAATAAAAAAAACTAATTTTGGCGTTATAATAAACTTTCTGTTCTTGTCAGTGCTTTATTTTCTGAAGGCTCATTGAACGCTTTGATAATTCCAAAACACGAAGGATGGTGATCTCAGCAAGACAACAGCGCCAAACACCATTTGGGTTGTTCTGCGACGCACTGTATCAATCTAATGCACATGCTTCCGATCAGCAAACTCTTTCAAGTACAGGGCCCGTGTCTTCCCATATTGAGTTTGATAGATAATATAAATTTATAATATTTTTCTTTCCTCTGGCAAATTACCAAATAAAGTAAGTTTCTGCGCAAAAAGCACAATTTATTTTAAAAAAACGGTCAGTTCGGTAGCTTACAAAGTAAATATTTTCGCGGCTTCAGAACATTAGACAATCGTCAGGATTTTAATTCTAAATAATAAACCAAAGAAATAAACACCATCGTAATTTAAAATGTGTGTATGCTTTTACTGCCCCTTAATTTCATTCAACGTTCTGTAATTTGATCCTTTTCCACTACCCGCTTGTGATTGGTTCACCATTCTCTGGGGAGCGGTATCGCTCACTTGAGGATCCTATAGTATAGTAATTTGAACTCCACGATTCTGTCGAGGTGGTTTCCCCTTTATACAGAGTATATGGCTGTACGTGAATATGTGATAGCTATTAACAAAGTCTACGATACTTTGTGTACATCACACTCATTGCTTGTACATTTTGTCAGCTTTTTCTGTTTAATGAAATATTTACATTTCCTAGTTCATTTCCGTATGATAACGAATTAATAAATGAGATAACGTTTTGTCCACAGAAAGAGGAAGCAAAACCAAAACATATGTGACTGTTGCAAACTATGAATATTTCTGTCAGAAGTTTGTGGCATTGAATTAAGTCCCCTTGAAAAGAAAATATTATACGAAATGAGTTGTCACGCCACTACAGTACTGAAAAAAACTAGAACGTGATTTGTTTTCTTTGAGCGAACTCTGTATTAATATTTGAAAAGATTCCTATTGTTAAGATTATTTGTTAAACATTAGTTTATTAATAAAACTAAATAATTTGTATTATTTGTCTTCTAATTAAATCAATGAAACGGAGTTTCTATCAAATATTTGTTGACTGCCGACGTGAATAAATTTACCCATTATTTGCATTCGTGACGATAACTTATTATTTTGAATAATATTTTGTTGTTCTATTGACATGAACTAAAGGAAATGTTCATCCTACACTAGAGAATTAACTTACCGCACAAATCCCTATATATGGAGGAATGTGTTAAAAGACAAAACAAAAAGATCAATTTTTCAACCAGCTTTACCAATCTCTCTCCAGCTTTACCAAGCTCTCTGCGTTGGCACGCGTGTAATTTTTTTATTTTTTTTTTCAGTTTTTTCTTGCACATTTTCTAACTAGTTTCACTTTTAAGACAGATTATCTTTTTGTAATATTATTTTTAGAGCTTAGTTTTTCGGAATACTCGTTCAGATGTATAAATTGAGTTTTTCTCCAAATATTTTCTTTGCATCATGAAATTTGTGCATCAAAATTTATGGCTTTCTATTTCTACTGTGAAAATAAAAAAATAAAAAAAATTGTAATACAGTGCTATTTAACATAATTTTAATTTAACCGAAATCCCTAGTATGTAATGCTGAGAATCTTGTGCTTAAAGCGTTATACCTGTCGTGACTCCCGGCTACCAGGTTCTTCGCCCAATTTCTGTCGAAGACAAAAACCGCGGCTCGGCGAACCTGGTGCTGTCAACACCATCTAAACAAAAGCGCAGCGGCGCGAGAGACGAAATTTCTCCTGGGGCCTGCGAGGGTCGTTGGTTCACGCTTGCTTCCACTTTCTCCTGGGGCGGTTTAGCCTCCCACGCGCCCGCGTGCCTGCGCCACAGCTACCGCCACTTCAACGCCTGCGCCCGCCGCCACGGCTGCCAACATTCCGCCAACGCTGCCGCTACTACTGCCACAATCGCCGTCGCCATCGCCATCTCTACCGGTGACGTCATCATTACCACTATCTATACCACTTCCATTGCTACCACTGCATGACTGCACCATTGCATGACTGACGGGGAGGTTCCAGGGTTCGAAATCCCCGCGGTGGCAAGATTTTTTACACTAGCTTCATAGCTAGGTGGAATTCAGCCGTCGTCTGGAGTAGAATTGTAGCGGCCGACTGACCTAACCGGTATTTTTTTTTTCGATGGCGAATGCTGGTGCAGTACCCGCTAGGGCCACGGACCGCGCGCGATCTTTCCTCACTCTTCCTAGTCCTATCCTCTCTCCTTACACACTTACTCGCACTACACAATTACCACACATGCTGGGAGACTGGTCAGGAGCCTAGATCTTTTCCCGATTGGGGCGGTGGCCCGCTGGTGGGATATACCTGGTTGGGGAAATCGCGCTAGCCGATGGTAAGTCGGCGTCGAATCTCATCACCCAGCGGGGAAAGATCATAGCCATGTCCCAAGGAAAAAGTATGCACTACACTTACGGGACGAATAACCTTAGCCGTTGACGCGCCCGGACTCACCAATCAATCAAAACCACCTCCATCGTCACCTTCACCACCACCACCACCACCACCACCTCCATCGCCACCATTCCCACTGCCAGCCCTTACGGCATCAGTACCATTGCCGCCTCTTAGCTACCACCTCCCCGCCTGCTGCCATTACTCTAGCGTGTTCTACTACAATTGGCGTAGCTTGTGCTGCCCGGCTCTTGATGATGAAGAATGATGTTTTTTAAAAAAATAATATTCAATTATGAATACGTTTGAGATGAAAGATTACAAGTTCTTTGGGGTCAGAAAAATAAATTTAAGAAAAGTAATATTCAATTACGAATATGTGTGATGAAGAAGGTAATAAGCTCCTTTCATTACTCAGATTAAGAGGAAGTTTGAATCTCGGGCAAAGAGAATTAGGATTATCATAAGCTTGGTAAGAAAAGATAAGTAGAAAGTAAAGAAAAGATTAGAATTACATATTTTGATAAACTACTCAATAAAGAGCAAAGCGTATATGTAATAGAATTCTCAAAATAAATTATGAACTATCTAAAAAGACCTGTTCTTACAGAGGTTACCCAAGGGCCTCAAGTGACTAGTCCAGAAATATCCATTAAAGGTAGAAAATATTGAAGATTTAAAACAGCGACTAGTAGAAAATGAAGAAAGAAATGTGCGAGAATGGGCAGGTTGCAGATGAAATCCGCGCAGATCAGTCTGAAGTCACCTTGGAAAACCGGAGGATCTGGCGTCAGCGGAGGAAACTGCGGTGTAGGCGAGGGTGGCCGGCCACCTACGCCTGTCGAGCCTAGTGAATGGTGTAAATTCAGGCGAAACTTTGTGCAGCTTACAATTAGTATATGAAGGGGAGAGAGGAACCGGCCAATGACGTCGATAGCCAAATTTAGGAGCTATTTTTTTTAAAAAATATAGTTTCTTAGATTAAAATTTAGCAGATATGGTAAAAGCACCAATAGTGGCCATAATTCAAAATATTTTATTTGTTTAGTTTTCTCGAAATTGGAGGGCTATAGCACTAAATTCGTTATGTGAAATTCAATGGGCGATTTGCACCCGTGTTTCTGAATAGATCCCTTGTCTAAAAAGGCCAATGAATGTTTTCTACAAACTTATTGTCGAAAAACGTGCAGAACAAGGAGTCATTGCTTCTAGTGGTGAGGAATGAAGATAAAATATTTATTATCATGCATTTGAATGAAGAATAAGTTGTTAGTTTTGTAACTGACAGTGTTTTACTGATGGACAAGTTCCTACGCCTCTGCCGCTGTTATCCGAATTTAAGGCGAATGCCTAGTTAGTTCCATCAGTGATCTGAATGTTCTGAAAGGCCGGGTGATGATATTTTAATGCTTTTTGTCTAGAACCGACTAAAAAATTGTTTACAATTTTGAATCATTTTAAAATTTGTGTTACATTCAAGTGTATGTTTAACTTCAAGCCAAAAATGAAAGGATAACTATTCACATGCTGAATAGCAGCCGATTTCAGTTCAAATGGGCGGCGTCTTTTTAACTTTTAAAACGATTTGTACTGATATGACTAACTTTAGAACATTCGAAGAATATCTTGGCAGTATTCTTTGCTGATATAAAAGAATAAAATTTGATGCTTTAACAGACTTTCCGTCATTAATAAAAATAGAATGTAATTAAATCTTGTGTAGATGCAATGCAGAAGTGCAAAGAGCGACATTTTTGGACTAAAACGTCATACAATAGTTGTTTTCATCGCCTCGTAAATTTTACGAATACTGCTGTAACCTTTCGTTTGATCGCAGTTCTGCATTCCTTGTTCGTTCAACAAAACATGAAAATAAATCGCATAGTTTCATAAAACAAACTAGTGGTACTAAAACGGCACTACTTTCTAGCTCGTATTTTCTCACAAAATTACGCGATGACAAATTTTCGAAAAATTGTACATAACCTTATTTCAAAATCTATTTTTAAGGAACATATTTCTTTAAAGGAACAAATCTCTATCTTTAATAGTTGAGCTGTAGAAGACTCCGAAACATTCTGAACTTTTGCAATTTTCGAAAAATTTGTTTTCAGCGATGCGCCATTATCTTAAACGTCCTTCACACTATCCAACAAAAAAAGTAATCAAAAGCAATGGACTTTTTTGGAAAAGGTCCCAGGATATTCGCGTAAAGTACCTCCAAAAATTAAAATATGAGTTTCAAATCCAAGGAGTCGCGATATCAGCCCGATCAATTGAGGAATATCATTTTTGGAGATAATCGGCTTAACGGTTTAACGTCGGTCGGCTTAACGGTTAGTTTGATCTGGGCTGTCCGGGTGACGCCGCGTCGAAGGCTGTGTTGCCGACGTTTCACCCTGACAGCCCAAATCACCCACATGACTCTGACCGCGGAAGCCTACGACTTCATTTAACGGTTAGTTGTTCACAGACGGGTGGGCAGGCAGGCGGACAGACTTTTGTCATCATTCGATTTTTCGGCATCAAGGACCCACCAAACATGGATTCTGGCTGTATTAGAGGATATTTTTTCTAAATTTAGCAACTAGAATTTTAGTTACCATGGTCCTGTAACAAGAATTTTACTGCCGAAAATTCGCCGCTTTTCGCATAGCATTACATACGAGTAACTTTCTCTCTACTCCAAAGCGAGAAAGTAATAAACGTAGTTATCCAGCGATTGGGAACATGGTATTGTCAAGTTCGTGAATTAAAGCGGTTGTTCAGTATTGTTAAATGCTGTTATTTGACCTTTTCCTAATTCTTAATAATGTGTCGTAACACGGAAGGGAAAGCGGTAAAAATATCACTTCCTTGCATTGCGCTTAAAGTTAATTTTTTTGTGTTTATAATTATGTAAAATGTAAGCATACGGAACACGAAACGTCGTGAAGGAATATTTAAATGTTATAAAATTGCGATTTGAAATCAAAATTAACAATTCCTGTAATGTTTCGCAAGTAAAGATGACAAAGATTTTTCTCGTTGGAAACTTCCGTAGTACTTAAATCGGTTACAAGAGAGAAGTGCCCATTTTTTAACAATACGCTGGCAAGTGCGGAGACCACGAACAATGGAACCGGAAACAGAACAATAAGTATGCGTTATTCTCTCGCGCTCAACAAAGCAGCGTGGGCGGAGAGGAATCGGTGCCTCTGTCACGCCCTGGGAACCGTATGAGTTGTGTTACAGGAGACCGAATGGTCCAGAAGTGTTTGCATGAAACGACACTCGGAATCGATTACACAGTTGCAACGTTGCTGCAGTTCTGTTTTTGAGAATATTTACTTTCCTGCAGCTCATAGCAGCCAGGGAAAAATAAGTTACTGCGTACTTAACGTATTAGAATTGTATAATTTAATATGAATGTATTATGAACTCATGAAGTACATAAACGTAACTTCTAGATTACAGATCAAATTTTCCGAAATATTTTTTGTAGTAAACACTGAATTATGGTCTAGCCGATAATTAACGAGAATAGCATCTTCTACCATTTGCATATTTCATGTGGTTATGTATTATAAATCAATATTCAATATCCTTATTTCACCACATTTCCACTACGAATTCCTGATTCTATGCGGAAGAGTGCCATTTCAGAAAATAAAGTTTGCTTCTGCATTAGAGTGGAAAATTCTAAAAATACACTTATGTGTCAAAGTATTCTCAAGAAATTCTTGTCGTGTATTTTATTCAATGACCAATATAAAATCAATTTTGTACAAATTTTTGCCTGTAGTTTTTTTGTTGTTTTTTTTTTTTCAGATGAGACTAATAAATCAAATTGCCAAAATCCAGAGAAATTATGCAGAGAAAATAGTATTTGCAGATAAATATCACAAAATATCATGTGTTTGTTTTGTGTTTATTACTTTTCCGATAATATTTATTTATCTTTTATAGGTCTTGTTTGTGAGCCATTAATGTTTCGGAAAATAGAAAGTAAAGTAGGATCTTTTCCTTGTGTGACATTTCACCCTTGGTTGCACAAGAGAAACCTAATGCCAATTAATGTGTCAGTTCTTCGTATGCACACGAGAATGGTGTGTAGGGATATGTTTGCTTCATTAATATTACAAACTATGTTCGCTGCGTAAAGGGTGTTCTGTACGAAATACACATAAATGAGATTTTGACATATATTAATTATTGTGGGAAATTATTTCCTGTAATATGTGTGTAAAATGTGATAAGTCATTATTTAAAGGTTTTTGTTTTTTGTTTTTTCATTTAATATTGCAAATGTCAATATATTCTGAACTTATAATTCTCAAATTTAAAAACGATACCTCATTGGTTTTGGTGAGTACGTAAATACATAACATATTGACATTTTGATGAGATAGAGTTGAAAAGAAAGATTTAAAAATAGTAAATTTTTCAAACCAGTTTTTCTCTAAACTATTATTTTGTACATGGCATCCTTTACGTAGTAAAAACACAAGTAACTGGTTTCTTGGATGAAATTATAATAAATTATCATGTTAAGTAGTATAAAAACTGAATACTGGATTTGACTTCTTTGTGGCAGATACTGCAATAACTCCATTGTAATTTGAAATTAAAACAGTTCTATTAGGGTGGTAATTTTTGGATGTGGAAATTTCTTAATTATCAGTGATTTTTTTTTTTTTTAACCGAGATAATGAAAATGAAAATTAATATTAAAATACATAGATTGCCATATTACGTAACAATTGTCATTTTTCATAACATCCACTCAACTGTTTAGATTTTATTTAAGTTTGAACTTTAAAATTAATTTTTGTTTGTAAATCATATACAGAAGGTAATTGTGTTCATGTTGATTTCTAATTGACTGTTTTGCTTTTTCTTCGCAGGTACGTTGCCTTGGGAGCCTTTACCTATTCAATTCTGTGTGACTGGACGTGCGAACAGCAGTAGTAAGTTGCATGTTTACTATGGGTTCATGCCTTTGTTTTAAGGTTTTGCCAAAGGGTGGCAACGGAAATAATTGCAAACACCGCAGTTGATCTTAAATAGACTTTGTGTTATAACTCCAACAGCAAAGTGTTTTCTATCCGTAGCTCAGTGTTTGATGGATCGATTCAAACCGGCGAGGAAAACTGTTTCTGTGCGGGTGGAAAGAAACCAAGATCACAATGAAACACATTCACTTTCCTTCGCATGTAGGCAAGGTCGCGCCGTAACCTGATGTGCAAATGTAGTAAGAATTTCTACCCTTGTGGGTCCGCAAGGTCATGCGTGTGGCCGTGCCGCCGGCAATGCACGCGGAGTGGTGGCAACACGTGGGCGGCGCCAACGGCGCTGGACTTCCGGCGCCGCACCGCGCCTGCGCTGCCTCTTCCGGTCCAGCGATTTCTCCCGGCCCCGACGACGGCAGGCTACACACGTGCCGCACTACACCAACGCCAGCCGACACTGACTCTCCGCCTGCTGCCGAAACCACCACCACCACGCACCGCCATCGCCACCGCACCGCCACCACCACAACCGACCGAGGTGGCTCAGGGCATCATGGAATGTCGCTACAATGCATCTCGTTTGGGAGGTCCTATGTTTCGAGTCGCGACGTGTGGCAGGATTTTCGACAATACCTATACAGCTAGGTCGAATTTAGCGCTGTCTGGAGAAGAATTCTAGTGGCCGGCTGCTCTGGATCGATAGTTTTTCGTGTTTTATACGATCAACACCAGGCGAATATGGAGCTGATCAATAACAAAAGCTCGATCTTTCCTTCCTCTTCATTGTCCTAACGTTACCCCTTATACCCACACTTACATGCACTACACCACACATGTTGGAAGACGAGTAGGGCGCTTGGGAGCTCACTGGATGGAGAATACCACGGAAGCTGCTGTGTAGGTCGGCGCCGTATCTCATCTCCCGGTTGGGGAAGAATACCGCCTCTTCCCGGGATAAAAAAGCTTGTACAACACTAACGAGTCGAATTTCCGAATCAGTTGATAGTCCTGAAATACTTCAAAATAATCAATCGTCCACCAACTCCATCATCACCATTTCCGCCGCCATTATCATCAACACACACACACACACACATACACGCCGCCACCACCTCTCATCCCTCCACCACCACCAACACAAACACACTCACGCCACCACCTCTCACCCCTCCACCATCACCACCACAACCCCTCCCCACCGTCACCGCTACCACCGCCGCCCGATTGCCATCTCCCTGCAAGTTGCGTGGCGTGGCGTGGTGCTGATGAAACGGCTTCTTCCCAGCCGCGTGGCCCTTGCGCAAGCGGCGGCGGCGGCGGCGCTTGCGCTGGAGGTCTGCACGGCGCCCTGGGGCCGGCTGGTGAGGTTTCGGAAGCTGTCGCGTGTGAGAGAGGAAGGGGGGAGGGCGTCACAGGGACTGGATCGTGTGCTTGTGCTTCCTCGTCCAGTCGTGGGAGTCTGCTGATTCGGGTCAGGACTCTCAAGTGGGACCGGAAGGTTTGCATTGAGTGGCAGTGTCACTGGCCGTGTGGGATCTCTTTGTCGCGATGCTGTGGGATTACGGAATGGTGATGCGTTTTATGTGTGGATTGTCTGCAGCTGTAGTGTTGTGACCCTCGGTTGCCTGTGGCACTAGTTCTACCTTAACTACGAGTATTTTATCTAGCTTTATTGCAAAGCATCCTATATTAATTATTTACTAATTTTTGTTAAAAGTGTAACCTTTTAGGAGAAATTTTGTTGACTTCAAATGTCCGGTGTCGAAATGCCGTGACAGTGGTATATGCAGAAAAAAATTTCTCTATTTTAATTAATGTATTTATTGATTTTTTTAAAATTCAGTAATGATAAGGAGTGCATCGAGTTCATGTGGTCCTAGACCGTTATTTTTCTGCGTGTGACTGTTCTTCCAGTGCGTACTCGTGTTGACTACCGCAAAGAGAAAGTGTTTCTATTTCCTGGTTACTCGGCCTTGATGACACACTGAAGAGTGCCGAACCTGTCTTTAGTGACATAATACGATCCGATTCGTGTTCGTCAACCTTCCGAAACCGTTCATGTTTTCCCGAGTGTGTTGAAGCATGGCCTCGATAGTTTCGAAAACATTCATTTCCGTGTGGCCACCGTCATCAGTTCTCAGCCCCGCTCCATCGACGAAAGGACTGCGGCTTCCCATTTAAAGTGCCATTGGAGCTTCAAGTGTGTAATGAGCTTCAAGTGAAAGTGTGGTGTAATCTACGAGGAATTGCCAGTTGGAAACCGTAGAAACGGCGATCAAATCGACTGTTCATGGAAGCGCCGAGTCGAAATCTGCACGCCCTTAATGCTGATTCATCTCGTAACCATACTCCTGGCGCGGTAGGTAACAAAAGTACAATAGGACAAATATATAGTAATATTTATTTCCTCAACAACAATTTATTAATATATTTATTGTTGCTATAAACAAATCAAGGAATGACAATTATTCCACACCTATGGATTCCAATTTGGAATCTACTGCCTGCCGATCAATCTCATTCCTAGAACGGCCAGAATTTTATTCTCTTTGCAATTCGCGTTTATTTTAAACCGTGATAAACTAGTGAAAGCTTTCGCAGTTTCATGGACGTAACCTACACATTGTGTTTACAATCTTTCTTATTATAATTCGCAATGTTCATTCATATAAATTTTTAAAGCAGCGACACTCAGAATGAAAGATGAAATGTTGAAAGTAGAAAATTCGACATATCTATTATTATTGCCAGTTAAAAACCAAGGAAATATTATAAGCAAACATAAACATTTATGGAAGGGAGGGTGATTAATAGGGCAAATTATTTTGGCGAGAACGTTTTCTTAGCTATTTTACAAACTTTTTCATCAGCATAAACCCTGTAGTTTACAAAGGAAATACTAGGTGTTAATAAGGGCATTGTGCGTACACAATGAAAGAATGTGCTTGCTCTAAATTTCAAAAATCATTAATAAAACTTATCTTGGATATTGCTAGATCATAATCAAAGTGCAGTGTTCTACTCGCGCATAAGTGCTATTATTCACTCGTAAAAATTACGACACTCGTTCCTACGTCGCTCTTTTCGTAAACAACTACTCGTGAATAATTGCAATCATTATACTCTCATTGAAGAATATACTATTCTGAGTGCAATGGAAATATGCGAAAATGTTAGTTCTTTCTTCTTTGTTTCATCCTTGGTCTTTTTGTCATTATTAATAACTGATAATTGTTAACTATATTGTCATCCCTTGACACATCTGTTACGGACTATTAATGATATTGGTTCTTGGCCATTATTGGCCGATATTAGTTATTGGCCAGATCATGTAATCCAATTTGGGTGAGTCACTTTTTTTGAAAACTTTTGCGTTTCAAGTCATAATCACATGAAATATTCATTAATTACGCTTAGTTTGAATGCACATCTACAATACCTCAGCGTATATAACAATGACCCGAAAAATGCGAATTTGCTGTTCTAACCGTGAATTTATAACATTTTATATAAAAAGTTTTCCATCGACTGTTTGTATGTGCCAGCGGAAAATTCAAACAAATTTATTTAAAAACTTACTTTTCAAATAGTTATTGTCTCAGCGTCTTTCACTGTGGTCAATTGTTTAAGCAATATCACCAACGATCGTCTCGGAGATTGTTCTCTTAGTTGCTTGTGTACCTTCTATTAAAATGTAATTTTTAACATCATTGTAATGCCAATAAACATCGCTACTATACATCTGATATGCTGCAGAGTTGTGTGTGTGTTTGTGTGAATAATATCAAATTTAAGTAATTTCCATAATTTTCATTAACACAAAAATCGCTATAGACATCAGCCTCAACACATCACCGCTAGTTATTTGTAGTTGTTCTGCCTTTTCCCCCTCAACTTACTGGTGACGTAATGCATCGGAGGAAATCAGACCCGTTTGCTGCTGAGCAAAACCCTACACTTTCGGAATCTCGAATTTCTTTTCAGCTACAGCCTAGCATATCTGCACGTTTCCTCGTGAGAGCGCGGGACGAGGTGTCGGCTGGTCATCGTGGCTGAGTCAGGCAATTCGTATTAACGGCAGGCGCGGGCGTCACGGCGGCGGCGGCGGCGGCGGCGGCGGGCCAGGGCTGCTGAAGGTCGCTGCAGTCGCGCCCGCGCCTTTCTCCGCCGCCGCCCTCGTGGCGACTCGCAGACGCCTTCGACGCCCAGACGTTGCTAGAGGTGGCTGGAGCGCTTGGATACAGCCAAAGTCCACGGAACGGAACAACCGCAGCTGATCCGTGGGCGGCTGCACGGCCCCCTTCAAAGCCACACTTCTTTTGTTTTATTTATTATTGAGTACGTTTCGGTTGGAGCTTTTGGCTCGTTCGGATTACTAACATTTATAATTGTGGTAGTCGATCTCTCCACATTTTGCAAGAACATACTTTATTTCTTCCACTAACATCAGGTCGATTTATGCGGTATGGTTTTTTTATGGCTGCAGCATCCAAAGGCTCACTCAGGATTTTTTTGTGAGCGTGTGTGGGGGGGGGCAGGTATCCTATCCAGCCTACTTGGTGGTTTCTTATAAAAATGTTTTCATTTATACTGAATGGAAAATTATTTTCCTTTCGTCACATACAATTCATATTTATACAGTAAAAATTGATATATTGAATTAACTTCGTTAGTATAGAAAATTAGTAAAAATTAAGTTTCTTAATATGTATCATATGTGTTTGCGAGAGAAATCTGAAGCACTATGAGACCCCCCTTGAATTTGCCACCAGCAGTATCAATTATTATTTTGATGTACAATTTAGAAGAAGTTTTCATGCACAGTATTTGGGTGAAGAAACACTCGTTTGCAGCATTGATACGTAGTTCACACGGTCGGAACTCGCATAAGTTAAAGTTAGTATTGAGAGGCAGTTTTGAATCTATAGTAGATGATAAATTTACGCTCTTGTTAAATGTTTAAACCATGTAAAAACCATGAGCTGCTTTAATTGGAGGATAAATAAGTTTCCGTGATGATCACGTTGATCGTTCCTTCGCCCAACGAACAGAAATGAAACTTGTGTAGTTATGAGGGAAATTATATGAAGTACGTTCTATTTTAATATAATTAAAATAATTATAACAAAACAATTTTAATTACAGAATTAATGCATTAAAATGCGAAAAAATAATCTTGTCTGTAACTTGTATCGCAGCTCTCCCTGGATTCATTCTCCAGCTTTTGCTCAGATGAGTGTATGAGTGAATCTTTCGTGTTTTCGAGCGCGTAAACTTCTTTCATCATTATGTCGTGCATGCCCCCCCCCCCGCCGGAACGTGAGATCTAACGCAGACGTGCACGTCGGCGTGGGGTGTTTTCCTTCTCCAAGTATCTTCCCCCCAGAGAGGTAGGTACTTCGCTAGCCGAGATAAGCTCCCGCCTGGTCTCCCGAAACGTGTGGTTGTGTAATGCACGTTAGAATACGTATAAGTGTATGAGAATAAGTGGAAAGAATGGGAAAAGGAAAGACCTCACAGGGTCCGTGGGCCTTTTTTTAGGGTACTACTCCGACATTAGTCTGATATTGATCGGAGAAACCAAGGAAAACTTCCGATCCAAGCAGCCGGCCTCTATCATTCTCCAGAAAGCGAGTAGCTGAGTTCGTCCTTGTTACCCAGCTTCTGTCGAAAATCCGCCAGCGTCGGGACTCGAGCCCTTGTTCTTGCCTGGAGGTAAGGTCGCTGCTGGAGCAGCGCGCAGACGGGAGCCACTAACCTTCTTCCAGCCCGCGCTGCACTCTGCCACGTCTCTTCGGGCATGAGTCGCCTAGTCGGCGCAGCGCGGCGCTCCCACCAGCTGGCCGCCGCAAGCCGTGAGTCAAGCCGCCCGCCCCCCCCGCCCTCCGCCCCGCCCCTCGCCGCGCCCGCGCCGCGCCCGCGCCTCGCCGGCGTCGAACGCCCCGCCGCCGCCCATGCCCCCCCTCCCTCTCGCCACAGCCACAGGTGCAGCCCGTGATCTCTACTCACAGGGTTGCCATCTTCGGAAAATGTGGGGTGGAGAGAGTCATTCTTTTTGTCATTGCCAACTTTGTCTTAATTCATAGAGCTGCTCTCTATGTATTTAGTGTTTATCTCATCCTAGTTTTCTGAAAAACCGAAATGATATGTGGACATACGTAGAGAGAATGAATATAAAAATATTACACGTTAGGTTCGAAGACGAGATATTGAAGACAAGATGGTGCGACTAAATAGACAACAACGTGTTCTTAAAAGAGTGAGTGACGCTCATTGAAGAGCTTTGTGAATCTGCTATGTGAGTTTACAAGCTAAGAGACATGTAAAAAGTCATTCGTTTTGTTTTGTTTTGTTTTGTTGAACAATATGTTTAGAAAATAATGCTATATTTTACTAGCAAACATTTAATAAAGAAGGTTCACAAGACAGCTGATGTATAGAGTAAAACATCTTGCCTTTGACCTATTAGTAAATTTCTCTCTCAGGATAAAATAGTTATGCTTCACAATAAAGAAGTTTTTAAGATTCCTCACTTTCTTCTGCACTGTGTAATATAAAATAATAGAATGCGTAATTGAAGGAAAATGACTTAGATGTCAAAGAGAGAGGCAAAGTAGAGGCTAATGCAGATTATTAAAGTTGCCTGATTGTACGTCTTATGAAATTTTAGAGAAAACAGAAAAAGGTTCAAACGAAAAGCTGCGAATCGGTTTAGGCGTTGACAACTGGCGAAGAAGATGGTGATAGTGATAGCGATGATTAGGTTGGTGGTGGTGGTGGTGTTCCCGAGGATATGCAAGAGCGCCAACATTCAAAAAACGGAGCAAAAAGTCGAGAGCCAAGGATATCAGCGATTGGAATTGTAACCACGGCAGCCAAACCGATCGATTGTTAGGCTGTAGTAGTTTCTGCTGTCGGTGTAGGCTACTTGTAGACGTTTCGGCTTGCACCAGATGACGATTTTGGTACCTAAACTCTCGAAACTGGCTCTTCCAAATAAAGTTATATGTGGCAGTTGCCAAAGTGGTATTTGTTTTACGTGCAAATCTATACCTAACCCATGAATTGATATTAGAACGTTAGTTAAGTTGCCTGGAAAAGATATTTTGATGGTTTGTGAAGCCTGTGAAAGGGTTGCATGTATTACAATAGCTTTAAGATTCCCCTTTTTTGTTGTTGTTTTTTTTTGTATTTTTTTATCACACGGTTCGTGAAGATACAAAATGTTGTCTCTTCTTTGGCTCGTGAAGATACAAAACTGTCTCATAACTAACTGTTCAAGTATTTTATTGGTCTTGTGTAAACAAAACTTCAGAGTTCAATAATCACTGTACTTACAGCAATATTTAGCGTATAAATTCACGGTTCTCCTATTGGTAGATTGCTAAATAGTGAAGAGCATCACTTGAAACAATTATTGTGAACAATTGAATCTCACTATTATCTGTATATTTTGTCAAATACATTTTGACCTAATGACTCATCTTGCCTACTGCCAGTCTTTGTTTAAAAAGGCTAATAGAAATGAAAGGGAGAAAAACGCGTTTTCCGATGCTCGCAAAAGAATGCAGTCGCGCGATTCTGAAATAGCTGTACACTCGTATTATCGAAGGAATGCAATTCACGCCAACAGTAAATGCTGTTTTGTGTCATGAAAACATTAATTGTAGATATTATTGATAATGAACTTTCTCACATTCTTGCGATGTATTCCCTGGAATGTTTTACTCATGCTTTCGCCAGCATTGCAAACGAGACGAATGTTGCTCACTCCTCATAATACGCAATACCTTGCTTGATTTTGTGCGTGATTTTCTGAAACTTCGAAATAATAAACTACGTGGGTTATTTCAGTTAAATTGAGATAACCAAATTCAAATCATGGTGGTAATAACATTAATGGAAAATCGAATGGAAACATAACATTGTTATTTTTTTAAGAATTAAAATTATATAGTAATGGACGATTGGAAAGAGGAAACATGAAATTCAGACATCTATAATATATTATTGGGTTGTAATTTTGATTAATTGTATTAAATAGTTTAGAAAATCTTATTTTTTTAGTTGTTTGCTGTAACACATTTTGCTTAACATTTCTTTGGGTAACAATGTCGCGCTGTTTTTATCACTTTTTTAAAGTTGTTAATTTTTCCTTGATCGACAATTGCTGCCTTGCATGTGTTTTATCAAAACATTAAAAATAATACACTGACATCAACATTGTTGAAAATTTTACTCACGTTAAATATTAATTTAACGACTGTTATCTCAGATTTCTAATGCCCCAAAGTTTGAAGATTGAAAATATTTCTTAGCCGCCGTAAATTTTAATTGGGCATTTTTGGCTCGTTTGTAGTTTTAACGGGAATTAGAAAGCAAATATTTTCAATGGCGTACAGAAAGGTTTGTGACGTTCGTGAATTCGACGAAATGTTATATTACGATTATTTTTTCCATCAAAGAGCCATCAAAGACAGTTGTGGATAGAGGTGATTCTTTCAATGACTACAGCGAAAGGAAGTTTCAAGAAAGGTTTCGTTTAATCAGAAGTATGGTGTTGCTTTGGTTGAGAAATTGTGTTAGAGGTTAGTTTCCTAACGGCAGAAACTTTCCAGTTTCACCAATGAACAGTTTTTTACTGTAAGATACTATGCCACAGGTACATTTAACATATTAATTGGCGACGTAAATTTTAAAAAATTAATTGGCCTTCTTAAATTCGCTTTCAATTTCCTCCCGTGCAGTGTTTTGTTAAACGGAGACTCCATCCTTTTTTTTTTCACCTGATACATACGAGTTTTACGTGTGTTCTAATTACAAGTATCTGTTTATTATCTGTTACAAATATTTGTAAATCACGGGTGCGTTGGTGACGAACGAGAAAAATAGGAGTCCTTATCTAAGAGAAGGGAACGGGCGCGTGTATCGTAATGATATAAGATCATAGCAGAGGGACACAGCATGGCAGATATCGTGGTAAAAGATTACAGAAATCAGATTATAAGAAGCAGAGGAGACCATCCTTGGAAAATACGATGTAGAAAGCAAAGAACTGTGTAGGCAATTTCTCCTTTGTTGAATCGCACTATTAGTAGATTGAATAAACTACCTGCAGAAAGCACTAGTCATCTTCCTTCTAATGTAGCCAAATTTAAAAATATGCTTCATTGCATCTAGATTCGTCTCGAATAATGACTGCCTGAGACATTTATCTATTATTTATATTTATTATTTATTTAGTTATTATATATTTTTTATTAATATTACTATTATTTTTTTATTATTATATATGATTATTATTATTATATATTACTGACAAATTTAACATCATTGTTAACTCATTAGCTTTGGGGAATTTTTTAAGTTTTATTATTTCTTATATTGTTATTCGTTATAATTATTAATCGTCATGTCCCCTATACAGTGAAGTGTAGTGTAGTGGAGGGAAGGAGTGTAGTGTATGAACGGGAGTGCACTGCATGCATGTAGTTAGTTGTAGTGTTAGTGAATGTTTATGTTAAATTAGAAGTGAATTTAAGTTAGCTAGAATAAATTGGAGACTATGATATCGACCCCTAATTCTAATAGTAAACCTAATTGTAAATGTTGAAAATGTTTAGTATTTCTCTTTCTAATTGTTATCATGTTTGCCACCGAGCACTAGCTCAAAGCGAACTTTAATAAATCTATCTGTATGGCATGAAAATATTTGCCACCCTTGAGTCAGTTTTGACAAAAACTACCCACTCATAAATAAATAGCCATGGTGTTTTTGGTATTTTGTATTTGGACTTGGTATTTTTCGACCAGTTCCATCAAAATATTTAACTTAAATTTGCAAACATTGTGTGTGTTCTCTGGCTCTAATTTTATTGTTTGTTTGTTTGTTTGTTTGTTTGTTGTTTTTTTTTAGAATCCATTCTTTCCCGTAAATGGCATACTCGAGCTCGTAATAAACTCTGTAGTTTCACCATACTCCGCTTGGCTCCAATATTTTGTAAACAAATTCAAACTCAGTTGAACTCGTGTGAGGAAGGCCAAGAATATATACAACCTACAATCGAATTAGTAAGAACGTGCGTTCAGTAATGGGAAAAACAATTTTAACGTCCGTTAGCTAAATCGCAGTTGTTAACAGCTGTTACCGATGGTGCGTCTGTTTTTCGAGTTAACAGCCATTAAAATTGTACGTGCGTTTCTTAACAAGACATTTTAACTTAGGTCGGTGCAGTTGGCCATGAGGATCATTCTAATCAACATGTCAAAATTTTGTTATTAGCATTTTTTAAATTTACAATGTAATAGTTTTGATTTTTAATGTATACGAGTACATTGAAGATAGATATTTTGAAATAAAAATATTTATAATTTTACGAATAAAGAAGGATGAAAATGATCTTTACTTTGGCGAGTTTTTATTCTGAGAAAGGGATTCAAAGTTTCGCTAAGATTAAATATTATAATAGAATGTCAGAAAATATGAGAGGAATACAATCTTAATAATAATTTTGTAATCCAGTTTTTTAAGGGATCGATAGAAAGTTCCTTCTGAATTTGAACATTTCGAATAAGCCATACAACCTTTATTGAAGAGCGTAAATATGTGTTTTGAATAGCTTTTAAGTTGATGAAATGTAATTTTCGTAGTAGTACTTCAAATATTGAATGTGTTAAAAATGGTTGAATGACACATTTGAAAATGGTGAATGCCGTTTCTATGCTAATGCTTGTATTTTCTTGACCAAAGGATATAATTTGAAGGACTTTATAAATATTTTGTTTGCTTTGGAATTTTTATATATATGATTTTTTTCAAGTAAGTCTGCGATCTATTTATAGACCTAAATATATCGCAGGTGTAGAAGACGGAAGTCATGGAATCGGATAATTATTTAGTCTTAATGAATTAATAACTCATAATTTTCGCAGAGAAAAAAGTTTCTTGTCATTTACATTAGTTAATATTAATTTTATAATTATTGGACCAGTTAGATGAAATATGTAAACATTTTTGAAAGTTATCTTGAGCTATTATTATATCTTTATGTGCGGTAAATATTGATGTACAATGTGCAAATAATGCTTATTTCCAAATTTAAGGGATTAAGAATGACAAAATAAAGTAAATAATGTGGGAGATAATGGAGAACCTTGTGAAAGTATACAGTATTCTAATGAATGTTTTGTATTAATTTGTATTTTAAATTGACGGTTGAAAAGGAAAATATTATTTTTTGGGATTTATAGAGGAATCCAAATTAACGCATTTTAAACTGTAGCACATTATGCCACCATCTATCAAAGGCTTTTTCAATGTCTAAAATTAATGCTAAGGCGTTCTTATATGTTTGTACACTCATAACTCTACAAATGTATCACTGAAAATGCGTTGAAGTAATTATTGTACGACCTCTACAAAATTTCACCGACGAATCAGTAGTTGGTATGACGGTCCCTGTGGAAGATGGATAAAGCAACGCAACAGGCCAGAGAAACTTTGCGGGAAACAAGTCGTTGAATTATAAGTTTCGTGTCCGCCTACTTCATCGAGTCATCGTCTTGAGAGCACCAGAAAGAACTTTCGCAGATAGAAAAAGTCATCCGGAAAGTCTTCCGGAAAGCCTGCTTGCTGATTAGAGGAAAGCACTACAGGAGAAATGGCTAGGGAAGACGATAGTGGCTAGATCTATTAATGTTTTAGGAGTAGAAGTGCGGCTGGCGTTCCGAGGAGTAAACTGTACTAGTAGAAGTAAACTGTACCTTTTTAGGGAGACATGAGTTCCAAAACTGAATAAAAGTTCTAAATGAGCGCATACGGAATTTTCTAAACAATTGAGAATAGCTAAAATCCACTTGCGTAAATGCTAAAATTTCCCCAATACAAAAAAATTATGAATGTAAATTGACCTGTGAGACTATTTTTCATAAATTTTATTTCCCGGAAAAAGATTCTCCGGGCATAATTAATGCTTATTAAATGGATTATTCCAATTAGTTTTGTGAGGATATCGATTGAATTTGAACATTATTTCTTCTTCGTTGAACGTTTTGATATTGGCAACGTAGAAAAGAATCTAGAAGCTAATGTTTCAACCATGGAACGCTAAATTTGAAGCAACTGCTTCTAACCCTACCCTACCCTAACTCTGTGGCCGTCAGAACGTGCCCTGCCGAGCATCTGTTAACAAAAAGTTGGAGAAGTTGACAAAAAATGAAGGGAAATGTTACATGAGTAAATTATTTATGTAAATTTCCCACGACATGTTCATTGGGGGAATTGAGTGAATTGTGAATAAGTTTAATTACAACTGAATCAATTCCATGATAGCGTGACTAGGGATTTAAATCGTGCTACGAAGAGTAAAGTCACCTGTTTTAAATGTTGTCAAAGACCTTTAAAACATTTGCTTCTCATCATACCAAGCAACTGCATGTAAATAATTAGAGCGAGCCCTACACTTCGAGAACGGTCATACTCAAAATATTGTTATCTTTTGGTACAATTTCGTTGTAATTATTTTCCTAGAGCTTTTTTCTAGATGAACATTCAGCCCGATGATTTATGTTATAGTACGTACGTCTCAAGGTACAGACAAAATAACTGAAAAAATATGTCTTCACGTTTCACTTAATGTGTGAAAACTTGAGAGTCTACATTTGCTCGGTTAAAGTTGAGAACGCGATACGTCCTTACAGAAGCGTTTCGTCGGGCTGGAGGAAAGGGTGAAGGGCAGAAGAGTTGGAGATCTCCTTTAGCCCTTCCTCAAATTACGCCAAGCGCTTTGAAAGAAATTAATAAAACTTACATAAAGGCGTCTTTCACGTTTCGTAAAGCTCGAAGACACCCACGAGGAACGACAAAACCTCTCAGTTGACTCTTCCGTACAGAACACTCACGCGTTTGAGGAGTGGCCCCTTTCTTACTGCACTTTCCTCTCGAAACGATCATACAACTCCTTTCGCTTGGCCAATCTCATCGGACATTAATACACAGGACTTGCAAATCCTGCAGCAAGCTAACCACGCTCTTGCGCCCACTCAATGGCAGCCAAAAATCCCTTTCGGCGCAACGCGTTTAAAAAAACAATATTCACGCCATTGTAGCACAACACTCTAAAACACCGATCTCAAAGAACCCAAAGAGCACAAGAAATGTGACTTTGGAGAGCCACGTAGCTAACCACTTCTGCAGCTACCCCGGCACACATAATCACAGGGCACACCACCATGATAACGGCACTTTTTGATAATGGAGCTCCGACAAGATACTAGGGTGAAATTGCCTCCCCTTACGTATCAGGTCACGATCGTCACCAATTACGAACCATTAAAATATGTATTTATATATATATATATATGTGTGGTGTCGTGTATTATTATTATATGTGATATATATTAATATTTATTATATATAATTGGGTGTGATTTATATATATATATATATATATAATGGTGTAATTTTATAATTATTTAAATCGCCCCATTTTCCGTTATTAAAAGTATGTGCTAAGTTGCGTACATTGCTCACTGCCTCTCTCCACCGAAAGATTCCCCTCGCGAACCCTCTCCCCTCCTCGTGGATTTCCGCCTCGCCGGCGGCGCGAAGGGCCGAATAAAAAAAAACTTTCTTCAGGTGTGCGTGTTCTAGACTTCATACATGCGCTTTTCCGTGCATAACAATTAAAAACGTTATCAGTGCTTAAATACATTGAATATCTCTCTCTAAGTTGGTCTCACAACGAACGTGTAAGCTTATATTCGTCCTTAGTACGTTAGCAGGGACGTAGCGTCTATGGATGTGGGTGGGTGATGATCCTCACAATATCATCCATTTCTATTTTAAATTGTAAATTGTCCATTTGTAGTTCATTTTTGTATTACGTTTTGTTCCATTCGTATTTCAAACATCGCGCAGTAGAAGAATCGATTCTTCACGTGGATTAATGACTCACTCTAAAATGTCACCTCGTCTGTGCTGTGCTTCAGATGTACAGCGATTCTTTGCATCCAGCAGACTTATGAAATTGCTATCGTGTTACGAAACTTCATTGTTTTCTTTTATGTTTGTAAGAGAACCAGAGTAATTTATGAGCATTGTAGTTTTATTGAAGTTTATTAGCTTATTTTAATGCATTAGCAACTATATATTTGTACCCAATTTAGGTTAGGATTTGGTTCAATAGAGAAGGGTATGTGCCCGAGTGATGCACATCTGTGACATGAATGGCGAGCACAACGCGATCCAAGTGCGACTATATAGTAATTATGGAATCGTATTGTTATGACGTGGACAAATTGAAAACAAGAAGTATACAGACTCTAAGATTCTCTGAGGAGGAAAATATAAAAAGAAGACCCAAAAAACCTACACTCAGTGTCATTAGGAACATTAAAAAGTGACAGAGGCCTTTTAATAACAAACTTTATTACTTATGAGTAGGGAGCGTATTTTAATGACCCAAAACATTGCCAAAATGATCAATAAAATGCTTTAAATTGTCTTAAAAACAAAGAAATATTACGTAAAAAATATCAAAACTACTTCTAATGAACAACTCAAGATGATGTGTATGTTACTGGTGTAATCGAGTATTCTTCCTCTGGTGCAAACTTTTGATATGGGCTGTTCTTTAAAAGAAAACCTTTGCCTTTATTTATCGCGAAATCGGCCGAACTGAAAATGGCGCCGATAGGCTGCTGACATTACACTTTATTTGGGAAGAAATCAAATAGGCTAGTCAGGAATTCTGTGGTGAACATTTGTTGCGCCTCGCAAATATTGTTTGAAGCAAGTGCCATTAAAATGATATTAAAATCAATGAAACCTAGAAAATGCATTAAAAATTACGTAAACGGTAAAAAATGACTTATTTGTCGAAATGGAGGAAAAATGCAACAAAAAATGACGTAGCGTCATTTCGTTTTGTCATAACCTAAAATTAATTTCTATACTAAACGTGTTCTAAAGTGAAAAGAAAAAATATGGCATTTCATTAAAATCCGCCCCCTACTTATGAGCAAGAATCATGGATGTGCGGTGGTGAGGATCTTTAAAAAAATATTGTCTTGATCATCTCAAAAGTGTAAAATTTCAATAGTTATGCAGTTTTCAATAATATTTACAAAGCTCAGAAAACACATAGTAAGATCTCGTACACTAGTGAATAAGGAAAATTCAGAGTTTTAAAATAATTTTCAGGAGGCTGAGATAGCGTCTCGTTTTGCTTCTGGACATAAATATATAATATCTTGCACGTTTTTTTGGAGCTATGTAGATAATGTAGATAATCAAATAATCATTCTCCATTTTCTCGTTGCAATATGTCGAATCCTTCACATAAAAGACAAGGGATATTATCCAAAATTGGAACCATATTTGCCTTTGACATTATTTTTTAATACACGGGAAGGAATATTTTCGTATATTTGTTTTGCCAAAAAAGTTTCCTGATACCGCAATTCACAGTTGAACTTAATATGTACAATATGAGTGAAGACATAGATCCCAGAGTTTAAGAAATTGTGCACAAATTGTTCTTCTCCCCTGAGATTTTAATTGTTTTTGACGTTGTATAATTAAATAAAGGCTTTGAAGTCACTGCACTGCGCAGCTGTCTATGTGCTAAGGTAAGTTGTAAGTTATTGAGCAAGACTTCTATAGTGAAAGAGCACCTAAGACGCCTTCTGCCCAGGAGTATGCGTGCGACCATTTTTGGAGCATATGGGTCCCGCAGTCTTAAAATGGCGTTCGTTACGTCAGCCGTCCGCTCGTTTCTTGGAAGGCGTTGCGTGCGGTATGCGCCCCGCACGGTGCGCTTGGCACGCAACGCCAAGCATCGCCAACCGATCACGGAAAACGCAAAGCACCATACGCCGCCCTCCAGACGAAACTAGTGGTGCGACATCGTCAACGAAACCTCGATGTTGAAAATTAAAACTTCGGTGTTAATAATACATCGATCAGAATCCATCAATGTTTTAAAGCTGGTTTTGTTCAAATTCGTGCGCATCAAAATTTAATTTGACAATGGTAGTGTATATTTATTTATAACTAAAATTTAACAGAAAACAATGCAATAAAATGTCTCTTCATTTGGGAATTAGGCGGATATACAAAGGAAATAAAAGAAAAGACATTAGGATCATTTCGGGCGAAGGATAGTCTGCTCGATGAAGGTAGTACAATCTACGTTCCTATGGTTCGAACACATAAACAGACAGTCGCATTAGCATGGTTCGAACGCATAGAAAATACCATCAGTTATTATTTCATGGTCGAACATCAATAAAATTGCGATTATGGATTTTTTTTCATTCACGTACGAAACAACGAAAACGTAACAACATCGGCCACAAAACAGCGGACGCAAAACATCAATACATCAATGTTTAAAACACAGTAGTTTTTATAGAACACAGTAGTTTTGAGAACATCGATATCGATGTCGTGTCCCCTGGACGAAACCTCAGAGCACGAAGTCTGCCTTTGAGCTAAAATTGAAGTCTATTCCTGAAGTGGAGAATTTTCGTGGAAGTACACTACCAATGCGCGCTTGGAAGTTCGAAAACTACTGTGAAGATGTTCAGAAAACATATGTTTTGGATATTTGTAAGCAAACTGGGCATTTATCCTACTGAAAATATAAATTAAATATAAATGTGCATATTTAGTATGCAAATTCACAAAATCTTCTTTTTTCTTAGTACCTTCAAAATTCAGACTTTTTTTATTAAAAAATCGGATTTCTTTTTTCGCAAGTGGTTTAAAAATGGAAATTTCCTTGCCAAAAACGTTCCAATTTTTTATTATTAAGAATATTAGGGATATGCTTTGCCTTTTATTTCCTTGAAGCTTTTTTGAAGATGGCCGTTATCTATTTGTTTCGTATATTGAATTACGTGTCTTAAAGTAAGATAAATTTTTGTTGATGTATATAGGGGTGGAGAGAGAAAAAATAAAATATGCTGTTGCTACGAGTTACGTAACGACGGAAAATTACGTAATTCATTCTAAGAATTAAATCATGTATGTATTTCAGTCACGGAATTTTCTTCGAATCGTCGTCAAATTTATTCTGTAATTTATAAATATTTAATACATGTGCGGACGAAGTTGCGAATATTAGAGCTAGGATGTAGGTTCATGGATCTACGACGTTAAGATCACGTCTACACTTTTTTGACAATGGGACGTTGGAACTTTTTCGAATTATCTCAGGAATATAAACTGCGTTGTTCATATGAATAATTGTTCATTATTTACAATTTTATTTCTTATTGATAAAAAACGCTTTAGCATGAAAATTGATATTACTGTGTGAACATTCTTCTAAGAAAATTATTTATTTTTATTTTCAAAATTATCCATTAGTAAGAATCATGAAGAGCGTCTGGAACGAGGGCCAAGAGGCAAATTTATCTATCTGCCTATCTATTTCATAATTGTTAGTAATGTTCAAGCAGTTTGTTCCTAAATATCTAGGAAGAAGACTCATCAGAAATTATTTCGAATTATTGCTGTGCAAGTAATTGCTGGTGAACTATTAAGACTATATTATACTCTCAGGCATACCAAGCCCCTGATTTGGAGATAACTCCGTAGTAAAATCTGTGAAAGTACATTAATATCTCGGATTATTTGATTATTCGTCTCTCTACCTCCCGCCTCGGTATTCCACTCTTTTTCAGACCAACAGAAATTAATGTTGGCTCTCCATTTCAGAACAGACAGTACATGCATTATAATTATTTTAGTTAACCTGAGTAAACTTATTACTAAAATATTAAAATGTTGAATGTTGAAAAGTTATGTTTTTCGGTGAGTCGGTTTTGAAAATTGGCCCTTATCTTGTGCTGTACGACATAGTCGTTTGCTTTGCCTAATATCAGATGCGGGCAGGCCCTGCACCGTGCAATGCGGGCACGCTTGAAGCAAGTGTATTATTAGCGACTTGTAAGAAGAGAGAAATGTTACGAAAAATGAACAGGCGTGCTTGCTTGACACAGATCGATAGGAGTCACATATGGTCTGGAGAGGTTATCACATTGACAAGTAAATATTGTAAAAATATTACATATTCCAAATAAATACGAATCTAATCGTTGCAAATAATATATGAACTAACGTATTTAAAAGGCTTTTTCCTTGAACATTCTCTAAAAATCACTCATAATAATATGTTTAGAGTATCTCTTAAATCCAACGTATTGTAATGCGTTTTTACAGTTTTTTGAAAATGTTATGACATTATGTACTCGAATTTAACAGTCATGTCTAAACTGCGCTAACGCAATAAATAACAATTTTTATTATTTATCCCAAAATTAATCTTAAAATAGACATTTGGGTTGATACATTTCGACCTGTTTATAAAACTAATGATTAAATTAGAATACTATCAACGTAATTTTGTTTTAAACTGATATTGTAAATGTATATTTCAGAGAAAAAAAATCCGTTTTAAATCACAGTTAAGTGAGTATCATAAAACATTCGCTACGTTATCTTTTTCGATGACACATGTTTGAAAACTCTCCTTTAACGCGTGCCGTCTCGAGCAGTCACTTGTTTTGCTTAGTGTCTCCTGATGCACGCGCTCTGCTTCGTGCAATGCGCGCCCAGGCAGTGCCACCGTCGCGTCGCCCGCGTCTCCTCCCGCCGCGTTCTCGGAAGAGGGAGTCTGTCCGGTGGGGCAGTAGCACACTGCACTCCGTCCCGGAGAAGTGGCTCGGCGTCACAGGAAGAGGTTCTGTTAGTTCGAGTCTCATCACGAAGGAAAAACATTATTTCATAACATTCACGACATTCATACCAGCCTTTTCTTATTTAGTTTTCATGTTTTCTTAAAAACGAAACACCGCCCTTCGGCCGGCTCATGGACAGCTGCAACCTTTTAATGAATCGTCTCAGTTTCTAGTGCTATGTGGCGAAAAAAAAATTTTAGATAGTCCATGAACGCTAGGTAAGGAGATGGGAGTACGATATTCTTGCCACATGTTTCCCTTACCACCAGGCGTGGAAAATAAAATAAAATACGTATACAAGAAAGTAAAAACAGGACCGGGCCTAGGAACACCGCTAACTGGCAAAAGTCGGATTAATTCGACTCTAAAATTCACAATACATACATGGACATTAAACAGCTGAATCTCGAGCAGAAATGTTCCCAGTTTCCGACCGGAGTTCATCATGCTCTCTTATTGAAGTTAAAATTGAATTGCATTTACCCAAAATACCCTTCGTTATATACTGTTGTGACGAACCACAAATCGGGTGAGGAAATGTACACTCCATGTAGATGAGGTGCCCTGCGTCATGAGAGGAGGTCCAGTTAGGCGAAGCGATGGTGTAGGAAAATCTTAAATTTCTTGGGTCACGACGACGTAGATGACGCTCATGAATTGTGGTTTTCGTGATTCCGTAATAACGCCATTGTGCTGGATTACAAAAGAAATGCTGACATTGTCAGACTTGCACATTACACTCACATTGAAATAAAAATTCAATTGTCAGGTCACTTGAAAAATTCTGCAGCTGGTGGAGAGCAGTGAACTCCATTCAGGTAATATATTCTCTGACAGACAAATCCTCAGGGCAAAGATTCGAAAGAAATTCGATTGAGTTGCCTTCTTAATTTTCCATTATGTCGTTGTGACCGCTTCATATTTTCTACAAATGCCCATCTCAGCCGGTGTAGCCTTAGCAAGAAGACACAAAATACGACCAATTTCGAAAACGGCGCTTTCTATCCAAATAGACCTAACGAGGCGTGTCAAAACTCAGCATTACTTGTAAAAAGAAATTTCCATGAAAGACCGAACTGTCATATTTTTTCCTTTAATAGGAGTACTTCCTGATAATCTCCAAAACCAAACGAAAAACTGCCTTTGTTGTGTGCAGCTGCTACCGAGGGGTCAAAGGCGAGCGCTGTGTCGTGACTCAACGTCTATCGGGCGTCGCTGTGGAGTGGAATGCCACGGACGAAGCAGTCTCGCTTTGTCTGGAGATCCGTGGCGTTGTGGCCTCGCACCGGCTGATGGAAAGGCGGGAGTTTATGGTCGCCGGACCGAGATCTCTGTTGCCGTAAATTGTACTCGGGGAGAATAAACATAAACTACTCCATCACCTATAAGTCTCGCTTGGGCGAACTTGCACAAGAACTAAGAATAGTTTCTTCTATTGAACTAGGGTCAGCGGTTTCTTTTTACATCCGACAAACAATTGATACCATTTGATGTCTAGAAGAATATGAAGAGGGAGTACTTTCTCTGAAGTTTTAGTTGATTAAATTATTGTGAACGCAAGACATAAATATTGTTTTAGTGAGAGAGGAAATCATAAAAAATGTTTTAGCAATTTGACACCTAACAAACTTTTCCCTTCATTGCCACCGCAAGTGTTCACTGTCAATTGGTTTCGACGGTATGTCGTACGCTCGCGCTAAATTACAATAATGTTATCTGCTGTTTAGCCAAACGTACGAAAATCGACCAGGGCACATATGATGGATCGATTTATTCAGGTCTGGTTAAGAAAGAAAAAATAGGTCTTCGAGACATTTTCAATAATTTATTGCTCGAATAATTTGTAACTCGATTGTTCCATGCTATCACAGAATTCCAAATCCATTGCCTTAGAAAAAATACTGACGCAATTGGAATCACCAGTATTCCCTATATCCCCTCAAAAAAGGTTTTTAAAATAATCCTTTCATTGATATGATCGCCAGTTTGCTTACCAACTACTGTCTTCTGTGACAATACAATTTATTATTTATGCTCCTCTTTACTAATTTATTTTACATCAAAAACAGTAAAGATTGTTTGTGACTTGTCTACAGGAATCTGTGTATGATTCGTAATCTGTGCATATTTTCTTAATTCGGGGATCCCTAATCTGAGCCATATTCAAGTTAAATATTGAATACAGAGAGAAATGAGCCTTTTTTGTCAAGAATTGATAAGAAAATTTGCGCTACAGTGTAATAAAATATATTTGCTAAGGGGGAAATCAGCTATGGATTTGGGTTCTTATCCCTCATCGTGCCCTTCGTGAAGGAATCGACTTCTGCTGCGACTTGAATAACTATTCTTTCCACTGAACTTTAGAACACGTGCGCAGGTAATGAAGTTACACATATGTCCAACAGCAAAACAAGGGGTCTTCTCAGCATTCGCTCGAAGGATTAGGAAAACTGGACAAAAAACAAGATCGATATGGGGCTCATTGGCCCAGAAACTGTATGTGTTGCAATTTGTTCATAATTATTGTCAAAATGGTAATTAAACAGTCTTACTGACAAAACTCAACAGATAGGAACAATAAGGTAGCCCCTCGCCCTAGATACCTTCTAGACCATATTCACCTTGCCGGCTGAAATATCAATACATGCCATTTTTGTTTATAGTTAACTTAACTATTGTTTAAAAAGACTAACTCACTCTAATTTTATCGCCAAATGACACCTCTCCAACCCTCAAAAAATATATCGTCTCTTGATACTATGTTCTTAATATCGGTATAATGTCACATCGCTTCAATATCCTATGTATAGGCGGTAAAATATAGATTTTTTGCACATCTCTAGTATAAATAATGAAATGAATGTCATGTTTTTAATTCAGATGGGACTTTCAAGAAATTATATTGCTGAGAAACGCGCACGAATCCTGGCATTTTTTTCTTTAATATCAGTGTTTCATGTCTCCTGATTTACTAACTCGTAATTGTCAACGTAAACCTGTGCGACCATTTGAGCAAGTTTTGCCTGCCCCTTTGTTGTTCATACAACCTGTCCCTCTGAGTAGGTTGGATAACTGGTCTTACTTGAAACGCATTGCCCCTTCGTTGTGTGGAATGGCACAATGCGACTTTTAGCACCATTGTGTCACCACAAGTGTAACGGTGGAGAGGGAGTTTTCGCTAAGGTCCAGTACAAAAGGAACATCCCCTTGTATCGAGTACACTTTTACCAGTTTTAAAGTTAATTGCCAATTCCAGCATTCGATTAGGAATTTCGCGTGTAGAATCAAAGGATGCTTTTCGACTTGTTTTGTGAATATTTAGGGTTTTAATTTGTCAATAGCTTAGTTGCAGTGAATATATCTCATTCAATTTCCTTAAATCGAATTTTCATACATTTTACTGATATTTATTCATTATTTCTGAGAAAAATATGTAAAAATTTTGTCCTATTGAATTTGTCGAGAACAGGGTTTTAATGGGAGTCATGATACGATTTTTTGCTTGTTCTATCTTGAATTTATTTGATTAAAAATGTTTCGTAAATTAAATTTAGTTGTAAAGCAATGCATGACACGGGACATACTACGTGATCAAAATATGACATATATACGAATTTTGATAAGCAAATGGAAAAATAAATTCTAATTCATCTCCGAGTAAATTGTATGCGTACAAAATGGAAGGTAGAAGTTTGAAACTAGTTCTTACAAGCTTTCAACAAGTAATGTACGTTGTAATTGCTTCAAAAGTACATCATGCATGTCGAGAAAAAGTATCGGTTACAATTTAGTAGTTAAAAAAATCTGAAACTGAATTAAAAGTGCCGAAGATTGCAGTTAACTTAAGAAAAAAAACGTCGAGAGGATGGCACACAGGTGGAAATAGAATGTGTGTGTATCGAAGACGTGCTGCCAGGATAAGTGTACTGATGATGAAGATGTAATATACGATGAAATAATATCTTATTATGATGAAATAACACCCAAACATTTTAATGTGAAGATCGGGGTTATATGGAAACTTATTTTTAATAAGATTGTAAAATGAAATAATGGACAAAAAGTTATTAACAAATTTTAATAGTACTTATCACATAGACAATGTTTACTTTCACTTAATTTTCCCATCACGGTTATATTTTCATCCTATCCAATTCTTTTTCTCCCAACAGGTGTGCCTTAATACCTCTGTACTTTTTAAAATTGCCGTGTTTTGGCTGCGTTCGTTCATCGGGGGCGTGTTGCGTTTGCAGATGGCGCGGCTGAAGGCGTGGGGGCTGCAGGACCGGCCGCTGAACACGGTGCACTTCGAGTCGCCGTCGCACACGGGCACCCTGCTGGGCGGGCTCAACGCCCTCCGATGCCGGGGCCTGCTGCTCGACATCACGCTCGTCGCCGAGGGCCAGGCCTTCCAGGTGCGTACTCGAACCCCCCCCCCCTTCCCCCGTCGTCATCCCCATCAACAAACCATATCAAGGTCACCGGCAAGGCAACTCGGAAGTTGCACCCGTAGCAACTGTTGTGAGATTTGAAAGTAAGGGTTGACAGCATTTTGGAGAAGTAACTAGACCGATATTGCCCCAAATTTAGATGTATTAATTCATACCATTTCCTGTACTGAAGAAAAGAAATTATCCATTAATATGAAATAATAAATCGGATTTCAAAATGTCAATAGAGAGTAAAATTAAACATTTTGAATCGAAAGTATATTGCTCTCGTAATCTATTCACTTATAAGAGAGCAATAATTGCATTAACTTCCTACATTCTGGTTAGGACGTTAATGCTATCTCACCACTTACTGCAATAAGCGCTTTCATTATTAGTAAAGCAGATACAAGTGGAACGCAGTACCGCGCTCAGAAACTGAGCTTTCCGAGACACATTGTCAACGTAAGAGCTTTCGTCGAAGGAAGTAGGAGAAAAGCTTAGCGATGTCACTCCTGTGTGACATGCTTTCAGAAAGAGTTTCAAAGTGTTCTTCAGACGTCCTTTATACTCGTTCAAGGCCAGGACCAAGAAATTTTTGACCACTTGCAAAATTGATTACATCAGTTCTCTGTGGAATGAAAGGGGCCATTGATGAGTGATGACCTACGTTTTGTCACAGTAATAGTTGTTTTGTCATTGTCATTAAAATAAAATTTCTATATTTGAAAACGAATCGATGGAAGGCGAACTTCTTGAAGGAATGTGCAAAGCTTTGTGTCTGTGAGTTTAATGGTGAATTTTGTGAAAAGCTTTGAAAACTGAAATTTATTAACTGTAAGGGAGTGTCGATTAAATTGGAAAGTGTCTTTCTTGAACTTTATCATTCACAAAAAACTATTTGTTACAAATTTTCTCGTTATATCGTAAACATCCTTGGCGTTTGTTCTGATGCTTACCTTTTAATATTAAATAATAAATACGGTTTTATTTTAAAGTTTATAAAAATGTTTTAAGTAAATGTTATTGGTAGAGAGGCTCACCCCATTTGACCTGCTCTTCCGCCGGACAACTTTCAAAAGTTTAATACAATAGTACATAATAAAAAGGGGGTCATTCAAAGGGAATACTCGTACGTACGCAATTAGGGGAAAGGGTTTCTCACAAGTGTGAAAGGAGTGACAAGGGAGGAGGGGATTGATACAAAATCAATTCACAGCATTCTTGTGATTATATTTATTAATTTCTAGTTGGAGGTTGATTTAAAATCGAAGTGATCCTTAGCTTTTATGTGGCAAAACGGATCATCAAAGAATTCTTCGCCGACCTTGATAGGCGAGGTGGCTAAGGCTGAAGGACCATGGCTGTCTCGGCTAGAAGGGTCGCAGGTTCGAATCCCTCTCCGGGCATGGATGTTTGCGTGTGCCCTTACAGTTACACCAGTGTCAAAAATCACAGTGGTCGCTATATGACCAAGCAGTAAAAAGGCGACCTTAAAAAAA
>BOPP01000003.1:14482724-14538722 GCA_017312745.1 Gryllus bimaculatus
ACCTTTTGGGGCACCGACCTTTTTGTTGCATACTCTTTGGATACCTACCCTTTACCCACCAACTCTTCAAACATCATCTCTTTGAATACCAACCCTTCCAAACACTCCCAACCTTCCCCCAATGAAGTCAAAATATTTCCACCATCATGCTCCTGCGTGCCTTATCCTTCCCTGTTTTCCTCAACATCCTTCTGAAATTTTTTTCCAACAGTCAATCTCACAATGACTAATTTCTTTCCTTGTGTTGAAGGTTTGATTATTCTTTGTAACAATTCCTTGCTATTCTCGTTTTTTCTCTGAAAATATTATGTTTGAATAATATTAATCAGAAATATTTAATTTTTTCCTCCATACTTCATAGTAAAGAGAAATTATTGTAATGCAACACAACTCATTGATTTTGCAAAATACTCGAAATGTGGAGGTATTACATCGTAAAAGGGAATAAATCTTGTTTCTATATTCAGTAAATTGCTTTCTCAAAAACATTATGTAGTCAGAATCTACATTTTGTGTGTCCTTGATGCCAAAAAGTTGGTTAATGACAAAATTGTTGTACAGATCTTTCGATCTGTATATGGTTAATGGTAGCACCTGAACCGTTCAGACAATTTTCTTCAAAATTGATGTTCCTCTATCGATCTGGCCGAACTCGAAACACTGTGAGTTTGAAACGGGTATTTTAATTTTGGGGAGTACTTTACTTGAAGGCAGGAAATTTTTAATATTTTCTCAAAAATGGCTGTAAGTTTTTTATTAAAATTTTTCCTTGATAGTGGCAAGGAGGACCTCTGAATTTTTTTAAATCGGAAAAGGTAGGAATCGTGCAAGAAAGTATGTGCTGTTGTATCTTGAGTGTAGCTAAAGTATGTGTTGTTTCTTGATTATTTCACAAATTACACTAGTGTTTAGTTATTTGCAAGCTCCTAGTGTCTAGTGGAAGCATTGTCAGATATAAAATTGCAAGTGCTGTAGTTGTGTAGACTTCTTGTATAATGCTGTACCACCAACTCAAATACCTACTGTGTATTTTTATTAGTCTTTTATAATATAAAATATTGGGGACACAATAAAGGAAATGTGCAATTGAAAGAAATATTTATTACATATAATGACAATGCCCCCTAACAAATTGATTTCTAGTTATTTTCTATATAGTATTGCTTTATACATCTTCTTGTTTTATTTATTTATGACAAAAACATTTAAAAACTGTATGTGATGAGCTATGGGGAAATATTAAATTAAAGCTACTTACCTTGTTATGTTGTCATTTGTAATTCTTTGAGACTTTACTAAATGTCTTGTAATTTCAATGCCACTATGTGGAATTTTCCTTTTAATGTATTTTCATTCTTTCACTATTTTGACAGTAAACAAAACCTACAGCATTCTTAATTGTTTATAACTTTAGTATATTTTAAAATTACACAGCCAGTTTTCAAAATATAATCCTTTCAAATATTTGTGATTAATGAAAACAAGTATATTTAAAATATTGAATGCTTCAAATTGACATAAACAACTTACTGAAACTTCCCCTATTACATATGAAATGCTTTCAAAAGACTATTTCTTATGATTCAGGCTCAGCTGGACTTGGAAAACTGTGTAGACATGGCAACCATTGCTGAGACTTACTCATTAGCAGGGTTGCGTGGCAGAGTGTATCGATTCATGAGTGCCCATTTGAGAGAGTTGGCTGACTCTCCTGACTTCCAGAGGTTGGCACCACCGCAATTAGAACATTTATTGGCCTGTGATTTCCCTGTTGATTGTCCAGAGGATGAAGTTCTCCGGATATCTCTCAAGTAAGGTTTCAAACAGTATTTCAGTTTTAAAAAACTAGATTTATCAGCATGTTAACTATTCCACTCTTGAGATATAACTATTTCTCTTCTGTCTCTTTTCTTATCAGAAGTAAATTTGGGTAAATTGAATGAGAAAAAAATTATGATATAAATTATCGTAGAATGTCATAACTTAAGTAATGAAATTTATGAACATTGTAACTCTGTTACCTTTTGATAGATTTGTTATATTCTTATGGTCAGTACTATTAAAATAATTTATTCATTATTTTTCCTGTAGGTGGTTGCATGGAGACACTGGCAGGTTAACTTATGCTCCACGTCTTCTTCGTCGAATACATTTTCCAGAAATATCTCCTAGGGCTTTGGAAGCTGCTTTGCAGAACGCTCTTCTTGGACATTCCTATCCAGAACTGCAGTTGTACAGACAGGTAAACAATTAAAAATGTTTCAATACTACACTATTAAAATTCCATTTGAATACTGTGAGGAAAGTATAAATAAAAGAGTTATGCTTTAAGTAAAAATTCCATTGAAAATTTTTTTTTAAATTAGTATTTATAGAAACAAGACATTGGATAATTTACTGGATAAGTAGTGGATAATTTCATCGATTTTATACTAAATACAATGAAATAGGAAAAATTCTTGAATTAAGTTGTTGATATGTTAAAAAGATTCATACTTTAAATCCGAATTGCGCCAAAGTAGACAATGTAATCTATGTAGACTAGGAAATATTTCACTTCAAATAACCATAAAAAGTTATAAATAATAATAATATAATAATAATAATAATAATAATAATAATAATAATAATAATAATAATAATAATAATAATAATGATTATTATTATAAATAGTAGTATCACTATTATTTGAAATTTTATTTTCAATTCATTGAGTCAAAATAAATAAACAAATTCCATATTTTTTGTCTCCAAGATTTTCAGATCTCTAAAATGCTAAAAAGTGATGGTACGATGTAATAATAAATATAGTATGGAACTTAAAAAATTATTATTACATAAAAAGACAAAAAAATTAAAAAATTACTTTTATGAATGAACTAAACACATACAGAAAGTCACACAGCACCATCTGTAACATGAAACTTGACACATAACATATCTTAAAAAATTTTGACATTACTTGAAAAATACTAAAAGTTAGAATAGAATTTCTGAAAAATCAACATAAAAACCAAATAGAAATGTATGTAAATAAATCATTAATTTAAAAATGATTCATTGTACTTGAACATTTTTTTGTTTTTTCGTGACATGCTACAGAGCTTTCTTTTTCTGAAATTCTATTTCATATTTTTGTATTTTTAATATCCCAGTGCACCCCTCTCTATCACCCACCCATTCCCCTTGCTAAAAAGATATATTACCTATGTTCACATAGATTTCATAGAGAAAGTTGTCTACATATTATTATGTAATGACACACATCCTGGAATGCAGATCATAAAGGATTTTTCTCATTTCAAAAGTTATTTGAATATACATATTGTCATAATAAAATAAATACATATATGCTGAAAGAACTGTGGTTTCTACAAAATTATTAAACAACATGTCTCACTTTCTCTCTGCCTTTTTGTTTCAAGAATATGAAGATTTCATAGCGTATAAAGTGCCTTTCTTTTCCTATTGTAGTCATAAATGTGCTTTGAAAATTGAATGGTACTTTAGAAAAAATATTTTTTTGGTTTGAATACACATTATTAAACACATATTCAACTGTATAGTATAGATTACATTAGGGGTTGTCCATAAATTACCTAATGCTAAAGACGAAGGGGCAGGGTTTGTGGCCGCGGTATGCTCTGTTAAATAGGGGTGAGGGATATTAGTTCACGATTACATAACATTGATATTTATTTTTTTACATTATTCAGCATTTTCTGACAAAATTCCTATTTTTAAATCTTGTACTAAAATATTAAAATATTAACTAATTAATTTGTTTTAAAAACATAAATTAATTAAAGTTATTGCATGTAAATTCTTACAATATTAATAGAAATATTTTTTCTATATTTTTTTATTGAATGTGTAAGATTACAAAGACATGATTCAAAACTGATATGTTTATCTAGTATATTCTAGAATTTATTTAAATCTGCACAGTAGGCTCTCACAGATGCATCATCCATATGTTCTTGTGCCATTAAATAAACAAATAAATGAAGCTGACAATGCTTCTTTTTCATCTAGATTTTAGTGAAGACTGATTGATATTTTGTTTGTGTTAATTTGTTTTACAATGCCAGCATCCTAATTCTCGAAAGACAAACCACAAACTATCTTTCATCCATCCTTGTCATCCATCCATGGCGTATATACGACTTGTGATCAAACATTTTCTCACCTATTCATCCTTCTTTCATTCACAACATGCTCAAATGTTATTGTTAGGTGCAATCTTATTGTTAGTCAGCAACTCCAACTAATTTCTACTTTAGTTATCATTAATTTTAATATACAACTCTAGTAAAAAAATACAAATTGTTTTTATTGTTCTATAATTTATTTTCACTTCTTTTGCGTTTCCCAGGGAGGGGGTGTTACCACCAGCATTACGTAATTATTTGGTAGGGGTATTACACATGTGTACGGGTGCATTACAAGGTTAAGAGGGGGTATTGAAAATACTCCAAATTTGCATTACGTACTTTGCATAATTTACGTTACGGCCCCTTAGGGGAGAGTCAAACTAAGTGATGAACATTTCTTCAATTCTAATTTTCACAACAATAATAAAAATGTTTAATGAATTACAGTGCAACTTCATTCAATGAACACATTACCTGTTGTATAATTGAAACAAAAGCCAGAAAGGTACTAAAGTTGAAAACTTAAACTTTCTGGAGTTTTGAAGTTTTCACTTCATTAGTTTTGTACTTCCGATGAAATTTTCAATAAAATATAGTTAGTTCAATGAAGTATACACAATATAATACATTGTTGAATATTAATACATAATATTGTATTAATGAAGCTTGTTAAATACGCATTATTTTCCTTTGAAACCGACTTTTTTTTTATGCAGATTCATTTAGTTCTTCTGTGTTATAAAATCCAACCTCTTTTCTACTTTTAAGAACTTTCATTTTTTGAGAATTTGTTTTTAGAATTCTATTCTTACTTCTTACCCAGTAATTCTGCAACAGTGTGATTGAAACTTGAAATCTATTTTCATCCATTAGCAAATAAAATATAGTTGAAAGTACATTATTTTTTTCTTGAATTTTGTTTCATTTAATATTTTCATGACACAAAAGTGGTTTTCATGTACACTTGCAGTGAAAATGTGTAAAGAATGCAAAATGAGAATGTAAAAATGTGGAAAGTACAGAGGAAGATGGTTTATTGATGAATACTTTGCAATAGGAGATGTTCAAAGTTTTTGATATACTAATTATTGTTCAAAGAAATCCATATTCCAAGAAATCCACATGTTCATTTAAAATGAGTTTAAACAAACAAAGTATACAAAATTGAAATGAGTGTAATCAAAGAATAAAAAATAAAAAATAGAAGTTAAAAAAAAAAGAAAAGAAAAAGATATACGAAATGTAATTTGGTCTTTCACTGCTAAACACAAAAACTTCCATAAGAACATGAACTCTGTACTTTGGGGTCAGATGCCCCAGTTAGTCATATTGCATACATATTACACAGGTCAATAATATTACTTCAAAAAATGTCTTATTACAATGAGAAGTTGTGACCTGAATCATTGAAAATGATCATTCTCCTCATATTTTCTTTGTTTTGTGTGTTGTCAAATCATATAATATTTGTTGTGTCATTGTCTTCACCTCTTAAATATGTTTCTTTTTATTCGTATTAAGTATTAACAACTCAAAAAATAGAATTTTTTGTATTAATGAATTTCCAGAGATTTCAGAAGGACAGTTTGTGGAGTTAGTCTTTCAAAAACTAGGATGCTGGTATTGTAAAAGAAATTAACACAAACAAAATATTAAACAGTCTCCACTAAAATCTAGAAGAAAAATAAGCATTGTCAGCTTTATTTGTTTCTTTATTTAATGTCACAAAAACTAAACAGCTTGCATAATTAATAAAGTTAAAAGTATAAAACTCTATATGCCATTCAGTAAGAGAAAGGAAAACTACATACATTTAGTGTTTGTAACTTTCGTTTAGAATTATCCCAGTATTTACTCAACAGTTAAAGGGAAATTGCTTGGAGAAAACTAATATAGCATCTCCTTAGCATTTACATCAATGTATATATTTCATACACAATGTGTATTTGTACACATAAATATTTAAAAAACAACTATTAGCTTCTGTGCGAAATAAATACTTGTGTATATTTCATACTCATAAATATTTAAAAAACACCTAATAGCTTCTGTTATAACTATTCAGATTATCAACAATGTTCAAGAGTTTAATGTCAAATACCACACTTATAAATGATAAAATTCTTTCTTTGTATTACCTTAAAACTGTTCTCAATGTAATAATGCAAAAAGGAAATATAATAATAACCAGGCATTAAAAAATGTAATTTAAAGAAAAACGCAGAAAGAAATTCATGGAGTTAATTTCAGCCTCTGTCAGTTATGATACATAAAAAAGGCTACTTTCGTTACACTCGTGGGCTAAATATTAAGTGACCAGAAATTCGCTATAAAGTAATGACAAAAAAATTGTATATAATATGTTGAATATTAATAATTAGAAGAAAAATAAGTAAATTCAGAACTGATGCCTCAAAAAGAAAATATTGACAAAGCACCTCACATTGTGTGCTAAAAGTGTTTCAACATTTTGGAATGGGTAGTACAAAACTATCAAAATAATTAAAATGAACCTATGATATAGGGTGAACATAACATTTAACACTGCTAATTATGTTTCTTCTGATACTTTGTGAATGCATTTCAAATGCCCACATAGAAGAGCTAAAAGGGAAGCATCAAAGTATGAAATTTGTGTGAAGATGTAGAAATCCTATTTGACAATCACTGAGAGTTAGGATATATGTTGAACAAGTTCAAATAAGTCAATTATAATACGAACTTGACTCTTCATATCTAATTGTTAATATTGATTACTACTCCCTCAATGAAATGTGACCTTTGTAGGTGGATGGAATTTCATTAGACTTTGGAAGTATAGCAGTTTGGCATTTATGTCTTTCCTTAATTTAAAATAGAAAGTAATTAATATATGTTATATATAAATGTTTTTACAAAAATATTATTTCTGTTACCAATCTATTTCTTTATTATGTTGAATACTATTAATTTCCATTTTAAAAGCAAATTGCTTTAATACCCTGTTACCTCGCAAGAAAATAATATTAAAAATAAAATAATGAACATAAAGAGTCTGTAGTAAAAAAGATGTAATTTGCTACATAATGTTTTTTTGTTTTTTTTAATTAAACATATTTCCTTTTATTAAACAAAAAGCATGATGTTCTTCATTTCTGTTGTAGTACTTGTGTTATATTTTAATGTGTTGTGCCTCTCAAATGTGTATTAATTTCAAAATCTTTAAAGTAATTGGATACTTTACAAAGTAATATTTTTCAATTGTGTTCAATTCATATAAATAATCCTCTTAAAAGATCTGTGAGACTGTGAATAATAACATGCATGTAAAAATTTATGCTATTGACTTTCTCTTATAATATTTTAAAGAAGAATATCTAATAAAATAAATAAGTTGTAACAATTTTGTGAAAGAGTTGAAAATGATGCATACATTGAAATGGAAAAATGTGTGGGAGTAGTGTGCTGAAATCGTACAAGATAACACCTTTTGAATGATGTGAAAGGATTAGAAATAATCGACAAAAAAAAACTAAAAAAATAGGGAAAGAATCACAATGTTTTCTAATAATTGTTGTTATTGTTGTTCTAATAGTCTGTTATGAATTGCTATAAAGGGATGGAGAAAGTTACTAATGTAGTAAAAGTATGGTAATAGTTACAAATATTGTAAAAAAATTTTACATGTTTTAATTCATTAACCTCTATGTTGTGAACAGGATAGCATATTTATATAAATAATTTTATCTCCACATATGATGCATTTAATTTGATATCATTCTGTGGGTTTATTTTTTCAGGTGCTTGCTGAAGCATGTCGCCAGGCACGACCCCGATGTCCTGCCATTACTACTGGTGCTTCGCCTTTAGTTAATTCAAGAGGCATGGAACTAGCTGTTGTAAAAGTTGGAGGCTTTAGCATTGCTGGTATCACCAATGAAATCACATACCTGCTGCCCAGTACAGGTCGATGGAGGCACCTGACAACCATTCCCCATGTTGAACAGTGCAATTTTGGCACTGCTACTCTTGGCAATGAGCTGTATGTTGTTGGAGGTTGTTTCAACCAGTCACTACAGGTTAGTAAAAAATAAATATAGAGGTCAACAGGAAAATAAATTTTAAAGATGGATAAAAATGAATTTTTGCAATGATATTCCAAAGCATTTGGTTATGAATCATTTACATCATCTCGTAATAAGTGACATAACATTTCTATAATTTTTTTTTTGTTTTACAATTTAAAAAAAAAAAGGAAAAGGAAAAGAAAAAGAAAAAAGGAAAGATGAAGTACTAAACTATTCCTAAACCATTTGACCACATTTTGTCAATTTTTTAACATTATTTTTAACTAGAGTAATTTTAAAAAAAAATTTAAATAGCAATAATCATTATTGGAAATTTGTACTAATTAATAATTCATCATCATTAGACATTGGACTTTTAGGCTCTCAATCTTTTATTTTAGAAATCTAAAATAGAATCTTGAAAGGAAAAAAAAAATTGAAGATTTTTTTAAAGAGGCAGTAGAACTGGGCATATCAAAATATAATTTTCAGTTTATTAAACAGCAATCTGTTGTATTGAAAATGTGAGTATAAAATATTTTTAAAAAACTATACTAAAACATCTCTGACATTTCTCATTCAGAATCACTGAAGTGTAGAAAATGATTTTTATTTCAACACTTGTGAGTGCTAATGTCACAATTCTTTAATTGTCTTTTTCTCTTTTGAAGTAACCTGCACCAGGGTAATTAGAGATTTTTATTTAGTAAATATTTCACCTTTATTCTGATTTTCAATCAGAATCTTAGGATCACTTATTTCCTATTTATTTAACATTCGTGTTAGTTGTGCATTATTGACAAATCTTTGCTTTTTGAGAGAAATAGGAATAAGATTAAAATTGTTTAAAAACTGAACATGTTGTCACTAGAATAGTTTGTTATTTTAAATTTAGTAAAATTAAGAGTACTTATAAAATTTATTGAATAGGTTCATGTAAATATTTTACAATTTTATTACAAATGATTTATATGTATTTTTCAGAGTATTTTGAATAAATTAAGACATGTAGGATATTTGAAATTTCCCTTATGGTTTATTTTTAGGAGAACATTCATCCTTTTGGTTTTCGATATAGTCCTCGTGCCAATAAGTGGAGTACAATGGCACCAATGCAGCGAGAAAGATGTCGATTCTCTCTCAATGTTCTTAGAGGGTATCTGTATGCTGTTGGGGGAGCATCTGAAACGGAACTGGATTCCCCCGATGAAACAGATGTAAGTGAAAATGTAATTTCTATTTGGCTTTGCTTTCTTGATTCTTAAGTTTTGAAATAATTGCTGAATACATTTCTAGATTATGAATATTTTCTTTAAATATGAAGTTATTTTCCAGCTTTCAACGAAGTGTTGAAATTAGTGATATCTAGGTAACAAATGTATATTTTTTAACATCTGATCCACCTAATTAGGGTGGCTGTAGATAGCTGACAAGACAAAAGAAAAGCATTTTATTCAAGAGTTTCTGTTTGATAAAGAATAATCGGAATTCGTCATTATGAGTGATTATTAATTAGACCATTATAGATTAAAACATTCCCATTCTAAATTGAAAAATTAATTGTTTCTTGAGAGCCCTAGGCATGCACTCAGAGGGGGCCAGAGGAGTGGTGCTGTTCTGGAAATTCTGAAAGAGACCCTGAAGCTTTATGTAATAAAATATATTTCCTTTTAATCAAACCCTGATTATCCCCGTCTTTAATCTTAACAGTTTGGGAAATGGTTTCAAGACCTTGGGGGAAGAGGCTCTTCAAGCAATCTGGCAACTATATATGGGGCCATCTGTAAATTACTTATTGCAGATTTGGAGTATTTTGAATATCCTCTCTCCCTCTGTTACATGCCTGCATGCTAAAATCCCCCCTTCCCCCCCAAAAAATAATTGCATAACATTGGTAACAATACCCCACCCTCTTGTAAATACAAGAAGTGAAAATAAATTATAGCACACAAAAAATAATTTGCATTCATTATATTCGTGTTATGTATTAAAATTGGTGTTAATTCAAGTTGGAATTTATTGGTGGCCTAACAAGTCTAATAACTTCAATTTATTTAAGTTTTCAAAATTAATTAGTTAATATTTTTATAAAACAGAAACAAAAATATGGAATTATTTCTGCAAATGTTTAAAAATATAAAACAATATCAATGTTCCATAACAATAAACTAGAAGCCCATTAAGCCTATGCAACGCATGCCACAAACACCCTCCCCCCTCGTTAGTGTTATGTAATATATGGATGACCCCTATATGATTTAACAAATCAATTGTATCATTAGCACCCATGGGGGCTCATGAGTCTACCCCCCCCCTCCAAACCCATCCAGAAACCAATGATATATATTCAAAAATAAAGCTTTTACTAATTTTCTTTCCTAACAAAATTTATTTAATATGTCTTTTGTTAACATTATAAATATTAACCACAAGTAAAGAAATGCTCCTAAAACTGCATTTTATATTCTGTGTAAATGAAAAATTCTTGATAAGAAAATATCAAGATATCTGAATTCAATTGGGCCTACGTACAGCTCTTTGAAGTTTTTTCTGAAGCATTTATGAATGAGGAGGAAAATTTATATTTAAAAAGTGGGAACAAAAGTATTTGAAACTGAAGAATTTTTTAATACTAGTGTTACCATGGCAATGAATGCCAAAAAACGTTATTGAGGTGTATAAATTTAGCATCAAAAATCAGATTGTTGGGCTCATATGCAAAGGTACATTTTCTTGATGCAATATGTCCTTGAAGATTTCAGAAAATGAACATAAGTAGTGTACTGCATTTCTAGAAGTTTTGCAAGAGATAGCTGAAATATTGGTAATAAATAAGTTTCAGTATAATTATTTTAATTTTACCTAATGTTATAAATAAACACAAAGTCTGGGCTATCTGAGCTGTGCAAGCTCCCCTAACTATCTTTTAAGTTCTTTTTTGTTGTTTTTATTTTATTTTTCCAAGGTTAAAATAAAAGCTTTGATTTTCATCCATAGGTATCTGCATGTGAGAGATATGATCCAGCAACAGATAGTTGGGAGTGCATACGCTCTTTACCAGGCCTACGCTCTCAACATGCTGGAGCTTCTCAAGGAGGCAAGCTAGTAGTATCCGGAGGATTAGATCGAGGGCTAGTGCTTTCATCAGTATTGGCATACAATCCAGATTCAGATACATGGACACCACAAGCATCAATGCTGACGCCAAGAGCAGATCATGCTCTTCTTGCTCTTGGCAATAAGTTGTATGCCTGTGGAGGCTGGTGGGTCAAATATTTTTTTAACATTTTTGTATCAAAGTAGAGAAATACTTAAACAAATTCAAATTAATTTTCTGATTTATTTTTCAAAAATTAAACTAACAAACATCCTTTTAACAACTGATTTTTTTCTAAAGAAAATTCTACTAATTCTATCGAAATCTACTGATTCTATCAAAATTATGATTTATAAGTTTCAAATTATCATTGGAAAATTTTGAATTCTAGGAAATGATGTCAAGTCAATAAGTCAGCACAGTGGTCCTATTTAGGCTGTCACTGCCCTCTTTTAATTTGTAAATAACTTGTCATGATTGACACAAAATGACCACAGTGATTAATAAACTTCTTGAATTCAAGCTAGGTGCAAATGAAGTCCACTTTTGATGATGTCCTTGAATTTTGCTTCAGAGAAAAACATATGGTTCTCTTGGCATTCATGAAATATTACAAAAAAAATGTGAATGTTGTGTTCATGTAAACCTTCTAGTTTTATGAATTAATTTACTGGAATAATGCTTCTTTTATTATTAGACAAAAAGTGTTCAAGAAAAACCAAATAAATTGTTTGTTCTAATGTTGTTCTAATGTGCATTTCATATTAATTAAATTACTATGGTATTATGACATTGAAAACATTAACTACAAAATAAAAACTGTCTGACCCTCGTACCACTACATAGCTATGCTTTGAAACATATTTCCAAAATGTTAGGAAAATATTAAATAACTTCAGTTAAGGCACATTTCTTCTTTTTTGAGAAGTGAAGCACATGTTGAAAGAACTTTTTGAAAAGGGGGTCTATTGTGGATTACTTGGAAAATTAAAATTATGTATTAAATTCAGTGTAGAAGAAAGAAGGGTAATGAGTGTCATCATAGTGTTTTACTTCTTTTGTTGTGCCAAGAAATGTAGGAATCTATTCTTTTCAAAAAATGAAAACAAAAAAATCAACAATTACATGTAACACAACAATGTGCATTGTCATAATTTAATTTCAGCTCAGTGAATTCCACCTTTTTCAACATCTAATATTGCAATATGATGGGAACAAGGTAATATATTGAACCGCAGAAAGAACATACTCTCCAAATTAATGTAGAAATTAATAAATTCTTTGTCTTAAAAAGTTTGCATTGATTCTTAATATAGTAAGTTGTTCTACATTAACATAATAACCCCAGCATGTCCCATATCTATTACCGTTAACAAAGAAACTTTCTTAATTGAAATATATGAAGAAATTCACACTAAACTATTCAGTAAGAGAGCACATAATTCATATAAAAAACTTCAATGAACCCCACAAAAGATATAACCTCACAGTAATAATATGATATTCCATAAAAGCATAATAGAATACTATTGTTTTATAGTTTTGTAATCTTATCAGATTAATATATAGTATTTTATTTTCTTCATAGGTATGAAACAGGGGAAACAGGAAATAGAATACTGGCAGATACAATTGATGCATATGATCCTGCCACTGACAGCTGGGAAGTAATAACTCATGTGCCCACTCCTCGATACCATGCTGGAATTGTTGGAGTGGGCAGTTGCATTTACTTCATTGGGGGATTTCATAGTGATGCAATGTTTGATCGAGCTACTGGTAAGTTTCCCACATAAATTCTATCAATAATGTGGTTAGAAAAGTGCAAAATAATGTCAGATCTGAGAAAGATGAAAAATGCTGCAAAATAAATAATTGTTCTGTGAATCATTGTTTATAAGACTTAGGGATTAAAGACTGGGAGTCGAACAATTTTTAATTAATTGGTAGCCAGAACTGGAAAGTTTGGCAAATTGTGTTACTTTTATGATTTTAAGAATTAAAAATAGAAATCATATAATCATGTATGTGAAATTCATTTAATTATTTGACTTATTTATTTTATATTTTTTTATTGACAGTATTTAGACTTTTTCCTTCCTTTTTATCAACATATCCTTTTTCTACTGATACTGATCATCCACCATAAAACCTGTCGGCAAGCCTGGACAACATATGGGCACTATCAAATTTTGCCTTTCTCTACAATCTCAGGCATTAAGTGTTGAACATAGACTCAAGGCTCAGGAAGTTATATAAGTAACTGCCAGAAAATGAGATATTACCAGACAAGATAAAAATTTATTTTAGTGATGCTGTCAGATTTTCTTCAATAACAAAGAATCCTATCTCATGCTTGAGAATGCCTTTTTGAAATTATTTTGACTTGTAGGTCCTTTTCTAATGCTCATTTATCACAATTTTTTGTCTTTTTTGCACCTCTAGCCAGAACAAATACCTTTTCTTCTGATAGCATAATAGAACTTCCAGTTTTTAAAGATAACTCTACAAACACTATTTCACAAGTATCTTCATACCACTGAGAAAGTTAATACTAATGTTATTACTTTCTAGACAAATCTTAAACATGAAGAAATCTGTTAAAACAACTAACAAATTTTATTTAAATTTGCTTTTTTTAATTGAAAATTCTAAGTAAAGTGTGATCAAAGATCAGATCATACTTGGTCAATGTTGGATAGTACATATTCTCAAGCTTTCAATTATGAATGAGTTGTTTGTAATTTGCAAATTCACAGTTTTAAAACACTGACTTTAATAAAACAAAGATAATATGGATATGGTAGAAGAAGTTTCTGTGAATACATAGTGTAATTTAGATAGTGATTTTGATTCATATCTTAAAACCGATTCATTTAGTAGTTATTTATGTTACAAAACTAACAAAGTTTGCTGGCTGCTGCTAAAAATATAGGCTAGTTATTGGAAACAAAATATCATTACTAGGGATAGGATTTCAGTGCAAATGCCTAGTTATCCCATGTAGTCAGAAAGTATGCTCATTTGGTATATGCATGAAACACAATATTTCCTATTATTAATCATGATTGTGTGATACTTTACTTGCAAATTTTGCTTGAAATTAAATTAACCATTATATTTTTGAAAATTCCTTTTTATTTTGTATATTTGAAAAGGTTTGTCATTATTGATATTTAATTACTATATTTAATTTAACTAATTTAATTTTTAATTTTGTAATATGAGTTTCAGTGTAAGTGATTCATTGTAGCTAAATTCAATTTCCTATATTTGAATTATATGTGATATTTAACTAAAAATCACAGATGATTTGAGTATTACATATTATCTAGTTCATCTTGAAAACCTTGCATTGATGAAATAATACAAATGAATGGCATTCCCACAAGACACCGAAGGGGGAGTTTACCCTACAAATGTGAGGAACACAGGCTGTGAAAAAGAAAGGAACTTCCCTTTCCATAGTATGACAGTGGCTGTTTAAAGGTTCTCAGAATTTTATCCAAATGTGGTTTTAATGCTAATGGTGAATCAAATTTAGCTGCAAACATTCCATTGTAGAAGCTATTACTTCTCCCCAAATAGCATTGAGTGATATCATTATAGTCAAGCCCTGAATGAATGTACTATGCATAAAAATTATGAAAAACAGCTTTATGGTATGTTAATATAAAATGATAAAATATGTAAATTTTACAGGGCATATTTTAATACATATTTTTTATGTTATATGGCATTAATGCATACATTTTTCGTAGATTATAATTGCTTATAAATTTGGTATATAATAATTAGTAACTGACAATTTATTTACAAAACAGCAAATACTTATGCGTGTAAACAACCATTAATAATTTTGTTAGTAATTTTAGGTAACACATTGATTAAAATGGAATTGTTATTTTGATTAATATTTTTTGGAAGAACTAAACACCTTTGCATTCCTTTATGAAAAACCCTTTTCCTTCTTTCTCTAATTCAGTAAAATTTTGAAATAATTTTCTTTCATTTTTAATTTAAATTTATTTGAAATTTTCTTTACCCTTTACCCTTGATAAAAAAAGTTTTGAAATGGAAGAAGATAAAAAAATATTAATTAAAAGATAAGACAACAGAAATTTGTATATTTTTATTTTTTTATTTTAATTTTGCAAATATTTTTTTTATATCTACTGTATATTTGTTCTCAAATCTCAATTAATTCATAAAACACATTTTCTTTAATCAACATTGCAGTGATAGTGATATTTCAGAAAATTATTTGTGAAACCTGTTTTGGTTGGTTTTTATCCATATTAGTTTATAAATTTCAAGAACAGTGAGTTATTACTCATTCTTATTTCATTTTCAATCATTTCTGTTTGTGTGTTTTGATTTTTTTATTTAACTTGTGTGGTTTATAATAACTCATTTGACCCAATCAAATTCAAAAATAATAACTGAGGTTTATTCCAGAAGAAGGGCACATAAGCCTGTGCTAACATATAGACTTATGTGCCCTTCTTCCAGAATAAGCCCCAATTTTTTAAATCATATTATCAATGTACAATGTTTACTGTTAAACATCTTTTAATCATTCTTTGCTGACAGTAATCAAATTGCAAAGGTTTCTTGTAGTAGCAAACATGATTCATGGCTAGACTTCATTTTTTTGAGAGATTTTTCAAATGACTATTGGTGCTTCAAAGAACTCCTATAACCATTCATTTTTGTATATTATTACCTTTTTATTTCAGACATAGCTATACATTTCATTTTACTCATCTGCTAATTACATTTGCTCTTTATCAGTCTCATAATTTTGTTTCTTAAGCATTGCCCTCTTAATGTTTGTGTTAATTGTTTTAATAAAATAAATAAACAATTGATTGCAAACATTAATGGTACCAAGTAAACAACAGAAATGTGTACATGTATTAAAATAAAATTTCCTCATTAAATAAAGGTGTTTCCTAGTCACAATCTATTTCGTATTCCTCCTATTAACAAGTTGAATTGGAAAATGTAAAAACCATTTTATAAAATTCTGTTATGTAAGCCTCAAATCTTGTGAAATAGATTTTTGGAAGTTAAAATGACAAGATGTTGCAGAAAAAAGCACTTATCAATTTCTTCTCTATTTTCATGCTGAAAGCATTAAGTTTTTATTTTATCTGTCAGACAAAAGATATCTATAATTGAATTATGTTAATACAAACACATGGCTCAATGTAAACTGGATTGTAAACATTGGAAAAAGGAACAGACTTTCTATTAAGCAACCCAACATGTTGCGTAATAGAAAGAAAATCTGTGTGTTGTGCCTATTCTTCCGATTTCCCTCTTCTGATTTAAACACTGTAAAAGAATCTGAAATTTTTTGTTTATTAACATTTTCTGCTTGTCAATTGTTATGGATTAAATTTTTGTAATTGAGGTGGTTAGAGCCAGAGTGGGTTCTGTATGATATATTTTTGATTAGCACATGTGTCTTCAGTTGATGAGCTTTATCTCTCACATGGCCTGGACCTGATTAGTGCTGGCTTCTGATCACTACTGCTAGAACTACATTTGTACCATTCTGTTTTTGAAAAGGTTGGCTTGTCAAAGCCTGTTTAATATTTAGGGTTGCCTTGCTCTAGTTTTAACCACTTCAATTATGAACTTCTCCTAATTAATGATTTTCAAGATAATATTGTTTAATTACTATATCCTGTTTTCTCTGTTGTCAGCTGTAATAGAATATTATGACCTTGATACTGGACAGTGGACAACTGGTGATCGTTATCCTCAAGAGATTTGGGAGCATGCCTGTGTGACTCTCTACATACCTCGGTGCCGTGATGACATGGAAGTTATGGACACTCCAACATCTGCACAGACACGATAGCTAATGTGTTTAAACATGTGTTTCATCTTTGACTGCTCATTTTCTTCTTTCAAGAGCTTGTCAAGAACCTTAATTTGACAAGAATATTTAATTCATGTGGTGCCATTGTAGGCTTCTCTTGTGTTTAACATTTTCGAAAATATTTTATAATAAACTATGAATATTCATGAACTTTTTCAACTCAGAGCTCTCTATTTTTGGAGTTAAAGTTGAAGAATCACTGGCTGATGCTTTGAAATGTACATGGCAATGTTATATTGTTAAATTACAACTCGCTCTTCAGAGTCAGTCATATTGTACATACTTAAGTAGTTATTCTAGTTCCAGATGTGTTCCTTGTGTAAATTTTGTGTTATGTGATGTATAAAACTGTTATTGTAATATTGTAGGTAAATATTATGTTTAAATTTTATGACTTGGAAGATCTTCAATTTTTGACACTAATATAATTCTCTTAAATTACATTTTTATGAACCTATAATGAAATTCTCACTCTAACATGTTAAGAAATGTTCATATAATTTATACAATATAATTGTACATCTGTTGCCATTCAAATTTGATATAAGATTATATACATTGTGAAAAGGAGAAAAAAAAAATAGAATAATGATTATATTACATTAAGAAGTTCATGTTTGTTAAACTTTTCTTCGAAATTGTGTACAACATTTTTCTAAAATGAAAGGTATGCATAAATATACAATTTCAATGTGTACCTTATGCTCAACAACTAAGCCTTACTCAAAAATCCATTGTCAGATAAATGTATTTTTCTTAAAATATTCAATTTTCTTGTTCACAAGAGAATTTGTTATCATTCAAAATGTAGTGAAATGTTATAGTAGAAACTAAATAAGTAAATGAATATTGTTATGCTATTTTCAGCGACACACAATCAGTATATGGTATTATAACCAAAGTAATCTAGTAATATAATGTATTATCTTAAACCATTTATCAATATAATTTTAATGTTTCTGGAGTTTCATGAAACAAAAAATTCTGAATTTTGAAATTTGATGTTTTTTCCTTCATTGAATATCACTCATAGATATAAAATAATGTTGCAAACTAACTAAAAAATGGCAGTCTTATTTTGTACTGTATTGTTATTTTAAGACATTTTAAAATGTAAGTGGCCAGACAGAAGAAGAAGAAAAATTCAAATGACTTGGAATGAAACTAACCCATTTATCTCCTTTGGTCAGTACAATTCACTGAACTGACCACAAAAGTATTTCTGTGCTGTGTCCAAAAATTTGTACACGTTAATTGAATTACGTTGTTAAGGGCATTTATCAAGTCAGTTAACATACATTTTTATAAGCATTAATTAATTGTGTTTCATTACAGTAAATTATTCTTCTTAAGAACTTAAACAACATATTACAAACTTGCACATTAGTTTAAAAAAATTAATGGAAAGGTAAACCTTAGGTTTGTGAGTGGAAGTGAAGAGTATATGTAATTATCAAATGAATGCTATTAAAATAGCACAATCTCCTGAAATATCAGTTCATTATAATACAAACAAAGTATAACTTATGTCTCAGACATAAGTATCCAACAGCATTTCTTGAGAAGAGTATTTTCCATGCATTGCATAAGAACAGAATTGAACTGACTTGAATATACTTTGACATGTAAGCAAAATAAGCCATATCATAAATAATAAGATTGAATGTTAATTTATTAATAAAAATCATGTTAATGTTTATTAAGTGGGCTTTCATTAATTCTATATTAATGTTAAAAAAAATGTTTTACTTTTCTAGTCTAATGGAATTCTATTTTTCTGTCACTAGACTTGTCTTTTAAATTTATACTCTTTGATGTTGACTGTTAAAATATGTACTGAATTTTCTGAAGTTAAATCAATTTATAAGTTTAATATTCTGTGTTTTAGAACAGAATATGATGAATGAAATGCTTTATGTATTTTTTCTCTTGTCACAATTTTGCTTTCAATAAATTTTTGTGTTATTTATGTTTTGTGAGTCCTTTTGGTGGTAAATTAAAAGCATAAACTTAATTTGTAATTGATATGATAAGCTTATTACAGAAATTATTAGCATGAAGTGCAGAAAATATTCCAGCATTCAGTAATAAGCAAAAATACAGCAAATAATATATTAATATTGGCTTTTTTGTTATTTGGTACACAAAAGTTAAATTTGAAAAACAATATTTTAAGACATTAAAAACAAGCTTATTCCACTAGCATGTTTATATTCCTGTTCCTACCAACGATTTTCCTTTCAATTAATTCAGGTTAGTTCCAACAAAGCTCCCTAGGTAGCGTGTAATACCAACCATTTAGTTTCCCATTTGTCCGCAGCAAGCAGCAGTGTGCACAAGGTCGTAAGCCGATCGCTCAGTGCATTGGGAGACAGTATCGTGGATGTTACTTTGTTGTTGCATTAGGCAGGCGTTTGTTTGTTTAAATGTCGGTATATTTCCGCATTATCGGCGTGTGCTCACGAAATTAGAAGTATGGAATATGTGGTCTGTGATCTTGCGAAATACATTGTAATGCAGCCTTTCAAGGCTCGAAACTAGCGGCCGTGATATCCCGTTAAGCCAATGAGCAGCAACAGAGACCTTCCAGTAACATCATCAAAAGGGAATGTAGAGTGCTTGTGTGAATTGAATGATCCATGGCTGTGAATTGCAGTGAAAAGTGTTTTACCAAATGTCTATTAAGCAGTAAACAGTGCTACGTCTGTTATATAGACGTATTAATTTGTGAATTTTAAGTTAAATTTCTGGTCCGGAATGCCTGGAAGTCGCTCGAGTAACGATCCCGATCATAAGTCACCACGCGAAAGCGGCGAGGATTCAGAAGATGAGAGTGAAATTCTGGAAGAAAGTCCCTGTGGAAGGTGGTTGAAACGCCGAGAAGAGGTTAGTCCAGTATTTTTTGTTAAGTTCTCTTTTAATTTTTATGGAAGTGGCGTGGAAGTCGAATCGATAAGAAAGTTTGTTTACTAAGATATGAGTACTACGACTTCCATTCACGTTTTGCATGTTTCATTTGCTACCGCAACGTATATTCAGAAGTCTAACGGTGTGCATGCATCGACAAAGAACATTGTTTTAATATGGTGATGCTAAACTACAGAATATTGGTTTTAAAATGTATTGTTGGATTGTACAGTTGCATGCATAATGACATTGCTGCGCGCCTATGCGAAATCGTTACCTTGATCGTTCAATAATAGGATTTCCTACTCCCAGCGTGTAACGATCTTCTTAGTTAACGCATGTCAAGTTTCTCATGGGCCGGCGTCACTGTTGGCTTAATTATTTTTATTTTCTGCTTGCATCAATTTTTTATTCAACGTGAATATTCAACGTGCATTCTGGCTTTGGAAATAAACATCACTGCAGTAAGAGACCGCGTGTCTTAATTCATTTGTTTCTTGCCGATGCTGTGTTGCTCCTCTACCCAGCATGACCGCGCATGTGATGTTTATTATCATTGTTCGATATTACGTATGTTTCGTTTGTGCGTAGCGAACTATCATGGTAAAACAATGCCGACGAAAACTGTTTCGGGCGATTTTGCCGGCTCCCGCCGCTCGCTACCACGCCTATGTAAGTTTGTTGCAATATTGATTGTTTGGCGCTGGCGTGTAGCGCCAGCGCGCCACTCGGTCCGCCGTATGCTCTGGCCGCCTTAAATCAGTGTTGTCGGCGAAACATTGATTTTCTTCGCATGTATGCGATAACGCCCTTCCCGACGGTTGCATGCTTTGAGCCCCCCTTTCTTTTTTAGCTCATTTTGTACAACGGTGAACGTTACGTTCTTCCTCCGCTTTGTTGACGTCGGCGACCCGTCTCGCCGTGCCGCGCCGCGCCGCTTGCACAACGCCCGGCAAGCGGCTCCAAACCCGCCGGCGCGGCGTGTTCCAACGTGTCGGGGCCCCCCTCATTCTCTGGCGGGGCACGCGCACTCCCGGTTCCCGAGCGCCCCTCCCATCTTTGCGTCCCCTTCTCTCCCCCTCGTCCCCCCCGCTTCCCGCGCGCTTCGAGTCTATATATCCACGGGGTATACAAGGGAACGGAAAAGACCCGACCCGCGGGAGGTCGGATGCCCCGACGCACCTTGGGAGCCAGGACTGGGCGGGACCGGTTGGCGCGGCGACAGTGGCAGTGCCCATGCGGGTCGGGCCGGCCGGCCGGTCGGCCGGCTGGCTGCGCTGCCAGGTGTCACGGCGTGTTCGCGGTCGCCTCGTGCCCTCCCGCGCGCGCACGGCAAACAAATGCGGAATGCGCGGAGGTGGGATGCGGCAGGAATGCAGAGAATCGACGGTTGTAAGAATTGTCTGCGTTCTTTTCGCCTCCTCCTCCGTTCAGGTTTACGTAAAGTAACGTCGAATGCTTTTTAAAAAAAATGCTGCTTACAATACCTGTTGTGCTTCGTCATTTGGCTCTGACATTTCTTGTTGAAAATGTTTGCGAGATGAAGTACATTTTAATAATGTGAAAGAAAGCTAGTGACAACGAAATGTAAAAGAAAACTTTTTAAAGTTCACTGCAGGTCACTTCAAAAATGAAGTGCAGAGGGGTGCCATTCCTAGCACAGCAACATCGAAGAATTGTTTAATCAGGAGAATTGTAATTTATAAAATGTATTATTGTTTTGAACAAAGACTAAGAAAATATTTCATTATTGTTGTAGGGAGTACGAAAAGTGATTTGCCCTCTCCCTAGGGTGACAGGGACTACACTGAAAAAAGTTCTTTCATTTGACAATCGTTGTTTTGCTAAGGACATCCTCAATGTTCACTGGATTTTAGAAAGGAGCTCTTATCACTGCCAAAATATATAATTTATTATATAATTATTCAATTTTTCTTTTTTATTAGTGACTTGTCATTTGCCACCCTCGTGCCGTACTGTCCCTGAAACTTGTTAGCAGAAAATGCTAATTTAGGCTGTTTTCTTTGATGAAATTCTTCTTTAGCCAGTATTAATTAAAGAGTATACAAATAACTTTCGAGAAATATTGGTGAATATCGCAAATATCTGAAGTATAAAATTAAAATAGAAATTTCAACATGAGAATAACATTGAACAGGTAGTGGCTGATTTTTAGTAGCCTTGAGGCTAATGCTTTAGAATAAAATTTTATTTAACATCTGAAATGAGTCATGGTAGTATTTGTTAAAATTACAACGTATCCTTGGAAGTTACTGCATCCATGTTCGTACAGATGAATATATAAACGTATGTACGTTCAGTCTTCATGCCTCAAAAGGTGTGCATTTATAAGGGAACAATTAAAGTTTTGTTACGCAAAATAATATTGTAAGTAATAATAAAATTTTAATATTCAAAACAAGCATCGAAATGCGGAAAGCCTCGCCGAAGAGAAAGTTAATTTCTAAAAAAATATAACTCCGATGAAGATTTCTTTTATTTCTTCGTCCAATATATTTTTCTCTCTCCGAAGTTTCGCAGGTCGGTTATTGACGTTACTGACAAAGTATTAAATCGATGTGCACGAACTGAAACGAATGGCATAGTTACTGTATTGAGTGTACTATGGGATCTTTAATTTTTAGTTGAAAATGGAATTCTTCAGAATACAAAAATTGTTTGTTCTGTGTAAGATAAAATAAAACACGGAAAGAAAATCAAAATACTGTATTCGTGCGAGAACACTAGCAATGTTAACATTATTACTCAGAATTTTAATCATTGCTGGTCAAAAGTTACAGCAACATCGAAAATACAAAATTTGACATTAAATATCCAGATAAGAGATTCTTCTGGCAACCACTTATCGCTTGGGAGGGGAAAATATTAGAAAGTAAATTCATTATGAATCAAGATATGGAAATCAAACTTAAAACATTGACATTTTTTCAGTGTCGTGGATATTCCATTTCTTGAGCGCCCGAATTCTCGAGGCCGTGGATGGTCGATTAGATTTCACAACAAAGAGAAAAGTTACGGGCACATTGCCCGCCCTGTGTCATCAGGAAGGAACGGCGCCACGCCCCCGTGGTCGTGTGTATGCCCGGGAAGATACATCGCCCGCGTGTCATTCCTTTTTGAACGAGACCCTGGGTGGTAAGCGCCCGGCCGTGGCGCGGCGCGGTGCGGCCCGGCGCCGCTCCGCACCGCCTTGTGCACCGCCGCCCAGAGCAGCTGTCGCGAAGAGGCAGCAGCAGCTGCGTGAGCCGTTCGTGCGGGAAGCGCCAGCCAGCCGCCGCCGCGAAACCTCGACCCTGGCGGCAGACCTTGCGAATGAATGCACGGTGGGCGGCAGGCGGGGACCGGCCCCGTGCACGCAGGAACGAATTCCGGCGGGCCGCGCAAGGACGCGCAGGCGGGCGACAACGCTGCCGTTTACGGGAAGCGCACGGGGCGCGCGGAACCGCTGGCGGAGGCTTGCTTTGGGGGACTGGCCGAGCGTAGAGGCGTGGTTAATTTTTCTTGGCGGGGACTTGAAAGTAAGTCACCGCTGCGAGGCAGGTGAAGGTGGCTGTCACCCATTAGCTCCATTCTTCGAACGTTCATCGAGCGATTGGATTTTAGCTGGTGTGAATGTGATAGGCGGAAGTTCATGGTATTGTTTGGTGCTGTAAAAAGATCCAACCAAATTTCGGTGTAATAAATAATTGTTGTTAATAATTTTCGAATAAAACTTTTCAGGCTTACTGATGTCTCGGGCTGGAAATTTTTCGCAGCAAAGTCTCATCCTTACAACCCGAAATATTGGGCTAACGATAAAAGAAAAAAAAAGAAAAAAAAAGGTAAATGGTGACTCCCTTGATATTGCGTTTTTGCCCTTGTCTGCACGTCTAACACTTGGAAGAAGCGAAGTCTCTCTCTCCCAGGGCCGCCGTCAGTCGTTGCGGCAGCAACCCGCCCAAGTACGCCCAATTGACTGGCGCCGCGCAAGTGCTCCCTCTCAAGTGGGTTCAAGACAAGCGGAGGTCGGCGCGGCCTTGGCCGGCCGGGCGGGCGGCGGCCGTGCCGGGTTGCCCGCGTGGCCCCGCCTCACGGAATGCGCGCTCGTGCCCGCCCGCTGCGGCGCGCCGCCGCTTCCGGTGCGTGCGTGATTCACCCTCCGCTGACTGCCGCCGCTGGCCTCTCGGGCGACCTTTCGCCCCCGCGGGCGTCCTGGGGTGGTTGGGTCAACGGAAGAAAAATAAAGAGAGCGGACCCGTGACGTAGATTTATCAAATGGAGTAATGGGGATGTGATTTCGCACTGGCGCCAGCGAGCATCAGATGACGTTTTTGTTGCTGTGGAAATTGAAGAAATTTATTGAGAGGGCTTGGTACCCTAAAGCAATTTGGATTTCGCTAACGAACCAGTGCAGAGATATGCGTCCAGAAACCGTTTCCTATTGTTTTAAATTATAAGATGTGGGGAAATATCAAGGAGGAGAAAATAAGTAACAAAGAATACGCGTTCCTTAGTACTGTCCGCTTCTTCCAATATCGTAGGCAGATTCCCATTAACATTTAAAATGCTGAAGTTTGTATTCGACTGTCAGGTACATTTGTATCATGCCAGCGGAAGAACGCAGATATTTTTGATCCAAACGAAATTAATTAGCAATCTCTAATTTTTAATTGGCACTCTTTGTATCACATTGGTCATGGGTTTAGAACGTCATAGTACTTGGTTAGCTATGTTTGTTATCACTCGCTAATTTGTATACTTGCGCAAGTCTTATTTTAATGTCGATCTGTTTTGATTACATAAAACGTTAGTACGTGTACTCAATTTCAGAGAGTCATCGACACGGTTTCGTACGTCTTCTAAATTTCACGATCAAAAACGCTTCCAAACAAGTGGCCGTTAAGTTTTAGAGGTCGTCGCGGAGCCTAAATTGCCGGGCGAATTGACTTGCAACAGAGTGGTATAAGTAGTTGACTGCGTGGTGGTTGCGGCAGGTGGGCCCTTGCCTCTTGTTAGTCCTGGAGGGTTAATTGCCCGGCGAGAAACCGGGCGTTATGCATTCCTTCTGCTGCCGCACAGTGACGATGCAGTCTCGCGCGCGCCCTCTGTTTGCATACAGATGAATTTTAAGTGTGTGCTGAGAGTTTGCTAGGGTTGTGGTAGGTTCATGCTAGAGCAAGGTACGCTCGTAGAGCAATTCTCGCTGTGTTCGTACATGAAGTGCGCAAAAGCGCGTGGGTGTGGATTTCGCGTAAAAGAACTGTATCAGCACGCCTGCACGCGGCCAAATGCGCGGATGATTGAGGCTAGCCAATGGAAATCCCAGAATATCATTGTAAAAATCATTTATGAATTCAGAATTGATCTGAATATCAGATCTGCTGCCTGCTGTCAGAAATGTAACACTTTTAATGTAATATCAGATATTGCAGCTCATTTGCAGTAGTTTTATCATAACGAGAAACCTTAAAATGCTTGTATGCAGACCACTTGGTGTTTTGTTATTTGTCGCAGACCTCTTTCATTAGCATCGTATTTTCCTCTTTTATTGGCCCATTGATCTTAATATGTAGGCGTACGAAAATGCCTTCTTTTATTTTTGTTTCTGAACAAATTATTGAAAAGATGGGCCTGTTTGATCAAGTTTTTTAAAAATAAGAACATTATTTCAACTTTTACATGGAAAGGTGTAGAACAATTTTCTGCGATTCAATTAAAAAGCAATTAATTGCAGTTTTGTCTTGGCACTTATTTTCAGCTAATCTGAAATTTCTATCTCTAGTACTGGAGATCCATTCACACAAGAAATATGATCAAGTAGTGAATCCTACCTGTTCTTACATAATTTGAGATCATTTTCTGCACCCAAAGCTGATGAAGAACTGTTAGAATTCTCTGATAATGCTGTTGGTGGTACTGTATTCTGAACAGTTGGTCTATGCGGCACGAGTCTCATTGCTTATGCTAGTTTATAATACACGAATCGTGTGACCTTTTTTTATTCAATCCAGATACATTACGCAGATAATTGTAATGGTTTCTTGTTCAAGCGAAACCTTAGGAATATAGCACTGTGTACATGAATGACCACCGTTGAACCTGTGTCTTATTATTTACACAAGTTTTATAAACGGATATGTTGAACCAACTGTCATGATCTCTTAATTTAACTTTAAAATAGTGCCGATTCAAAGTTTTGATCACACAAGAGTAATATTTCTTTTGTTAATCACACGATATCCGTGTACGTAATCAAAACAATTTTGGTTGTTCACAAAGCCTTCTCTTAAAATAGTACCTTACAACTCATAGCAGATCAAGTGTCATTTTCTAATTGAAGAGGACATTCGATGTAATATAATAATAAAAAAGAAAGATGATTAAAAAGAAAAATGTTTATTTTAACAAAACAGTGATTATATATATATATATATATATATATATATATATATATAATGAATTAGCTTACATTTGTACTGTATAAATTTGTTTAAAAGTATTTAGTGTTTGTAACAAATCACGTACTTCAACCTTCGAGTCAATGACCCCCATCTCAATCAGGGTTTTGTCCAGTTTCCGTGATCCATTGAGCAAATGCTGAGATGGCCCCCTGTTTTGCGTCTGGACGTAAATGTAGTTCAAGTTTTGTTCAACTTTCCTTTTGGTTGTAATGGTATGAGTAGAGGTAAGAGTGAGTTGCTATTTTGTTAGCAATGCAGAAAAAGTATACTTGCAATTCGTGTTCCGATGCAAATAAGCTTTCTATGACTCGGAAACGAAAATGACAATTTTTCAAATATTGTTAATCTTACGATTTTTAAAATGTATGTTTATTTATGTTAAACTTTTACTTATCTTTCAACTATTTATAGTTAAAATGACGGGAAGGGATTCTGGAAGACGTGCGCAGATAATCTTCTCCCCCCTACGTCACATACAGTTTTTATTGTTTTTTCACTAAATAAATCTAAATCTAAATAACAAACTATTTGTATGCCTCAAAAATCATTGCAGACCTGTGTAATTAACATGTAAGGCAGTTAATTTATTAGTACATAGATAATAATAGTTTTAATAATAGAACTGCATCGAGTTGAAATGCGACTAGGCAGTTGGAATTGATATACAACTGCATATGTAATATAGCTACTGGCAATCACATTACTGTCGATTATTATTTCTATTATCATTCCTGTTTGGACTGTATACATTTTCATTCACCCAGTCACTCATCCAAAACTACACATTTGAGTTGTGTATAACTACACGTTTATATGAGCCCACAAAGAAGGTTATTGTTTCCGTTTAATTTCGGGAACCCCTCTTCATTTCGCTTAATCAACGTACCTAAATGTCAACGTCCTACCCTCCGCCCTGTCCACTCCGCCTGCGCTCCTGGGCGGTTTCATCCGCGCGGGGCCAATTACGCCGTCCCCTAACGAGCCCGCTCCGCCCCATCGCTTGCCTGCCTGCCTGCCTACCCGCCCGCCGCCGTCGGCGAAAGTGCCATAAAGCCCATTCCACGCAGCCGCCCGAGCGACGCGTTAAATGGGGAATAATCGAGAGAGGTAAGAGGATGGGAGAGACCAGTCGAAGTGAGCGGGGTGAAACCAGGCGCTGGATGCGTAGGTTGTTGGACGCAGTTGATTCCTTTTCCGATGAGGATGTGTCGGAATGTTGGCTGGCTCCTTTCGTTTGTCAATGGGTACGGAATCGATCAAAAGACCTGCAGGTAGCCGTTGGATGATAAATGTTTTGCGCAGACTTCCATTTTTTTCCCTGATCGATTTCTTGTGAATAAAATGGTATGACTAGTCTGATAGTTGGGTTGTGTTTTCTAGTCTAGTTTTAGTGTGATTTCACGTCATTACCCTCCCCGCTTTCGTGGCATGCAGTATCTGAGTGACATGGAACTGCATTGCGCACAATGTGCAAGTATATAACCATCTGTCACATTAGCGTACCATTGTAGTTTGTGTTTACGCAACCTTTTCACGATATCCTGTTTGTTACAAATTATTTAGGTTAGCGTATAGTGCTCTAATTCTGCGGAATTATTGTTAATTATAATTTGTTTTTTATTGTTTAGTGTCATGTGATGAGTCGGTTCTTACACTGCTAAGAAACTAATGCGACAAAAAGAATTAGCATTCATTATGCGAAATGCATTTTGCATCGACTTGATCCTTCTCAATCCCACCCATTTACGAGTGTACTTCCCATGTTTATTTTTGATCAGAGAACTTGCTGCGTCGCACAAATGCAACACATGTTATGTGTTTATCAATGAAGGAAAACCACTCTAATTTTCGTATGGTGAGCTGGTTGAAATCTGTTCGTCGTTTCGGAAGAGAAACATAATGCAGAAACGAAAAATTTTGTCGAATCTGCGTCTCATAACTTGACTAACTTCATGATTTTTTACTCGTGAAGCAGGAAGATAAAAGAGATAGTTTTGAGCATGTTCTTTATAGAATTGTAGTTTCTGTCAGCCAAAAAACGAAGGCTGAGGTAATATCATATAGACACTTATTTAGTATATGATAATGTTGTGGTTCCGTAGCAGACATGCGTATGTATACCAGGCGAGGTGACTCTAAGGTGACTTACATCGGAAGTTAATGCAGGACGGACTTGGGCGAACATATTAAAAAAACTAACACTGAAGCGCATACGAAATTACGAACAACTTCGACTGCTCATACGTTAATATTTTGCTTGACAGCAGTCCCCTTCCATAACAAATCAGTTGCTGCGGCAGACAGGGGCCATAACGTCCGCTCTGACGCTCAATATAGTGCCGCCATGCGTTAGGTGTCGGTGACGGTTGATGCTCTTGGAAAAGCTTTGCTGGTCAGAAAATATCACGTTTTCGGTTTAGGATGGTTTAGGATATTTGCATTGGAACAGCAGTGCAACAATACATTGCAGTGCAACAATACATGGTTTTGCCCCAGCTTTGCGATAATTACATGTTTATATTCATACCGTTTTATTTAAATTTTTTTAAATTAATTTTTATTGGGCCAATGTTTGATAATCCCTGCTTCTGACTGGACTCCTTTGTCGTTTCCAAATGGACGCGTGCAGTTGGGTTTCACCAGTATGGAAGTGGTTGTAAGTCTCTGTTCATGTGTTTATCAATATTTTAATTGAACTGAAATCATTCTCCTTGTTGTCTTCTTAATACCGTACGTTTGAGCCGGTCCTTTCTTACGTAGTTGACGAGAACTGATCTTGTAGTGCATACTCGGTGTGTATCTGAGGGGATATTGGCGACCAAGATCAGAGAAATAAATCTTGGATTTACCTGGCAATTCTGAAATTAGGTATTTTGTAAATGGGTAGCTTACCTTTTCCTCCCACTCTACAGTAATGGGCTTCATTCGTAATTGAAACCCGCAGCCGTTGTCGTCATTGTCGGCTATCAAGAAACGTTGCTGGAGCGGATCAAATGCCGAATTATTAATAGGAAGGCAATCCACGTAACAACTTCCATTGCACTAAGAGGATTGACACCGATGGCCCGGCCTCGTAGTCATGGATGCGCGCAAGGCGAGCATGAGTCGCAAGAGTAGTGTAACCGAGCCAGTGCGGTGTCCTCGGCCCGAATGACGAACGGCTCGCTGGCTGCCTGGCTCTGGGACGTTCCGCGGAGGCGCGCCCCCGGGGCAGGCGCGGGGACCTTGTGCAAGGGGCGCGGGCGTGCGGCGAGCAGGCGAGAGGGGGCCCTCGCTTCCTGTTCCTTCAGGGCCCCCTCCGTCTGCCCTCGCGTGCTTTCTCCCACGCGGCGTTGCGGAGAGCCGATGCGTTTCACAGCGGGCGGTCCGATACCGCGCCCTTGCTTCAGTTTCTCCGGGCTGGAGATGCTCGGTCTATCGACTTCGCTGTTGTCGACGCTAAGGGAAGATGACGGTGTTATATCATTTACTGGGAACCATCGACAATAAAACCATAAGTGCCGAATCACTGTTGGATAAGAATTTTGCTCCTGGCCTGGACCAATGATATCTAAAACTAAAGAAGTGAAATTTGCAGAAATAAATGACGTATATCAAGCGCACGGGTTACCCGCAACATGCGTTACCATTGTGCATTACTCGGAAACTATTTATCGCGATTCCTTTAAACCAGATTTTCGTGTTCTCCTAGCGAAAGGGTGTTTCTTAAGCTGCAATCTCTAATACGGTACATTTTTGGAGGGTTCCCCGATCCGTAGCACGGATAGTCGGAAACTTTGGAAGTTTGAGTTCCGTTATGAAGAGATTATCGCTAAAAACAATTATTTTAAAAGTGCAATCTTTTGGCGTTTTTTGTGCGAAAGTCTGCCCGCTGGATTCTGAATGCTGGAGCAGAAGCCTACTTTAGGCAACGAGCCATGCCCCCCCCCCCCAACTTTCCTTCCTTCCTCATCCTTCTTCCTTCCTTCTTCCATCGCTTCTTTCTCAGCAATTCCCCACCCTATCCTTCAGCCGGATTCGAGTGAGGACAAATGGGGTATGTTCTTTTCCATCAAATATAGCATCTTTCTCACTGTTTTAAAAACTTTTGTGGCAATGGTTAATAACTTCTACTCTGTAAATTCATAAATGGCGAATGCCAAGGATTACTTTTAGAATTTGATTGCGTGTGGTTACTCAGTTCTTAAATGTTTTGTGATATATTGTTTTATAAAACCATTTCGTAGGATTGAGAATGGGAATGGAGAGTTTTATATTTGATAACTTTTAAGAACCTAGTGTCTTCAAAGTTAGGCAAGCACAAGGTCATTGTCACTTCAGATTTATTTCCGTCAAGAATGTAAAGGTAGAAATTCTCATCCTTGTGTCAACACTGCCCTACCAATCGAGAAAGCGGTTTTGCGGCGTGTCGCAGGGTAGAAAGCTGGCGCACCCGCGGAAATGAATAGAGGTGATAGGTAGTGGACTGATACGGATTACGCCGCAGGGCTTGATTCATGTATTCCGGCGGGGCGGTCGACTTTCTACGATATTACGGGAAACGCTAGGCAGGGCAATCGCTTGGCGACATTCTTAATATAGTCGAGCGCGGTTTCGAAATTTTCTCGAGCTGATGAAGTGCGTGAGGCTGTAGAAGGTCCTTGTGGAAGACCAATGAACCTCCGGGACTGAAATTCAGCGGCTGTGCAAGTAGAGCGGCTAATGAATCACTTAACCTCGTCCCCCAGCGACTAGTGCTATACCAGGGCTTTGAATGAGGATTTATTGTTCCCTGAGAAAACGTCGGATAACGAATGTCGATGGGCGTTCGTTTGTTGATGAGTTAGATTAACGCGTAATGTAATCGTGTGTGTATCTGAGATTGTGTGTATGTGCGTGTGTAGAAATCCACGAGTTTGTATGCAAAATAACTCGATAGTTGTTTTTACTGGTTTAAAATATATTTTTAAAATATTTTTTTGGAGAAAATCTTTCCTAGAGGAGGGGAGCCTATGTAGCGCCTGTTCTATATGCCAAACAGGTTCTTAGAGCTGATGCTGTATATTTTACTAACCCTCTGCCAGCCGAGTTGTGATATTTACGGATTCATTGGTTGAGGTGATCTTGGTGGCGCATACTAGGAGCGGCAGGGGGTATTCAGCCCCCCCCCTCCTCCCCCAACGAAGACACATTTGCAAATGTAGTTCTTGCGAATGTTTTATAGCATGAAAGAGCCCTTCAATATATTTATAGAATCTGTTATGGATTACTATAAATTGTGTACAAATAACTTTAATTTAGCGTAAATGGAAAATTCTTTATCAAGTCAGCTAGACACATCTATAGCCTCCCATTCAAAATAATGTTGGTTGCGTCACTGGGTGTACATAATATACTTTTTTGTGAGGTTTGCTGGTAAGAAGAAACATCCGAACTGTACGGCAAAGATATAATTTATTATATTTACGGAAGAACAAATTATATATCTTGCACATAAGGCGACGGTGATATATTTTATTAATCGAGAATGTGATTGGAGGAGAATTTAGTTGCGAGTTATCGAAGAAAGAAAATATCTGCCTCCCATTTTGCTGTTTCAAATCGGTAGTTTCGCTCTCAAGCCGGCATCCACGTCGTTCTTAATTATTCAAATGCAGCATGCGCCGGAACGCTCCAACGCCGCTCCCGCCGGCCGGCCAGCCGTCACCGCCGAGACCGCATCCGTATGACGTTGCGCCATCTTCTCGTTAACTCGTCGGAGAGCGGCCGCTGCAGCCCGACGGACGGACGGACGGGCGCCTCGACCTATTGCCGCGGCCTCCATCCTTCGAGAAGCGCTCGGTAATGTCATTGTGCATGCGCCGCTGCAGCCCCGAGGCGGTAAGGCGGTCGTGGCCAGAGATGCAGAACCCGCTGCTGCTGCTGCTGCTGCTTCCGAGCGAAACTCGCCGAGTAAGAGGTGCGGGCCCGGAAATGCAGTTGTTAGGGAGTTTTTGCACGGCGTAGCGTACAGCAATCGACTGCAATCTCGGATTTTATGCGCATGCGCAAAAACGTTGTGAAAATCTGACTCAGCGTGCACCGAAGATGGATAGTGCTGTGCATCGATGATCGATAGTTCTGTCGATGCTTTGCCGTGCAAAAATTCCCTGTTGACAACCGTCGCTCTACGTGGTCGGGGTCGGTCTTTCGATGATGAAAGCGCTTTGAGTAGAAAATCGGAAACACGAATACGGAGATCGGTGTAGAGAAATTCAAGCTTCCTTGTGAGGGGTGAGAGTTGGACCGTCTGTAGAACTGGCGCCGTCAAGTTATGATAACGATCTAACAACGGTGCGATTGAAACTTGCATGAGGCAACCAGTCCCAGTTCTATTTTTCACGACATCCCCACAAGGTCGTTGTGCTCTTCAATTTTACTGAGTACCGTTGATTGGTATTTTTTCATAAAAAAATGTTACTTCCATGATTATTTCAAGAGTCCAAAGTCATTTCCTTGGAACATATCACTCTCTTCGTAGTAGAACTACAGTTGAATGCTGTCATTAATATTTTATGTCTATCGAGGTCTGATATTAAAGAGATAGTATGTTAGAAAAGTTGTGAGAGTAATGTGTTGAAATATTTCCCTGATTAATATTGATTTCATAAGCCACGCTTCTGAACAATTTTCTAGAAAAAAGTGTGTGTCGTGGGCCCTTAGACGTTGGCAACAATTACAGATCTGGCCGGAACTCGAATAAATGCACCGTTTCACCAAAGAGCGACTTTCGAAAGTCCAGTGCCTGACTCTCCACGCCGTTGTTGCTATCGGGGCCCGGGTTCGGCCCCTGGTCCGTCGGGTGACGGTCTCTCTGGGTCTTCATCTCGTCGCGTCGGCCGGGCGGCCGCGACCGTGACCTTTGGGGGCGCGCGGCGATTCCGGGTCACGGTTGCCAGCGCCCTCCCGCCCGCGTGCGTCCGGCCGCGCAGTCCAGCGCAGCGCAGCCCGGCGGCGCCGTGGGCTCGCGTGATCGGCCGCCGCCACAGCGCTGCGCGATCGCCTCGCGGAGACCCAGGCCCGGAGTTGCCTACAAGCAAAAGTAGTACTACCACGCTCCCAAAAAAAAATCTGTAAATATTTAGCAGATATTGTAAAATGTTTGTGTCTGTGAAGTAATTGTTAACCAAATATACTGTGATAGAAACTTTGTATTTAAAAATTAAGGTATTTTTTTAAATTTATTTTTTTAGGGTGTGTGAAAATCTGATTTTATGCCTGGGTCCCGCGGTACCTAAATCTGATACTGTTGGGACTTGCATCGTGCAAAATGCTCGTTCGCGGAGAGTGGGAGGAGCGGGTGGGTGGTGATGTAAATGATGGTGATACCATTATTGTACGATAGAAGAGTTGCAACAAGAACTCGAAAGATCAAAGGAGTCTTATGCCCACAAAGATCACAACGGAACGATGGTTTCCTTGATTTGTTCAGGAAATTAATGTGTTGGGTCCCGTCAACAGGTGATTTATCATAAAGATCTGAATGATCTGCTTTAAGTACCAGACACATTGTCCAGTTGATTGATTAGACACTGATTTTAAATCGCATTTTGATATGAATAGCTAAGAGTAATAGAGGAGACTTCTTACGAAGCACAACTGAATTTTTATAGAACACTTTTGTTTTTCAAATGGGACACAGTGGCAATAAGTTCCTAAATTGTAGACTTGCGAATCATTAATTCAACAGGTTTAATTTATTTCCCTCTTATGTAATTTATTGAATGTTGTGTGCGTACATGTGTACTGACAAGCAGTTTGAAAACTAGGTGTAATATTGATATCAGACTTCCACAAGCAAAGTGTATTCCTCCTTGACGTTCCAGTGGGTAGTGACAGGAATCAATCTGTGCTTGAACATGATACCGAGTCTAATTTTCAATCTGTTTGCTCCGCTCTCGCGCGGGAGGCGTATATATTCTGCCCTTTGCAACAAGACCTCCAGGACAGATCGAATGCACTCGTTTTAAATTTCTTTAATCGGTCAGGTAGTGTTTCGTTATCGCGTCATTGCCCAGAATGACGCACTTGATCACAGCTGCAGTACTGTTGTTACTCGTGAGTGTAGTCGCATCGTGACGATAGCGTACCCATTTTCTTGTGAGTCATAAAGCACCGCGTCCGAGATTGTAATTAAAGGTCCATAATTTCCCCGTAACGGCGCGGGCGACTGCGGTTGCCTATGAGGTCGATGCACGCGTCGCGAGGGCGCATAAAAATGAATGACGCAGGTCCCCCGCCCCTCCTCAAAAAATCAAAATGAAAGAAAATGAATAAGAGTTCACCTAACTGACATTTATGCTTCTGGTTGATGAGGTTGAAGATTTTTTAGAAAGTGGTTCATAGACGTTCACATTTGTTAGAAAGCTTTTTTTCAGCCCTGTTGCAGATACGGTATTAAGAGAAATGCAAATGAGTGTTGCAGACAATGTGAATTCAAGATAGAAAGAGCATTTGGTAGGTGTTTTGTGAGCAATAGTGACAGTGCACTAACACAAATTAACTCGTTTTTGCTGATGCATTGTTTTATACGTGTGAAAGGTTTCTGCCCGAATAAAGCACATTGATCGATAATTACTTTAGATGACTGAATCATGAACACCCTCCGATTTAATCCAACGACCTGTCAGAAACACATTACGCCACAATTCGTTTAAAAACGCGACACATTTTTAATGGTCGTCCAAATTCAATTGTTTTTGGACCTGCACCATTTGTCCGGTTGGTTCCTCGGCAGTTGATCTTCAGGGAGGTTTCCATCTCCTTGCAAACGTTTCAAAAACTATCCAGTACTAGTAAATGACTTATAGTTTCTGACTCAAACTGCAATGAATTTCGTAAAGTGTACCCGACAGATTTTGGGCCAGAAACACCGAACGTAGTACCTTCGTAGCAATGTAATTCGTAAAAAGATATAGCATCAATGTGTTAGCCAAGAATTGTCTTGCGTCCCGATGTTTGGTACATCAAGACATCTCCATGGGAACCACCGAAGAGATGAAGCACTTTTTGAGCAGAAGCGTCGTTCTCACGTTTAGAGGCAGGCTATGTAGAACGTGGTTTGAACAGGGCGCGCTTGCGCATGCGCAAGTGCATGTGGGCGATCCGGCCGGAGCGGGGTGGGGCGGGGGAGGGGGCTGAGTTGGCGCCCAGGGATTGCGCGCGCCTCGACGCCAGGCCTGCGGGCCGAGCGCGCGCGCGCGACGACCCGCGACCGACGCCGTCGGTCGCTGCTCTGAGGCCGCTCTCGAAGAGGAAACCGACCGAGCGGTCGCCGCGCGGAGAAGCCGGTTGCGGTGTGCGGTTGTCGCACGACGCGGCTTAGGAGCGCTGCGTTGCGCTGGTGCTGTAACGAATAAAATAAAATATATATATATCATCGTCGTGAAATGTAAATTGGCATCTTTAAAAACCTTTTGTACAACATCATGTAAATATTGTCATACTTAGAAGTATGGCATGCGTTTTGCCCTAATCAGCCTACAAAGCGCTAAGCAGCGTCAGTAAAAATAATAATAATAAATATGTATATTATTATTATAATTAATTATTGTTATTATTAATTATCATTGTTATTATTATTATTATTATTATATGAATTCGAAATTAACGCAACATTTGAAAGCAGAGGAAAAGTTCGAAGTGGGGAAAATGCCTTTTTTTCTGATCCCGAAGACTGAAGTAGCACTTTGAACTGAATTCTTATGAAGTCATTACCTTCGTCGTCAGGTTTCAGAAAGCTGATTTTCAGCGCGTGTTCTGTGGTCTTGAGAGTGAAGTCAGGGGCGACTGTATTTCGTAGTATTGTTGAGTTAGTGGTTACGAATGCGCAGAATTGTGTAACGTAAATAGCGGTGGGACCAGGTCCGGTGTGGCGTACGTTATCGGTTGGATACTAAAAGTTATGTTGCGGAGAAAATGTTCTAAGTAAAATACAGAAACTAATGTCAAGAAGGTTTTGATTTATTACTAAATTCGTATTATGTACTGAACAAATTCACAAACGTACGTATCGTAACGTGAACAATATCCTCACTGTAATCAGAATGATTTAGATAAATTGTCTGATGAATTAAAGAGTTACGAACCACGATTGATGAAATGAAACGGAGCCTGCAAGTTGCATAAACCGATTGCTCCTAGGCTAGCCGTAATGTGTACAATTAGTGCATGTTGATCTGTGACAAATCTCATAGAAGAAAACCCGTGACTCCGTGTGGAGGGGTCATGGTCCTGTTGTGTGGAGGCTCTGATGGGGCGTTTCTCTACAGGCTACGCAATTCACTGTCGGAATAAATGTTTCAGCTGTCAAAATAGTTAGATGATGCTGAATATGAAGTAACGTAGGCTCTGGGGATCATAGTGTTGGAGTTTTTATTATTTTTCTTGTCGTTCTCATCAAAGCAAAGTAAAACTACTGATTATGCTAATTAGAGTTAATGTTTCAAAGCGATTGTAAAATCGATTGGTATTGCAACTGTTTATATATTCATTCGAAATTTCGACGTTTGTTAAACTACAAAAAGATTCATCACATGTGTGTGGAATATTGTTTGTGCTAATTTTCTTTCAATTATATATTTCTATTTCGAACTACAGTATGATAGGAACTGTTGTAGGACTGAAAGGGAAAAGAATGTCATGGGATTGCATCGCTGCCAAATCGACGTTTCCTCCGTCTACAACTCCGCCAATCTAATCGAACACCCATTATCTGCTCAATCAGCGGCGGATTAACTTCGTAATTCTCAATTTGTTACCTGTTATACTGATGGTAATTAATGTGCCTGCGACTTTTTCATTGTCGGAATTTATCAACACTTTTGCTGTTGGCTACGCCTTCTTTTATCTTGATGTCTCCGTAAAAGCAAATGAACCAGAGTTGCATTTGTTATCCTATTCTGTAGCTTTATCGAGTTTGCCGAATAGAAATCAATAATAAGGAATTCAATCGTTGATAGAAGTACCATACAATTTTTGTTAGAGTAAGCGGCAGAGGCGGCTTACGCATTTTTGCAGCCGATCATATTGGTATGGTGTACCATTCACTTTCTCTCTGTTAAGAATGTAGGGTGTATGACAGATGAATGATTGTGATTGTGTGGGATACTTGTTGGTGTGAGAAACCAACCGCACCATAACATCAGTGTGTGCCTTGCACGCTACTCAAAGCACATTTAGGAATTTCGTACTCGGACGTAGTACCAAGCCCCCTGCGTCTTCCGAGCCGGCCATTGGTAAACGCGTAACACTAGATCGCACATAACGATTTCTCCAATGCTTTGTGTTTCACTTCCGAGACGTAACACTAGCACTTGAAGGTTACGGCAAGAATGCGGACGTGTAGTGAGGGAGTTGATCCGTCGTCTCCATTTGCACCGCACTCTGGCAGGCGAGATCTCATGCGACCGCGCCGCGCCACCTGCCGCCGCTCCTTCCGCGGCCCCTCCGACTGGAATGAAATCTCTCGTGGTTCTCCCGTGTTGGCCTCGCGCTCCTAGCGCCCGGTAGCCGAAGCGCTTGCAACGCCCTCTCCGCCGCAACCGCCGCCATAGCTCCCGCCGATGCAATTGCTACCGCCGACATCACTCCCACCGATGAATCTATCGCCACCGCCATTACCCCCCCCCCGCTGTTGCCACTACCACAGTCGCTAACAGTCCCGCCGACGCCGCTACAATCACTACCACCGCTCCCGCCTACTCCGCTGCCGGCACCCCCACCATCAAGACTCCGGCCGACGTCGCTAGTGCCGTCACCATTCCCTCTCGCCGCCGCAGCTATATTTAGCTGCCGGTAGGTTGGTCACATTGGCGGCGCCTGCCCCCGCGCCCCGCCACCCGCTCACCTTCCCCGCGGCGCCGCCAGGTGATCGCCTCGCCGCCGCCGCCGCCTATAGGCCGCCGTGGCGCGCACGCTTGGAGGCCTGCCGTGCCGTGGCGCGGCCGTGAGTGCGCTTTCTCCGGCTGGACGCCGGCCAGCGGAGCCGCCGGGCCGCCTCCCCAAGTCCTCTCAATTGCGACGCATTTCGGGTGACGTTCGCCACGCGCCCACGCTCGTCATAACGGCGATGAGCAAACGAGCTGAGGTGGCGGGTCGGGAAAAGAATGGGGCGTCGAGATGCTTCCGTACGGGGTTCTTGTTCGGGAGGGTTCGGTTCTAATTGGGGACGTGCAAATGATGCCAATCAAGCGGTTATTAAAAAAAAAAAAAAAAAAAAGAAAAGGAATGCAAGTTGAACGACGGTTTCTAGTTTTGTTACATATTACTCGTGCTGAGAATGGTGTGAATTTCAAACATCCGAACTTCTTCGCAAATAACTAGTCTATTCCCGAGAAACTCATAAAGAGGAACATTTATTTGCTTTTTCGGATTTATAAAGACCACATCTGCTCTCGAGAAATGCTAAAAAATATTTCTTGATCATTTAGTACAGTTTAATATAACTGACAATGAGAAAGCTAAATGCAGGTAACACAATTATCATTCACTGCATAGAATTGTAGCTTGAAGTCTGCCCGAGGTATTGAAACGTACTGTAACTTCTCTAGGCACCAGTCAGTGAAAATCTAGGAGTTGTTGCGAACACCAATATTTTGCGCGGTGTTTTTTATGTGCGTTGATTGCAGCCGTCAAATAGTGATCTTGTACTAATGTAGTTCATGGGTAGTGATCGTCCTTGAGAGGCAACTATGTTAACGTAATTCATGTTATATTTTTCAGAGTACATTTCATTCTTCGTACGTTATTTAAATGCTGAACAAACATATTGGAGCAACGAAAGGTGTAATATTTGCGTTGTTCATTAGATATGTTGGTGCGAGCACTTCTCACAAACTCCCATCGTATGACTTTCTCGTTTTCTTTCAGCGTATGTTGCTCGGGCTTCACTGTTACATGACAACCTTTGCATACATTTTATGTGGCCATACCGAGGCCATCAGACCTGTTCCAGTTCATAGAAGCTTAATTTGAACTTCACAGGCGATAGAAATCAGGCCACAATTTTTCCCACCACAAAATGGTCGTTTTAAGGTCATTTACTTCCAAATCAGCGTTCCAGGACCCAACAGTGAATGCGATTTCCCAGGGAGGCACAGCTTAGCACTTTCGAACATTAATCAATTGTTTTACCTTTATCGAGGGACGAATCTCGTCAGATACATCATCTTAAAATATAACGTGGCTTATTGCTGGATATGTGGGTATGGATGGATACACTCCGAAGCCAAGTTCTTCTGTTTAGTGAGAATCATATGTTTGGCATTGGACTTGTGCAGGTTTTGTCATGCGCTAGTAAGTAGACACTGCTGCAGGAATTAGTTAAAAAGGCAGAGTTTATTGGAACCATTGTTTCTTTTATCGGAATGAAAAAGGAAGAAATAAAAAATACATAGATTTCGATTACCACGTGATTCGTTATTAAGAAGGGGAATGCGTTATCAAGTATTTTTGAGTTGTAAAAGTTGGATATCTCGTCTGCAGTTCCTATAGTTTGTGGCAAATGTGAGTGCCAAAATCGCTGTCTGACTTGTGCCCCGCCCTCTTCCGCAAGAGCTCCCAAACGGCACTGTCGGTCGCTTGGGTGTGGTGTGGGCCACGTGTGCGCGACACGTGATAGCGCCGCTGCCTGCCCCCCCCCCCTCTTCCGACCTGCAGGTGAGCGACCGCCGAAGGGCGCCGCCGCGCGATGCGGCGTGCTCGCACGTCCGTGCTCTTCAGGCGCTGCCGGGCGGCTCGAAAGGCCGAAGACGTTCCTCCTCTGCGGAGGGAGAGATTCGTCTGTTCGAACCAGGGCCAGATGACGCCTCAGACAAGTAATAAAACGGCACCTCGCAAGAGGTATCACTGTATATGAATCGTCGTAGAATTAGACAGTTCTTGAAGTTCACTCACTCAGCAATAAGCTCACGCCCCATCTTCTGAAAATCGGCAATGTGACGTAGGCTACGGTTATGGTCGTTACCAGAAATTCTGAACTGCAGGATGTCAGTCTGTAAGCCTAATAGAAAGCAAATGGCTCATGGGCCATTTAAAAAGAATGCCCATTGAGAACCGTATTTTCTTTGAGGTAACGCCCCAAACGTACGTGAATTTTGCAACTAGAGCACAAACGAATTCTAATTAATCCCCTAAAATCTCCCGTCTCTCAGGACCCTTTGACGAGTTCTTTCCGGCTCTTTATGTCGGGAGATGCTCTATCTCACACCCTTGCCCGTGTGTCGTGTGAAAGTGCGGGTGCGATCGAACTTCGCCTGCTAGTAGATCGCACTGCTATGTGGGTGGCGGCGGAGGTCGGTGCTCTCGAACCCGTGAGCGCGCGTCCGCGGAGACACGCTCCCGTTGCCGCGCTCGGTTGACCCAGCTGCGCGCCCCGCCGCCGGCGCCCCGGAAGCGCAGCGCCGCCCCGCAGCGAGAGATAACTACACAATGGGTTAGGGCGAATGTTACAAACTTCTTGGGCGTGGAGGGGATTTGAAGATTAGTGTTTGTGAATGAATATGTGGAAAGAAATCTCGGTTCATGAACATAGTCACCTTTGTGACGTCGTACACCTGACCGATAGAAAATGCAAATTTTTTTTTTGGTACGCAAACCCTTGGGACGCCAGTGCTGTGGCATTGGCAATATTCCCTTTTTGTTTTGTTGGTCTTGACAGTAGGCCATGAGGACGCGTTGGGAACGAAACGGAAAATGCATGCGCTGTAACGGCGATGTATGTTCTGCCGCAGTCAAAGCTGAACAGGAAAGGCAAAACTCGATATTGACATTGACAGTGGGCAAGTCATCCCTTGAGAGTTCCTGTACGTGGCAAACTCTAGTGTAGGATGAGTTGCAGAGTATCTATTAGGGGCGCTATTGTCAAAAATTTCCGATATGTGACTTTGTTAAGAAATTTCTCGCCACGTGTTTCATTGGCAAAATGTGTTGATCTTCGATGCTCCATAAGTGTCCTAGAGGTTTCTGACGGTTTTCCTTGGCAGACAACATTGTGACGGAAAGTGGCCGGTCACGATATCCGCGGGGAGTGGACGAGCTGGTAGGCAGCATCGCTGTTAGCGACTATTCTCGTCGTACCCTGCTTTTCTTTTGGCTGTTCCTAGCCTTATTTTTGGATCAAGTTGGCTTTCTATTAATATGTGTGTTTCTCAAGAGTCTTGGCCATCAAATAGAGAGGCGGAGAAAGTTGGGTAGATTTTTCTAGATGTGGGTCCCCTTATGATGATGAAACTTAGTTACGGTTTTCTAAATGTCCTTTTGTGCTAATCAGCGAAATTCTTTGGAATCCCAAAAGTTGTTGAATTAATTCGTCTTGTGATAAAGAAAAGGTCAATCGTGGTCGTTGTTTTACTTCATAGCTTGCCGCACGGCGTTGATGGATGGTCAATTGCCGATTAGTGGAGGGTCAATTACCACTCGGATGTTGCACTGCTTCGAAGCTTTTGCACCTTGGATACGGGGTGTCTAATCACGGTCATTCCGTGGACAATTTCCTGTGGATAAAGTATGTTCGTAGGTTTCCTAGTACTCCAGTTTTTTCTGCTCTTCTTTCCATCTATGCTCAATCATTCTACTTTTCTACGTTTTTCTCATCATTCGTCGGATTGGTTAACGGCTTTGATGCAGAAACTTTTCTTAGAATCCTAGTTTTTGCCTAATTTTGCTTAAACCTCATTTGTCCCTTTTTCGTAACTTATTCCTTTACTTTGATTCTTAGTATTTTGTATTTACTCTATTTCGTTATGAGTACGACATTTTTGGCTTTTTCAATAGACTATAATTCAAGTCTCAAATGATTATCTATTACAACTCGAGGAAGAAGATAACTGTAACATTTTGTACGGACTACTGAAGTTCTCCTGTAACTTGGAGAGTTTGTGTGCTCGTTGAATAAAATCGTAGTTTAAATGTGTTTAAAATTTTAGAAAATTATCTGTCTTTCGTAATGCAATTTTCTTCAGTGGTATTACCTATGCCTTTCGCTTGTATTGCAGAATCTCCTGTCCAGTGAGCTGGCAAATTGAATAAGAAGTTAAAATTAATGGCGGAAAGATAATTTCATAACTCTATGCGTGCAGTGAATATGCATCTAGGATGATAACCAATGAACCTTCCTTTTTCAAGGTTACCCAGTTCACGATCGTCCATCACATGTCATAAATCACATTTCCGTCTGTAATTCGTCAAAATAACGTTTGAGCCATGATAACTTGGTTGAAAGGAATAATTGAGATTTATCTGCGAAAGGAGTCCAATCTGTCTACGAAAGCGAGTCAGCAGCCGGTTAAGAAAATTGAAAGCAAAGGTTTATTGATATACTACACCATAATGATAATGTAGTTCTGAATCATGAGTTTAATACGTACCTGTCATGAACGTATATTTTCTGAAAGGAATTTCGGCTTAGAAACATTTCTGGGTTTGGGAGTAGAATGCACTGTTTGAACGTCCTCTGCACGGGGGCATGCTGCAACCGCTGCACTTATCATTCACCAAACTCAGAGGTCAGTGCTGCCTCCGAAACGGCAAACAAGGAGTCTTGCCTCGTCACCCACGTCTTAGTAACGGGAACGACCAGTGCGGCGATGGCAAATACAGTTTGCTTGATTTGTAGACTTATTAGTAGTGAAACACCACTTCCGAGGACCGGTTGTTTAACGAAGAAAGCGGGACGTCTTCGGAACTCTTCAGCTTGAAAGGCATAGACATTCTGCATTTTGCAGTGGTCGAGAGTTTCTGCGTTAAGAGCTTGTGAAATGACATGACCCGCGTTTGAAATTTCCGTTGACTGCCTTTTACGGGAATGGGGGCAGTAAGTAGCTACGCGTCATGCCGGCGCCCGGTCTGGATGGAACAGAAGTGCAATGCCGCTTTACTTACTGGTGCAATTCACCTTTGATACGTCCTCGATGTGTCAAGTCGAAGAGAGCTGGCAACGATCGCGTAAGATCTACTAAATTCCGTGGAGGGGGAAGGTTGACACTTCTCTTCAGTTGGTTGTGATGTGTATTATAGGGAATTTATGAAGGTAATTGGGCGGAAAAGTGAGTATTCGGAAACAATTTTCAATGAAACCCTCCATTGACTCAATCCGGTTTCGTTTTAATACATCGAGAATGTAATTGAGTGCATTTTTCGTTTTCTGAATAGATAGTTTTTGTATATTGCATGTGGAATGGTGCAAAATAAGGCGACAGCAAATATTATGGATACCCAGAACTTCCCTCAGTTCCATGTCAGGTTAAAGGAGAGAATGTTTAAAAGTTCATGAATTCAGCATTTTTCGTGCGCGGTTTGCACGTCGTTCTTCGATGGTCGAAACCGCCCACTGCCCTGCTGTAAGAACTTTAAAGGCGTGTACGAGCGGACGTCAAGCGATTCAAGTGCTCGCGCACCGGGGTTTCCCCCTCCAGAGCATAGGCGGCGGCGCCCTTGAGGTCCATCAGCGGCGGTCTCTTGTCTTCACGGTCACCGCCCGTAGGTGCGGTTTTCGCGGGAATTGGAAGAAACCCGGTGACGCAACGCTAGGCGGCGTACTGAGAAATCGGTCGAACCGAGAGCCGCCGCCGCTGCGGCTGAAACCGACCGGATCGGAAATCTCTGGGCTTAACCGTGAAAGCAACACGTAGGCGCCGACCGGCCTCGGCGGAAATGGGTGACGTGGCGTCTTCAGGGTGGGGCTGTGTTGTTTTGTTTCTGGTTAAAGAACGCTGCCGGACGGGCTCTCTTGTGTTCTCCATTGTTCGTGCTTGAGAAGTACCGGGGGAACGTAAAAGATTTTAGGTGTGTGATTAAGAAGACGATGTCTAAGGGCACGATATTATCTCTTTTGGTTCATTGATTTGGCCCTGCCCCCTGAAGCATTTTTTTCTTTTTGTCGATGCATGTTGTTTGGAAATTCGTGATTGATTACGTCGTGTTAGAACTGATGTTAGTTATAATCGCGTCAGTGATGAATTAAAGGCGACGCCCTTTTGCCGAAACCATTCCATCTTATTTCCAGGGACTACCAATGGTTGATAATCATTCTGAAACCCATGGATGTGTTAACCGTCCCTGATGCATTTTATTATTATTATTATTATTTTCTTTCTTCATTTTACTTCTATACTTTCCAAAAGATCACTGTCACATTTCGATCTTAGATAGAATCTGCTATGTCGCTGGTGAAAAAACGTCGTCAGTTCAGAACGAGTAATATGTCATTGTTCGTGGTATAAACACTAGTTTGGTGTTCAAAATGTATGTTCCCCAGAAAAAATGGAAACGTTGTTCTATATATCCTGCCTGTTCTCAACTTTGAGATGACAAATGTTTTTCTAGGGATATTTGCACATGCTATTTTTTCGTATTAAATGTCTCACCGGATAACATTATCGATTTGTTGGTATGTACGTTGTAGATTTCTGACGAGAACTGTTTTCTCTGCAATCGGGAGCGATAACGTGACTTATCTCGATCACGCAACAGAAGATCTCCCTGGATTTCTAAAGAGTTTCGCGGCGCCAGTAGAAGTCAGGAAACTGTCGCGATAGTCGATTAGAGAAACTGCTCCACTTTCTGCACTTCAGTGGCGTTCACGTTACCGTGCGTTGGCGGGGCTCATTTATATTGGTGATATAAAATCGTTCCGGAGAACTTTCTTTGTAAGAATCGCCTCGCGGAATATCTAATTCGTGCTAGCTCTAAAATTACAGTTTGGGGCGAGAAAAAAACTGGCGAAATGTACCATACAAGCACTGCTTTTGGTCGGCCCTCTACATCAAGGAATATTGTTCGCGCTGGAGAGCTGTGCAAAATTGTCATTTAGCTTACGTGAGTAGTTGTGGCTAGATGATTTAAAAACAATGAGAATCAAAAACTTGAAAGGAAGCTGACAACGTGACTGCCATTTGGAATTGGAGAGAGGACCTCAGACTAGCTTGAGTACAGTGAAGGAGGCGCGACATCAGATTAAATTGACACAATCAGCGAATGATAAACGGGTAATCGAGGTTATGTTATGAAATATTTAATTCAATAATTAATTACACATATGAGTTGAGTGATTGGTTTACGTATAAAATTTACGTATTTGGTAAATTGGTTTACGTATAAAATTATCTGTTTTGAACTTAGTTCTGAATTTGAAAACAAAATTATCAATAAAATTTGCCGTAAAATTTCTGCCGAGCTTCTTGCTATGGCACAACCACAATTAGCACCTTGGTCTAATATGCTTTTCGTAGAAATTGCTGATTACTTTTTTGCGTATAGTAACATTCGAATTACGGCCATTGAGTTCCTTAAGTGATCTCATAGGTAAGACGATATCGATAATGACGACAAAGATACTGTGAAACGAGAGCAAGGAAAACCAGCGAGCCTCGAGAAAACCTGCCGAGAATCCGTATTTCCCACCGTAAAATTGCTTTTGGATTGACTAGGAATGTAACCCAGACCCAACCTCTAAAGGAGTATGTGCTAGCAAAAGCTCTACGAACCGCCTCCACCCCCTCCCCCTCCCAAGCAATGCTGTAATTGATAGAGATCATGCCAGATGAGATGTCGGTCATTCGATCGGTTGTCTAAACAAGGTAGTGTGAACAGAATACGGGAAGGAAAAAGTGAAAAGTGTGAACAGAAATACGGGAGGTCGGTAGCCTGCTATGCGAGGTTCGTCGGCATCCACCTAATTGAACCGCAAAATCTCTTCAATTTCTCCAAGCTGTTCTTCCGTGACCGAGCGGCGATCTGCGCGAACAGACGGATCCGCTCTCCAAGAGTGTTCCCGTCCTCAGGCGAGGCTGGTGCCGGGTTCGAGCCTCGCCCGCTCTCCTTTCCCAGGCGAGAGAAGCCGGGAGGCTGGAGGGGTCGGAATCGGTGTTCCGGTTCCGACAGAGGCGTCGGTTTCTTGTGTGCTCGCTGGGGGGAGGGGGGGAGGTCGCTAACGGAGCTCCGAGGTTCTTGGATCGTCAGAAGGAAGAACAGAATTGGTTGCACTCCCGCCTGGGAATTACAGAGCTGCTCCTCTTGGTGCAGTGGGAATGAAGCTTATAGGTTGCATACTAGTCTCTACGCAACTACGTAGAACTGGGGTGGTGTCATTATTGCTGTGCCTTTCTCTTCCGTTAAAATTTGTATTTATTTGAAGGTTTAGCGTCTATTTCAGTAATAGTTGGCAATATTGTTGATTTATACTAAAATAGCTGAGTTGATAGAATGGTTTTTGTGTCTCTATTCCCTGCAGATCACGGATTTTAGGTGAGTCAACTGTTGTCTCGCGTTTTCTTACTGCATCAGACATTTATTTTTCGTCTTAATAGTTCAGGGTTTCTCGTGTGTATAGTAAATATGTACACTAACATCTCGAAAGGCATCACGATCTTCCCTTAGCGGACTTCCTCAAATTGAGTCGCCCACGCCCGGAAGTGTGTTTCCGGGATTTTAGGAGAGGAATGATAACCGACCGACAACTATTCCCCCTGCGAAGGCAGCCTAATTTATGGAGCAGATACCGCCCCCTTGATGGTGCAAGTGGGATGGGCGCATTGGATTCCACTGAAAATTACTGTCAGTCGTCTGTCTGTCGAAGATCTGCCCGATTGTGCTTTCCGTGTTTGTTTAGGGATTGCATTTGGTTGTGAAGAGAAATTTTAATTTGAGAAGATACAAATTAGTGCACCATGTTTGGTGGAAAGCGACCTCTCTCTCCCTTGTTTCTGGAAGCAAGTTTTTGTGTAGCTATAGTCGAGACAAAATTCCACCGACATATCCTGACGTCTGAATTTCCAATCACGGGGAGATTTATATCGCCCTTCTCATTCTGAATGATAGGCATGCCGTGCTCGATTTCAGTGTCACTTAAAAATCCAGGTATCCGGGTCTCGCCTAGCCCGATCACAGCAGGCCGGTAGCGTCCTCTCACCCGACTGGTGGGAGGGCTGGCTTGGCTTGGATCGTACTTCAGCGGAGGCGCATAAAAGGAGGCTTGGAGTAAAAGGCGCGCTCCGGGCTTGTGTGGCCTGGAAAGGCGTGTTCGCGTCGAGGCGGTGGCGGCAGGGAAAGGCCGTTGAGGAAAGCGGGGGAGAAACGGCGCCGGACGGTCGGGGAGTGCGGGTTCGCCCCGCTCGGGACTCGAACGGCGGACCTTCGGCGCGGGAGTTCGCAGGACGCGCTCCGGCCGAAGTGAATCTGGGTATCAACTGAATTTACTGCAGTCCTTCTGACCGGATGGTTCGAAGATTCGAATTCCGACAGTGTCAAGATTTTCGACATTGGCTGGAGAGCTTGGCCGAATTCAGCCGTTGTCTGAAGGAGAATTCCAGCGGTTAGCTGCTCCGATCGGTACTTTTCAGTTGTTTCTCCGACGAACAGCAGGCAAACACCCGAGTAGTACCCTAACAAACGGTCTACAGACCGCGTTTGATATTTCGTTCCTCTTCCATGTCCTACGACCCCTTCATCTTACCCTTATATGCACTACACCGCCACACGTGACGGAAGTCCGGTCGGGACCTTAGGGCTTGTCCCGGCTGAGGCGGTGCTCCGCTAGTAAGACATACTTCGATAGGGAAAACCCTGGAAGCAGACATGTAGCTCAATCTCACATCCAGCTGAGGAACAACACAGCCAAATCACGGAATAAAACATGAACTACACTTACGGACTTATGACACTCGGAAACAATCGATTGGCGCGCCCCTCCGAGAGGCTTTCTGTGTTCGGGGAGATGAGCTACCGCTGCGCTTGAAGGGGGGATAATATTAGCTGCGGAACGTGGCTAGTGTTCTGGGGACCGCTTACGTCCCAATTGCATGATTTACTTTTCTTTACCCCAATTCTAAATATTAATACAGAGAGCGGTTTTCAAGTGCACATATTAATAAATGTAATTAGTATTGTTAGTATGGGATGTGGTACTGATTATGTGAGTTTCTGTTAATGAACTTTGTGTAATTAAACATTAAAGAAACATAAACTCCTGACATATTCCGTATATCATTTGAATTTTATTAGTTGGGAGTACTTGGCGATTTGTACGTACTTCTGTCTCAAAACCAATCCTGACCTACTACGTCTCTCGTCTGTCACTTATTCTTTGATAAACTCTTGCAATTTCCTCTGCTTATTTTTGGTTTTCAATGTCGTCAGTCATTACATATTCAATTCTACAATCATTTGCAATTCAATTTAATTTATACAGTATTAGGTGTGCTATAATATTCCGCCTATGCCATTCCATAAATTATGTTTCACGTTCGTGAAATGAAGTCAACGCTCGTCAAATCAGGAACTACCGTTCTTTCATTTGGCGACCAGAGAAACCCCACATAGCCGGGCATCGAACTGCGGATGTCCCTAGACGGAGGGGGGTTTCTTCCTTGTCGCGTGGCGGACTCCCCCCCTCCTTCCCACACAAGTGCGGCTTTTGTTTTGCGGGCGTAGCGGCGCGCAGTGGGTCACGGGCGCGACCTCGCGGGCGATCGTCTGCCTTTCTAGTGCCTCCCTGGGGGTGGGGGCGGGCTGGCGCCGCCGCCGCTGATGCCACGTGGTCCGTTGATCCTCTCGAGTCTTCAGAAAGGGAAGCACCTAATACTTCTCCAGCATGGGAGGCCGGCCTCCGCATTGCAGTAACATGGGCTATTCTTAGTTAATATTTAAAAAAAATACTTACATACTTAACAGGTATTGAAATATGTTCTCGTTCATATCTTTACAATATTTATTTAATATTACTGTTGGTTTAGTTCGCACATTCTTTGTGAAGGAACTAGACTTCGAATATTCCGTTTTAAAACATTTTTTCTCTCTCTCTTCCCTGTTCTTTACTTTGCATCGTCCTAGTATCATCCCCATTTATGTCTCCTAATATATTGGCCTCTCCTCAAATAATCAGTATTTTTCGTGCCTCTTCGTATTCATTCGTATGCGATTTCTTGTGTTTTTTCCTCGTTTCCTTTTTTCGCTCCCTTCGCCCGGTTTGCCCTCGGTCCCACTCCATCTAATTCCCTCACTATGTCACTGCAGAATGCACTGAGAGAAGCCGTACAATGACCTTCCCGGCTGTCTGGGAATGGGGCGAGTCTGTTTTGTCTCACGTTGGATGGTGGAAGGAAGTCCAATGCATTGCCTTCTTGCGTGGCTGTATATCTCAAATAGAATGAAAGTAATTTTTTGACGGAATATGAAAATAAAACCTGTAGGAATTATGTTCAGGTGTTTACATTTGTTGCTACTCTATTCGGAGAACTTTTTTTAAACATTCATTCAATCAAGGATTTAAATTAAACGTTACCGTAGAAAACCCCGGAAAATCATTTGGTTACATTTTGCCTTTTGCATTTGAGCGAATATTTAATGCGGTTAGTGTTTTAGAATTATTTTCAAGGTACTAACTTTTTATTATTTTCCATGTTTATCTAGAAATTAGAAAGATCGTTCCAACACTGAATTGATAAAATACATACTAGAAAAATTGCAATGCTCCCGACTGTTGCTAAGTTTGACAAGCGCCACTCTTGGCGTTTCGTTTAGAATTCCGGAGAGATGGAATTGCAACTCCGATGCGTATTTCCGGTGGGCGTGTTGGGTGTCCAGGGCGTCGAACTCCAGAACGTAAGCAACTGCGTTACATGTGACGGGCGGAGGGAATCAAAAGAGCTGCTTCCGAGAAGCGTCTCGGCGCAGTGCCGCCGCAGACCTCTATCGCCGCAGCCGCCTTGCGGGGACTCAAATGTCAGTCACCGTTGGCGGCGACCACGGCGGCAGGCACACGTTTCTAGAAAGGACACGCGGGAGAAAAGCAAAGGGCGCTATTTCAGGCCCTTGCCAAGGGCGGTCGATGGAAGCCGCCCTGACACTCCTCCACCCGCCCTTCGCGCCGCCCACGCTCTGTCGACGCCGGAAATAGAGCGCCACCCCCGCGCTGCCTATCTCTGCTCAGGCACCCTTGCGCCCCCTGCCCTCTCCGGCTCCCGCCTTTCAACGTGACTTCCTCAGCTCCCGCCCAGAGCGACAGGGAGCCGTGAGTGTTAAGAGACCTTCGTCTGGAAGGGGGGAGGGTATATTATTAAGAAGGTATTATCAATCATGCAGTGTCCTAATCCGTTCGGTGGGTAAAGAGCCTGAATTAAATAACTGTCGCAGAATATACGTTTCAAACTTCTAGATCGTATAAAGAGATGAGAATTACCATTTTTTACCAATGAACATACGAGTGGAAAATTTCATATAACGGAATTACACAAATTACCTTTCCCGCCGTTCGGCAGGTCACGTCCTGACGCTGTCAATGAGATTTCATTTACTTGTAGAATATGTGTTAATGGGGTTACCTATTATCGAGAGGCAAAGTCAATGTTTATATGCATATATAAGTGCAGTGTAAGCATTTTCCACTGTATGTTCTTTGGCAAAATGTTACATAAATGTTCGATCCGAGTTGAGCTAGAAGTTTGTAACTCTTATTCTGAGACATCCGGTTGTTGGGTTGTCATTACAGGGAGGCATCAGAGATGATTCTGGATCCTTGTACTTTTCTTTTTTTTCGTTGTGATCTTTTTTTCTACTTTTCAATGTGCTCTTTCTTTTGTCTCGCCTCCCTTTCTCTTTCTCATTTTCCTTTTTTCCTCCTTCTGGCGTTTTCAATATTCCTTCCTTCGCGCCCTCTAACCGGGTTCTCCCCTTCACGTTCGTGCCCCTCAATCTTCTCACCATCCATTCCTACACCTGTCGTTGCCGTGAGGTGTGTAAATATCACTCCGCAACGTGAAGGTCGGGCGATTGTTATCAGGCGATCGAAACCCCGGACGTCCCTTTAAACTACGAACGAAAGGATATGTGTCAGTGGAGTTTCTTATTCTTGCAGACAATCATAGCTTGTGAGAATCTTCGCAGTAACCTATTTTGAGTGTTATCTGTCCCATATTTCTTCTCCTTATCTATTATTGCAGACATTCTAATGAAGTGTGAAGAAATAACTTCGAATGGCACAGACACGCTTGAATTTGTAGAGATCAAGCTCGTAATAGAGTATTTCGTTTGTCGACATTCTAATTTTAGATGCTTGTATTTTGGGCAATCGATGTCTCTCTTTAACTCGCTGACATCTGCGCCCCGACGATGCCGGAAAGCACGCCAGAAATTCTGTTCGTTCGAGCGCCGTTAAAGCGAATGCCTTCGTGAAGGATGGACTCGCAGGCATCTCTCACTCAGGAAGTCACGAATGCCCTTTGATGTTCTCCTTTGTTTTCCCGGGTTGTTCCGTATTCGCTTAAATATTACTTATTAATGAGTATTTTGTAAATTTAATGTACTGCTACTTGCATCGAAATACTTGAAGATCCACCCAAACCTCCTGCACCCTAACGAATGCCTGTGAGGGTTTTTCATGTGCCATTTCCGACTGTTCTTTTTCCGTATTTCTTGGAAGTATGGCTTCTGAAGCACGGTCCTTATCTGAGAGGGGATGCCGCCTATTTTTATCTTTTCTTGCGTCGGAATGTAAATGTTGGGGGGGGGGGGGAAGAGCCCCGGATGACAGCTTTCCTTCCATCGGCTCAAGGGCAGCGCCCGATTTAGGGCTGAACTTGACCTCGTGGGCGCGCGGACGTGTCTCCTCCCACAGGCGTTTAAGGCCGCCGCCGCCGCGCTTGCGTAGGATGGGCGTGGCCCTTCTCTGAATATCGCGCTTGGCCAGCCGTGATTTAATATTGGTAACCGCGACCCATTAAAGGTAATGAGCCTGGCGATGCGAAGAAGCAAGAGGGACCTGTCCTGGTTTGAGCGCGCTCCGAAGTTAACGCTTTCTGGTTCTGCGTTCTGCTGATGCGTTGTAATGATTGAATTGCAAGCAAATGGATGATCTTTAGTTTGAAGAAAATATTTTTTCGTTATTTTGACTACACGGTCTTATTAATATGTAATTTCACGATAATTTAAAATCTAATAATATAAAATAGGTCTGTAGTTCAGTTTTAGTATGCCTAGTCAAATATATTGCGCACTGACAGCTGAAATTGTGAAATGATTCTTAGGAAATGTTTATAGTAGGACCTTCGTTAATTTTTGCGCGCGGCAGCCGGACTCGTGGTGACGCGTGCAGAACATTAAGCCAATTCCTCCCAGACACTCGTTGGGGAAGGCACAGGAGAGGGCGAGAACGAGCGGTTTCAACAAGAAATACTCCAAGGCTTGGGCACAGGGAAAGGACACATCCTCTCCTTTCTCTGACATTTACACTCCTTTCTCTGTGGCTGGGCGTCCCGCTCTCGCCTATTAGCGCAGGGCGCGGGACTGAAGTGCCTGTCTGCGCATTTAACCTTCTCCGTCGACTTCGCTCCTGAGTTCTCCGCGAGCACATTTTGCCCAAAAGTGCTAATTTTAGAGTTATATGTAATAAAATAATTGACAGTGGGGGGTAAAGCGACAGTAAAAAAGTAATGGGTAAATGAAAACTAGTTTCCAAAGCTTTATTCCAAATAATTCAAAAGTAATAATAATGCATATTGATCCGCGGGTAATACGTTTATTACTTATTACTATTAGAGTTACTACTTTAGTTTTTATTTTCATTTAAAGAAATATTGAAAATGAAAGAATACATTTTACTTTATTGCCTATTCTCTTTTTAGGTAATGCAATATTCGTGTGAATGTATTTTTGCTGAACTATTATGTAACCTATCATTCAACGTATCCACAGCACAATTTGTACCAGGCTTTACGTATGAGCCTACATTAATACTTGATTGATTGAGAGATACTATGTGCCATGGGGTGACTCTGAAATGCGCGCATCTGCTCACCTCGGCAATTTTAGGGACTTCCTTTACGAGATAACGAGGGTATCAGCGGGAACGGCTCTGCCCCCAGGGATCGATGCTCGCCCGAGAGCGCGCGGGTGGGTGCGAGGGATGGAAGGAGGCGGCGGCATGGGATGAGGAGGGAGGCTCGTTCGCGCCGCGGGGGTTGGGGGGGGGAGTGGGGCGCAAGGTTAAGGTCGCCGCAGGGGATCGAACGGGGCCTCATCTCGCTGCGCCAGACGCAGATGCAGCGAGGTGCAGTGGCGCCACGCCAAGCGAACTCCGGGGCGCTTGCTCCGTGAGGACTGCCGCACGAGAAGCAAAACGCTCAAAGAATGTGAGGCCCAATTTTACGATCATGGTAAAAGAACCTCTTGGCCTTATATGTTTTAGTTATGAACTTTAAGTACTGACCATAAGTTTCACTCCAAATATTCCAAAAATGCAGTGTTTCTTGGTTTAAAAAGAAAGAATTGCCCAAGGTCGCTACTTCACTTTAGTTCACATTCCATGTCTGATCGACTGTTTATCTTTTTCTAAATTTTGTTTTATGACTTCATACGTGGTAATTTTCTCTACCATTAGACTTTATATGTATTCATTGCCAGGGTATTCCATGTCTGATGAACGTTTTACTTTGAGAAGTTTGCTGCTTTCCCGAACCCATTAGCCTTTATCGAAAAAACAAAAACAATAAAAAAGACTCTTAAATGTTTGAACATTTTATTTGTGCCTTTTTTCTTTCTTCCTTTGTTTCTCTGTTGTATGCTATATCCACTGATGGGCCCAAATAAAGATTAACAAGCATGTTCTGGGAAAGCTTTATCTCATACCAGAAGCACTTCTTGGAAACTTTAGATAGGTGAAATTGCTGTCCTTCCGGACATTCAATTAACTAAAATTCTGAGAGGTAACAATCTAAAATTGTTCATCCACCTGCCTATCTGCAGCAGGTAAGAGTTTTTCACGATTGTCGTTTTGGGGGAAGGAAATGAGTGATGCACGATCTCGTCTCTTTAATTGCTTTCATATTTTTACACCGAATCTGTTCCTCTATTTCCGTTCCGAAGGGAGGTTTTGGCGAGTATTTTTAAGACGGTGCGAAGAGAGGGCGCAAGACGTACAAAGTGCCTGCTACATCGTTCGCCGGCCAGGCACCCGATCCGCGAACGAACACGCGATGCATTGCAGGAAATGCATGATTCATGATAGTTAATTCTGCCGCCTGTCGCGGCGCCAGACTGTGCTATAGATCTCCAGGCCTTCAGCGCTAATAACGGGAGGGCGGACGTCCGGTAGATCCGCCAGACTCTCGCTCCGGCCCCTGGGAAGTTACGTGCGCTAAACTGCATTTTTTCACACGTCTGGAATGTTCTGAGAAATGCTGCTTATGGAGCACTCCCGTCAATCCTCAGTTTTCATAACTGAATAAAATATTACGCTCCTCTAGAACGTTGTTCATGTACGAGAAGGCTGAAGTTGATAATGGATTCACTGAAGTGCCGCGTCTACCTATTACTAAGCGCGTTTATTGTAATTTTAATTTTCTCATTTTTTTCTCAAACTTAATTTGCCTATCGGGGCTTTATCCAAATGGATCTTGTATTTGGAGTACACTGAGGAATAAAACAAAATATAGTGATACGGATTTCAGGTGATTGAAATGTGAAAGTAATCTACTTTAATTTCGATGTAAATATTTCTTAGGAATCTGGTATTCCGCGTCGGTGTACGCAGATTCGTAACGAAAAATCTATTGAAATAATTTCCGTGCGCATAGCGTCTTGTTACCGCTGTTCGCATATACATAGGCTAGAACCCCTTTAAACCACTTCGCCTCGCCACAGGACCCACACATACTTTCACAACATACGTTCGATGCTGGCCGGGCGCCGTGGGGCGTAAAGCATGCGAGAGCGCAGGAATGACAGGCCCGCCCATGCCGCCCTAGCGCCGCATCGAGGCTGTAAATCTTCGAAATGGGCGGACGCCCCTGCGACCGGCGGTTTTACGCCGGCTTACAACGCTTAATCTGTTTCATTCTTGGAATTAACTCTCCATCGGACGGCTCGTCACCCTGATCAAAGAGCTCACTGTGGGAGGGGAGGTCCGGACGTGCCTCGTGAATCGTCTCCCTAGGAGGAGGAGGCGGTGGAGCCGAGGGAAATTATGAGTACTGCGTTTCGAGGTGTTTTGAGGTTGAGTTAATGTGTGAATTTATTGCGTCTTCTAATTTGTGGTGTAAGAATAATAGATTGTTGACATAGTTACGTTTATTGACGAAAAGCGCCTCTAAAATTATAATTGGTCCAAGGAAGAGGATCTTGTGTCATAGCAGTATGCAACGAAAACCTATAATATTGTTTTTTGAAGGAATTTTGTTATCCGGGCTAGATTTCCCTGTATTTACAATTAACGAGAAATATTGAATTCCAGTAATATTAATACAGACATTACATTACAATACAATATATTATGGCAATCCAGCGATATTTTACTATTTTTTCTTTCTTTCACCTTCGATTCCAATTCGCCAGTTTCATAGCCACAAGTGCGCTTCATCGCATTTCCACCGTGTGAACCCCCAGGCGATCAAAGCCAATGTGAGTGTTTAGAATGGAAGGGGAAAGGATTTTT
>BOPP01000003.1:14538843-14584937 GCA_017312745.1 Gryllus bimaculatus
GCCCCGCCCCCTTGCGAACCAGCCCGCGAGAGTTATCGGTCGCTGCCACATGTACGGATGGCGATGATACATGTGGTATTTTTTTTTTCTTTCTGAAAGGGGTATGTTGATTCTCGTTTGGATGCAGTTTTCAGTGTTGGTTAAATAAATTTCACGTGCAAGATGCATAAGTATTACTATTTCGCATACTATTTGCGTAGTATAAAGAAATATTGTAACGCTGTGGCAAATAACTGCAATTTTTCGCCAGAAAACCTCGTACAGTGAAGCTCGTAGATCGAAAAAGGCGATTAAACTTCCTCTAACACGTTGTGGAGTCAGAATCTACGTTTTGAGAGTAATTGACTCCGAAAAATTGGTGTGTGGGTCAGTCGACTGTGGTGAACGCTAACACCTTAACCGTTTACATGATTTTCTCCATAATTGATGTTCTCTGTTCACTGGACTAAACTCGAGGCCCTGCGAGTTGGAAACGGATATTTTGATTGTTGAGGTACTTTACAAGACGCCTTAACTTTTTCAAAATATCCTGAAAATGGCTTCAAATTTTTTATTGAACTTTTTTCCTTGGATAGAGCAAAAGACGCTTAAAAATGGCACAGGTCTTATATTCACGGAATTCTCTGAATATTCGAAAATTTCAACAATTACAAATAATGCGAGAAAATGTGCTGCCGTTGCGTTACAAGTTACTATTACAAAATCGTTCGTCGACGAAGTTATAATATCACTTCATAATAGACGTTTTGTTTTCCACCCCAGTTTTTATTCTGCAGACTGGCGTCAATCTCGTCTCTGGCTATAGTATAGCTACAATTGTATTGCCGGTAATATTATGTAATCAACATCAAGAAACCTGGGGTTATTGCTCATTGATGTAATTTCCTGTTTCGCAGAATGGCGAATTAGCAAAAAACTGATGTCACTGAAGTAGTGTGAACAATAGATGGAGCAGCATGCTGGTTTTGATATACCAGTAGATTAGAGTAGTTTGATATACCAGTCTATATCGATGTATATGCACAACAACGATTATCGATTGGTTATAAAATTGCTATCCGCAGCAACATCCAAACTTGGACTTCGGGTAGTCCAGGGTTATCAGACAGATAAGAGGGGAAATAAGTGGATTTATAATTTCCTGTTGGTGGTAACCAAAATGGTTGGAAGACATTTCTCACAGATGTGAAGCATTTAATGCTGCATGCAGATGCGCAATGACGCAAGTAAAACCCAGCGGAAATAAAACTTATTCATAAGGATCTTCTAATAATTATGGGGTGCGAAGTCCAAGAAATTACTGAAATTTTTTTTTCAATTACTTAGCAGTTAACTCTTATGGAAAAGGTTGTGGGCAAGGCGCGAGTCACAATCCAGCGTTATTTCGACAACTAAACGGCGGAGAAACTACTACACACGGGAGCTGGGAGGCATTTGCCTCTCGTTGTTGTTTTTTTTCTGAATGACGAGTCAGTCTTCGCATATTCCTTGGAAATGCATTTATATTCGCACTAGACAGGTGAAAGTTATTTGTAAATATATTACGTTTTTATATACTATACCTTATGATAGTAATTTGTTGATCCTAACTGGCACTAATATTTTTGTATTTCATAAAATGGAAGTCTAAATCATTGTGCTGCAAACTCATGTTATTAGAAATTGGAACTGCACTATTCAACTTACGAATTTATATTTGTATTCAACATGCATAACCTGCTGCTTTAATCCCATTCTCATTTCCTCGAATATCCTCACTATAATCATGACCACGTTGCGCGTAATGCCAGCAGAATAAAGGAGGTGAAAGATATATTCGTTGAGTGCTTCTTTCCCTTCCTTTTTCCTCCGGTGCTTTTTTAGTTTTTTTCCTACCTTCAGATACATGTTCATTTGTTATGCCTGTATTCCTTCCATGTGTTAGAATTTTATAGCATTGGTAACGAATGGCTACTTGCTTCAAGGCGCTGACCATTACTCTTTTCTTTGATCAAGAAGAATTGAGTATTTCCTTAGCATTAAAAGTACATTATTAGAGAAAATATAAGGGTTTAATCAGCGAGTTATTCGACGTTAAAAAAATCTTCGGGTGTCTCGCAGATTTTTCATTATGATTTGTTGAGTAGGCAGTTCTAAGAATTATGTTACAGTTTATATTTAACAAGAAAATTTTAACATAATAGCAGTATATGTTGGATGAAATGTGACCGGAAATTTTACCGTTCCTTAATTGATGTCACTGCAATGCCCGTGATCGGACCACATTTACATGCGCTACCCTATACCGCACATGCCCCGGGATCATTCGAGAGCTTACAGCTTGGCCCGATTGGAGCGGTGCCAGTGGCGGGTGAGAGATACCTAGTAGGAAAAAATCTCGCAAACCGACGGGTAGTTCGGCACCGGATCTCGCCATCCAGCGCCTCCTCCCGCGAAAACAAAATGTACTACGCTTACAAGACTGAAGACTTCAGTAGACGAGTCCGGAATCACTTCTCAATCATAATTATTCCGTCCTAGTGGGTTTCGTCCAGTGATGCTTCAATTTATTGATTTGTAAGGTAACTATTTAAGGGGGCAGAATCTTATACGATTCTGATTAGCCGTTGAGAAGTGTCTGAATTATCCCGCCTCTTATATTTAGCCACGTGAAGTCTATTTGAGTGTTTGTCTGGAGTTGTGTTTCGTGGCGCGTTAATTGGCGGCGGCGCCCGTTACGCAAAGCGCGCGGCTGGGCGGGTGGGCGTGCGTGCCTGCACGCGCGTGCCGCGAGCCTCGGCGATTCTTGGGCGCGGAGCGTCCGCCGCCAAGATCAGCCGGCCGCGGAGGGGGAAGCACGCGAATGTCACCGGTGGGTCGGCGAAGGGAGGGAGGGAGGCAGGCGGGCGGGCGATTCACGCGAGGCGTAATTTGCGGGTTTTTTAGTTAATTTCGAAACGTTTCAAGAGTGTTGGAATATTTTTAGCGCGCGCGCGCGCGTGCGTGTGTAGTGCCACACAGTCCAATGTTTCTCCTTCTTAAACACTGGTATCTGTACGTTATAGTTGTTTCGTTTAAGTTAAATAATTTGTACATTTCATGAAGTCTCATGTGTCGTAGGTGCTTGAAATGAGTGATAATTGTGAAATTAGTAATCTTGAACATTTTTCTTTCAGTATCATATTAATGCGAATTATATCATTTCAGGGGTAATGAAAAGTGGTAAAATGATTTTGAAAGTCTTGCTGGAAACTCAATATGTCGACGTAGGGATCCGTATCGATTTACAATTTTCCAGAAATATAGCCGTGTTATCAGATATTTCACGAAAGGATTTGAAACCTCGAGTGCGCGTAAAATTTCTAAGAATATTTTGCCGAAAATGGTGTCTCACCTGCTTCAAATAATACGAGAACTACTTGGGAAGCCGATGACTTGGAGACGAGTGCAACTGTACTTGATGTGTACTTTGTATCCACTTGCGAGGCACGATTTCCTTATTACCACAGTTCGAAAGAGGAACTGCAACGGGAACGTAGATTACCGTCGCGGATGTGGTGGAAGAAAATTTAATTTTTTTTGTCCCGTTGGACTGCAAGTGCAGATTTCACTTGATTGATCTCTTTGCGCGACATTCATGTTGTCCTGTCCTGTGCGCAGCGCTTGTGTACAGCGTGCAGGCATGTGAGCTGTCATTGGTGATAAAAACCGGACATTGACCTAATGAAAGGAGTCAAATGGACCGCTGGAGTGTGCTCGTAGACGTTTATTGCTGGCAAAGTATTGTAACAATTACTAAGATGTTTTTCTTGTTCTTTTGTTGACATGTCTGTAGGATCGTGCGGGACCTAGATTGTGGTGAGGCAATATTTTGGTGTGTTGCGATGTTTCTTTAGAGTTTTTGTGTGCATAGAACAATTGGCTCGGAATGATGTATAGACTGTGTATTTTCAATTTGTAAGAAAATATTCTCTCGCCAAACTTGTAAATGAATTTAGATTGTCATGAATACTCATTTGTTTTCGCAGTCTTAATTGCCCTGCTCCTTTTGTGGTAACTTTGGCAGAACATTAACTCTCATGTCAATTTCTTTTAAAAATTGTTTTGTGTTTGGTAGTTTATCAGGCGAAGACCGGAATCTGGGTGTTTCCACTTCTGATGAGATGATTCTTGACCCTCCATTTTCTCCAATCGAGAAGTCTCCTGTCGATCGTTTGTGGCTTACGGTTGTGTTATCCCATTAGCCCCTCCTTGTCGTTAGTGGTACAGCGGCGACCGAAACTGAATGGAAATGCTGGCGATGCTTTCCATGCGAGGAAGGAATCGTTGTTCAGGAATCCGTCTCGAGGAGTCTGGGAGAAGTACCGTATTCCGGCAGAGGTCACAGAGCTAGCAGGTCGCGCAGCGGCAAGGAAGGGAACAGCAGGCGGGTCACTGAACTTTCTAGTCGAGGGACGAATGAAGGAACGAAGTAACCAACCAACCAAGCGACACACTCACACGGCCTCCGCCACTCCTTCACAGTCGGTGGCCAAGAGCCGTTTGCGGCGAGTGATTCTCTTGTTGCTGGTCGCTTCTCGCCGCCGCCACCGCCGCCGCAGCTTCTACCAGCCAACCGTAAATCTTTCGTTTGGGCTCTGAAGAAACAGGAAATTTAGGCACTCAGTTGCGTAGAAAACTACATACATTTCGTGTGACATTTCAACTCAAATTTGACCTCAAATAACAACTCTTGTTCCTTTTTACTTTTCTCGTCTGAGCTCCAGAAGATCATCGTCTGCACTGAAGTGTTTAAGATATTTACCGTTCTACTGACACGTTTCGTGTCGAAAGTGAGTGATTCATGAATGAATTAAGTCTTTCACGCTGTCGGTCTGGGCGAAAAGTTCTCTAACCTCACGAGTGAATAGGAGAGGGGAAAGTCAGACGGTAATGTAAATAAAAAGACGGCGCTAAGAACACCTCATTCTTGTAAAATGTTGTGCAAATGGCGCATTCTTTTTTGTGTTGCAGGTAATTCTCCGAAATTCGTGTACTTATTTTCTGTATCAAATAAAAATGGTTTAAAAACTTTTGAAGCAAAACGTATATGAAAATGTTGAAAGATCACGAAATATTACACCTGACGTATGCTCTGTACCTGTTCAGTATCTGCGGATCAAACATTGCGACAATTTTTTATTGGGAGCGAGCGTACCTCGTTTAGAGTTGTTTCCGGTTTTACTCTCGTGACAATTTCTATTTTTGTCCGTTTCCACGACCGGTTGGTTGAACTCCCTCGCCCCGCCCCCACCGCCGGCGTCGTCGCCCGGCGTGAGTCCTCAGCATGGTCGTGCCGACCCGAAAAAGGGCAGTAGAAAGCGGCGGTGGCGGTGTTCTCTTTCCCCGGTCGAGCGCCCACAGACGCCCCGCAGACGGCGGCATTCCCGCGTCGTGAGTGTGCACCGCGGGTGTGGAGGGGGAGGGGCGGGGGAGGGCGCGCTCCATCACGAGGAGGGGGAGGAGGAAGAACGGGAGAGCGAGGAGCGCTGTTATCTCTCGATGCGCCTCCGACCGGTGTGCGTGTATGTGTGTGTGCGCGCGCGCGTGAGCCAGCTTCCCGGTGCGCTGTTGCGTCGTGAAAATGCGATGGGATCGTTGGCTTGTTCGCGGAGGGGTTTGTTGAAGGTGATGCGGGAAATATGGAGGTCTCCGGAGTTTTTTTCTTTTTTTTCTGTCCTTTACCTTTTTTATTTTATTGACCTTATGTATTTGGTTGACTTATTTCCCAGAGACTTTCTGATAACGGAAATGGTTATATTGTAGCGTTGAGTATAGTCTCCAGGTAGTAATTTTGTAGCACATTTCTAGCTCGCCAGGTAGTTATCAAAGCCCATGATTTTGGGTTGTACTTGTCATTTATTGCAATAATGGCCTCGTCTGTTGTATTGTTTTCCTGTTTCTGCGTATCAGATGCATTCGAATTTTCAAGATGCTCTGGAAAATTTAAGTGGCGTTGCCGGTGGACAAACTTGTCTTGATTTTTAGCAATAATTCGATAATATAATTGATAAGAGGACGAAGAATTTAGAAAACCAATAACAAGATAATATTTATTTCGTGGTGTGTTCAGGTAACTTCGTAAATTTTCGTTACCCAGCATATCCTTAGCAAGGTGAAAACAAAAAAAACTGTAACATCACGTGAGCTAGCAGAAGTACACGTGGGAAGCTGTCTTATCTGGCTCGGCCTTCTCTTGTAGGCCCGTACGCTGCCGCCCCCGTACGTCATTTCTCCCGCCCACCAGCCAGATAGTGGAGATATTTATGAGAGGTTGTGTGAACAGCTTTATGGTTTTAAAAGGTTAGCCAGAGATCCTAGGGACAGCGACTCTGTCACAGCGCTATTGTTTTCACTCGGGACATTTTGGAAGAGGTGGGGTAGAGCAGATAAGAGGAAGAGCCTAATGTGGATTCTTGAACTTGTGATACTGATTAGAGTCTGTCCTTTGCTCACTGCAAGAATCGTGCCGTGAGGTTGTATTTATGAAATAGTTCTTTCGTCTTAGGTTTGTAGATCCTTTGAACTGACTTCTGGACTGTTCTGCCACTTCGTAATTGTTCGGAGCACTCGGTATACCCTATCTCTTGGTGTAGTCATCGTTAAAGTTAGGAAAAGCAACTGGTGTGCGTAATTTATATCTAATCTGCATACATCAAGAACCAGTCATAAAATCGATACATTGACAAGTTTATTGTCCCCTCTGTTTCTCTTACGAAGTCCAGTTAATTAATTATAGATTTTGTTACGAAACGTGCTTGAGAATGAACTTCCGGATACAGTGAACATGTTGTCAAAATTCTCAGAATTATCCATTGTATTTCTTCTGACATACCATACTGCCAAGAGGCCACACATTGCACTTTCATTAGCGACTGTGCGCTTACGCAAAAATGTTCACGCCACAGAGCACTTTGTGTTTCGCTGTTAATTCGGCTATTAGTTTGGAGTTACTGGATGGCTGAAAGTTTATTTTAGGGAATACAAGTAAATTGTTACTTTAATAAGTATTATTTCAATGTTAATAGCTTCGGCAAAGTGGATAAGATGGGGGAAAAGTTGTTAAATAGTAGTTTTTAATTAGAATTTTTTAATTGTGCACCTAATGTAAAACAAAAGAAAAAGTAACTTCGGTAAAAAGTGGGATAATGTTTTAGGTAAAGAGAAATCGACATGCTCTAAGAAAAAGCTGAGAATACCTTGAAGGGTATTGCTGGAATCGGAGCCGAATGGAACGGCTACAGTTTTTGAATTTCGTGAAAATTGTTCTGCAGGATTCTAGTTTCGAGACGTGAGTCATAGTGTAAACAAGTGATATATGAGCATTTCAGACAGCAGATATTTCGTTACATCGATAATTTTTATTTTCGTAAGTGAATTTTTTCGCCCTGGTCGAGAAAGAAATCCTTAAAAAACAAGATGTACCAGCTCTTATCGATGTTCGTTGCTTTATCATTTTCGAAATTATTTAATAAGATACAAAAATCATTCGGGATAATTTCAAATCAGAAATCGTAATGTTTGAAATGATTCGATGACTAGATAGACAAAAATTGGGTTACAAGTTGTAACCGCAGATGGAATCAACGTTTAATTATTCTTTTAAAGTTATTTTGTAGTAAAGTAACGTTGTTCGCTCTGATATTCTGCGCGAAAATCACAATTATTTGTTGAGGCACTCTACGTCAGTGCTTGTCAGATATCTCCTGCAATAAAGCAGAATGTTTATTTCTGTTCTCTGCTTTGGCACTGCTTATTGGGTAATCAGGAGATTGAGAACGCCTCCTTGTTTCACAGTGCAACCACGAGCTCGTCGTGTAGTTGTGCGAGGGAGTGCGCAGATGAGTTCCCGACCGCAAGTCCGAGTGTCCTTCCGGGCGCGGGCGGGAGGAGGGACGCGGACGGGGAGGAGTGCACGCTGGAATGAGTCACCGGCCGCAGCCGCCGGCGCCGGCGCGGATGGGTGCGCGCGTTCGCCTGCCCGCCGCCTCCACTCGCTCCGCGCTCGCAAGGCCGCAGGATCGCGCCGCAGTCGCTGCTGGCTGACTCACCGGCGCGGCTCGTGGCTCGGTGCGGACGCGTGCCGTCCGCTCCCGCTCCTCCCGAGCCACCTTGCCTCCCCCGCGGCGGATATAGTGATGGAGCTCGAAGGGAGAGTCGCGATTACGTACCATGATGATGACCACTCCGGCATTCTTCGCTTAGCTGGGGCTAACGTTGGGAGTCCACGGTTCGGGGGAACTGCGGTCGCGATTGGATTTCGTGTAATGGGTGTTGAGGTGTTTCTCTTAGAAGCGACCACTTGCACAGGTCGGGAAACAGGTGAACGCCATGCTGGGATATAATGTCAAAGCTGTCCTTTCTTATAGTAATATTTCTTTACCATAAACATATTGATGTACTAAAATATTAGAGCGCAGTAACCAACAGTTCTCCAAATACACTTTTCACATTCTAAAATTTTTTATGGACTCTTTGTGTAGGTGAAGAGTCCAGGTTCGAGCCAGCAATTAAAACGCTTGGTCCTTGAGTCAAATGTCATACATTCGAATGTTCGAATGTAGGCAGTTTATTTTTACATCGTCATTGCTTTCTTATTCCGTGGAGCTTATGATTTATATTTTTAAAGTAAAATTCATTTTAAATAAAACATGATTTTAATTTCAGAAGCTTACTGTGCGACGTATGAGAGCATTTCCGCATTTTGAAGCCTTAACTAGAAACACATACTCAAAGAAAAGTAACGCAATGGTGTTTTTGGAAATGTAACTATTGGAATTAGGAGTTATGCTACAGTAACACACCGGCATCTGTTGTCGAAATTTCTTACCGTATGAAAGAGTTTTCTGGAGTTAGGAGATGGAGGCGAAAGATGATACAAGGTGCTGTCCAATTTTTTCCTGCGGGGGGCGTTCGCTGGAGATTTGAAGCAGCTTCAAGGAACCACAAACAGCTTGCACAATCAGGACAGCATGTTCAGCGTAAGGATGATGTGAGTGTTGACTCTGCTGTTCTCAAAAACAAATACAATTTCCCTGATCTCAGCTTTCGAATCGAAGAAGTGAGATCGATTGCCTTACCGTAAGAAGGGGACAGATCAGATTTGATGGAGTTGAAATGTTGGATCGTGTTATGAAATGAAATGCACACGTAATGAATTAACACACTATGTTAAAACTCTACTGATTATTCCAATGTGATCGGAAATAGCCCTCTAACATTCCTGATTAACTCAATCAACATGAAAATATTAACACGAGCACTAATGCGCAAGAATCGAGTTATCGTCTCCTTGCATTGATTCTGTCAATTTTTCGATGCGCCCGGTAACGATTGATAATACGTAGAGCGAAGCGAGCTTCCGCCCTGCGGACCAGCTGTACTTCGATTCCAACACAGCCCGCAGATTCGGCTGTTGTACCATCTGTGTGTCATCAAATCGAGAGCTTGGATGACACCTACTTTGATGACGTTTAATCTCCCGATTGGATGACCCCGTAACAACTGATTAAACGCCAACGGACTCGGTAAATACATCGAAGTACAGCGTGGGATGTGGTAGCACCTCGTAGGGGCAGCCAGACCGAGGACGAAGAGGAAGCGCACCGTAGGCGCGGAAGGCGTACGCTGTTGTCATAGGGCTTGCGGAGGGGACGTCCGGGGATTCCCCGCACTAAGCAGTCAGGGGGAAGGGAGCACATATCGATCGTCCCAGAAGAACGTTGGCACGGTGAATGCATTGTCAGGGTAATGAATATGTTCTGCGGGCGAACGCGTCTACGTAATCGGCACTTCTTTTGCTTAACCTATAAGATGCATTGCAGCCGAAAGTTTGAATGCTTATAATTGAGCACTCCATTGTATGTTGAGATGGTTTGATTCGTCAGATTGTGGTTCAGATGCCCAGGGAATTACACTATTCTATTCCTTCTTCTGTTAAAAAAAGGAACTGGACAGCAAGAAATGTAGGATAAAATGTGCGATATATGCCTTAATTTTCTTTTTTCGTAATAGTTGTCGCGACCGGTCGTTTCCAGTTTTAAGATAGCAGCTGTATCAGCATTTTAGTAACCCTAATAAGAAAGTGAAATAGTTTTTCATATATCATCCGTTCTTTTGAGTAATTTAACAAAAATATCTAATTACTATTTGCCCATGCACGCAGAAACGGAAGGGAAACTGTGCAACCTTCGGGCATGTGACAGGCGTCTGATTTCGTTACATATCCAGGAGATAATCCACATACAAAGAAACAGTTTCGATTTTGAATGAAAAATACAAATATTTGGTGGTTATTTCGCGTATTCTCATACACCTGGTACCGAATGACTTCAATTCAATGCGTCATTGCTCATGATAGCTGCCATACGATCGCAAGGCTCCAAGGAAGAGGCCACCTGCCGTTATATATTTGTTTTTTCCTATTGCGGCAGTTCTTTACTTGTTCAGTGGTGTTCGTGCTAGCTTTTGGAAAACAATTTGTATGGTTTCGGATGTAATAAGGACGTTGTAAAATGAATTCCATTCTCCTCAAAACGCTACTTTCAAATATGATGTATGGTGAATTATTTCCTAGCTGTGTTACCATCTGTGTGTCGTAGCGATAATGTGATGCAAAGCGGCTTGATATCAATCGGTTTCATGGATCTTTCCCAGGAACGAAAAGAGAAAATAAGCCTAATATAAATCTACTTGTTCAAAATGCAGTTTCCATGTTTAAGGAGACTGAATCGCAGCATTTTGATCGTAAGGGTGGGTCTCCAGTCTTAGGAATGCCACGGGCCGTTCTTGGAAACTTTCCAGCGGCCGGCCAGTCGAACAGGCGGGGGAGTGCGGCCTGGCAGTCGTCTTGCTTCATCAGCATCCCGTCCCTTCTCGACTTCTTTCCTCCGAAGTGGGATAGGTTTACGCCGTCGTGAGAGGCTGAAGGCTAAACATTCACTCGTCTGGGGGGCTGCTGCGAGCGGCCGAGCCAGCAGCGGCTCTAGAGCGTGTAAAAGCCCTCCCCGGGTGCCTAAAGAAACGTAGGAGGACTACTACGTTTGGGCCCCTGGCTGTTACAGATCAGCTTGCCCCATGCGTAGAGTTGCTACTTCAGTCGTGTGACTGATGTCCTTCAGTGCCGCCGAAGAATGTTGAAAATTCCAGTTGGTTGGACTTTTTATTTTTACTTAATTCGTTCTCGGAAATATACTAAAAGCGAATTTCTGTTGGATGCATTCAAGAACGGAACGTTTTCTAAATAAAGCAAATAAGAATAAACATAACTTTTTCACCTTGAATCAGCAAATGATGAAAAATGTATCGTGAAAAAGTTACCCCAAAATATACGATTCTTCAAATTCTTTGATTTAATCCCAAAAGTTGTCTTCGAATGGACTTGGAAGTTGAGAGTTATCGCAAATACTGGAATGCATTTTAAGGTTCCACGCGCTCTCATTAGTTGAATCACTTGCGGTGAACCAACACTCGTCCTGCGAGTCACATTCCGTTCCTGCTTGACACGTTATTCGAATGAATACTACTTAGTCAGGTCCATTAGCCGACTCACTGCTTCCAGCGCCATCTCTTTCGCCTTTAGATTTGCATTTCGCCTTCGCCGTTTTCAGTGTAGCCACACTGTTCTTCGGATGGCTTGAGATGACAGAGCTATGAACGTCTGCACAGAGTCGCTGTATAATTATGTATATCGCTACGGAATACCAGACTGATTTTCTGACTGAACTTACAGACTTTAAAACTATTGGTCAGAGTGAACCGGTTTGAGAGTCACACTTGTGAACTCTCTCAAGCGATCATCCAAATTATGAGTCAGACTTAATGCCGAAGCTGTAGACGTCATTCCACTGAGACTGTATTTATGCAAGATGCATTAGCGATTAGCCTATCCCCTGTACAGTCATCTGGTTCATTAGTTGACTCACGTCAATGCGAGATTGGCGACTATTCAGGTCACGGCTAATGCGTTGCTTTTGGAATTTACCTACCGGAACCAAGCATTAGAGACATTGCATTATTAAATACATTTTTGAGATCCAATTCGACAGTTGCTTCTCTTCCTGAAGTGGAAGGGGGAGGGCGAGTTCTCTTTGATCACTCTTTGAAGCAAAAAGCAAGAAAAGGGGACTTCGACGAAATCCACTTTTAATGGTGCATTGATGTTGACAAATCAATCATTCCTCTTCTATATGTGAAACGAAAATTATGGACAACCTTGTGACTCCTAAGTCATAGATTGCCTAGCGAGTGCTAGCTTCGATCACCTTCAGCGTTCAGATATCGATAATCTCCACTGCAGCCGCTTTCTCTTGCTTACTGTCGCCTACCTCCGAGTGCAACCATTTCCCGAGTTTCCATTCTGCTCAGCGTAGCATTTGTTTGACCATATTCTTGCCCCTACCAAATTCTAATAGTCTTTTTTTAGTGAAGAGAACAAATCTATTTCTAAAATAGTGTATTTTTACTAGTAAAAATGTTACCAAAGTTAATCACAAGACAGCCAGTAGATATGAAAGTCTGTTCGTCTTGGGCGTAAAATATTCGGTCCCGCTCATTGTCAGAATAAAACCCTTCTTCTTTTTTTTCTCAGAATGATAATTCTTGTGATGTGTCAGTGTTCTTATGCACCGACTAGGTTGTAGAAAAATATTGTATGCGACTCATACTTCGCCGTAACTCCTCCAGTGTGTCAGGGCCCGCTCGAGTCGTGGGATTCACCCGTGATGCCTCCCGGCTCGGCGTCATCTCGGTATCCGCGCCGGCTGCGACAACGCCGCCGCGACGGAGGAGGCGCCGCGATGTTATTTCCGGAGCGCTGATTAGCAACCGCGGAGCAGAGTTTCTCGCGAAAGCGCGCTGCCTTGTCACGCCCCCTCCAGAATCTCTGCGGTCGCGTCGTCGCAGAGAAGCTGAACGCAGGCTCTAGCCCCGTTTTGGGACGGCGGCCGGCCTGGTTGTCGTGGCGCTGCTGGAAGATTTGACCATGAATCAGATGCAAATGCTCTATCGTTGAGAAGATTCAGCCGAACCGACGGTCTAAGTAGTCGGATTTACGTATATTATTATTCACGCAACAAATGCGTATGACAAGAGTTCAAACGTTCAATAGGAATGTCATGTAATGTTCTTAAATATAAATCCATTATCTTCTGTAAAACCACCTGTGAACAACGATTAACAAATTACTTATTTTATTTCAAGCCAAACCCTTGCAACGTGAACAGCCAGGCAGAGATGCGTTTTCTCAGCATAGATGCATTTTGTAGGTCGTAAAATGAATGCCATGGGGGGTACTGTGAATTCGAAATTGAGTTTGTTGGAAACATTGGATGCTCTCGGGCGAGGGCTCGATAATGTTCAAGGTCTATAAACGATGCTAGTTTATTTTACTGATTACAATTCCCAAGTCGTTAACGAATTTTTATTCTTCATTCCGAACATGACTTTGTATGCCCTGTATAGTCAGTGTGCTACGGTCCTTGCCCGCCGATTGAAGGTTTGCCAGTTGATTAAAAGGTATCTTATTATGGTTTAATGCAACACATCTTCACTACGAGTCGAGCATTGTGACGAGGAATAACTGAGCGGTTGTGATCGTACCATAAAAGTATGTAGGCGTTCCTTCTTTTGCTATATCTTAGCAGGAAGTGAGGAACGCCAGAATGTCCATTTTTGCTCTCAATTTTTAAAGCCTACATTTAATTTAATGTTGCTCTTTTTAGATTGGCCGAGGTTGAATTCCTTTTGTGGAGGACCTAACGGAGGCAAACAGTTTTTCCAAAGAGGAGGATTGCATCTGCGTTTAAATACCCGCTCATACCAAAATACAGCGAATGGAATGGAACCAGATCTACAATTTTTATGGAGATTAATTCCAAACTTGTGGTTGAATATAATTGTTGTATTGTTGTCGTTATTGAGTTGAAATACAGATTATTTTATAGCAGACTGTCAGATTTTTTATTTCTAATTTGCAGTACAAATTTATTTTGCCAATCTTTTTGTCCCATAACAGACTGGATGTGTCTTCCGGGGGACTTGTATCTCCGATTCTTCTATTTGTACATATTGGTAGGTATAGATGTAAATTTTAGAAATTAAATATAGTTACATCACAGAAATTAACTGAAGCCAAGTATTTGCGTCCTCCACTGTCATTCAAACTAAATGTCGCATAGTCAGAACTCACAGTACACACAGATCGCAGAATAGAAGAAATAAAACTTGTCGAATTTAATAACTTCATATCATGAAAGTGTTTTGCACACGCGTTGCCAAATATTATTTTTGTAATCATTTTTTTCTAAAAGTTTCCTTTGTTTAATTATTATATACTCTGAATGATACTTCTAAAATATTTGTATTCTTAATCGTGTCACAAAAAGTACGTGTACTCTATTATTTCGAGTATTATACGAGCAGTACGAGTATTTATTCTCATTGAAATTAAACCAGTTCCAATTTTTACGTGGAAGAATAAGAATCAATACTTCACGATTAATTCAAAACATTGAAAACGCAGGCGTCCACATTTTCTAAACAATCACACTTTCCTTTTCTCAAAATGAACTTCAAACAAAGGTATATGAATTCAAAACAATGACCTCACTACACTGACCCAAAGAATTAAATAGGAATCTCGTTGCTTGATGCTGTGGAGTTCTCAGCCTTTTTGTTGACCATCCGAGAAGATCTTGTGTTGGTGTTCTTCGTTAGTGTACACTAGGAGCGACTTCTGTTTCACGTCACGAACCTTCAGGAGTTTTAGGACTGCACAGAGGATTAAATGTTCATTACGAAACCTTGATTTTTTTCCCCACGGTAGTATCCATTTGTTTGAGACGATTTGTCCCATTTTGAAAGGTTCTAGACAAAGTTAATTTTGCTACACCGGGCTCTCCAAGAGTAACGACTCACTCAATACCTTTTTTAGAGTCATCATACCACTCGATTGGTGAGGCGGAGGGATGTGACTGCAGGTCTCCCACATAGAATGTACAGAGGGCTGTAATTTTTCCGCTGCGGTGACATAGTAATGTGAGTAGAACCAAGAAAGTAGCTGTAGATTTCCGGTTTCGTCTTGTGTCAGCGTAGGAAACGACATCAATAACTTAGCAGTATGTCGTTAGCGCTGCGTCGCTGCCCCAATTAGCTCCTGAGGAAGTCCGCGACAGAGGCAGAGGCAGTGGCGGGGCTGACGGCTGGCAGCTCTTCATCCGCAGGTGAAGACGACGGTCACCGTGCCAAGGTCAAGGACTTCGTATGCCCGTCCTCCCAAGTCGTCCCGCTCGCCGCCCTGGCGCCGCCGCCGCCGCCTATCGCGTTCCCCCCGCCCGCCTCTCTTGTTGCGCGTGTCCCACCGCCAATTAGCCTCATTACGGCAATGAGCCGCTGTCGACGCCGACGCCGCCTGCTTTCGCTTTGCCGGTTTCTGGCGCCGCGCCGCGCTGCACGGCATCGCGACGCCTTCCCCACCTTGACCGATCGTCCTGGATTCTCTGCGCCGATCAGATGTAGTTAGCTCTCGCGTTTGTTGGGCGCTCTCATACTTGAAATTGTTTTCGGTCGCGGAAAATAATTAAATTATCTTATTTTTTTTCCTTTTGTCTCTCTTATTTTCTCTATTGTATTTCATTTCTTTTCATTTTCTTACTTCTATGTAGTATACCTTATGATTTTTGCTGAGCTCTGCATTCTACACTTCGAATAGATTTGCGGTCTGTGAAATATTCCGTGAAATGGGGATATTGGTTTTGATCCAGCGAGATCTGTATGAGAAAGCTATGGGCGGGAAATTCGAGACCGCATGTCTCAGTTCCATAATACTACGTTTATGTCTGAAATTAGTCACTGTTTATTCTGGGAATGAAAAGAGAGAATTTATTTTTGAAGCTTGATGTTTGTGATTGTGATGTTGTGTAATTCCGAAGCTGCTGTACGCAAGTATTCGGAAGTAAATGTTAAATTTATAGCTCTTCATCAGTAAACTGTCGACAAGACATAATGCATTTTATTGCTGATATTTTTATGAAAGTTCTGCTGAGAACAACAAGAAATTATCAAACTTTGACAGAAGGTATGAGTCAATAAATATTCAGGATTCAGCGATTCCTTTTCTAATGGTATTTTATTTAGCATTTTTATTTTTTAAGCGAAGCCAATTTTAACCTACTGGATGACATTGTACAGACAGGTTTAAGAAAATAACATTCAGTTTGAAGACTCTTTCGGGTTTTCAGATAGCTCATTATGTATGCGTTGCGTAACTGTCTCGCCAGTTATTTATATCGAACTTGTCTCGTTATGCGCGCGTTCTAAATTGGATTCGCTGTTATTTTGAGGCTCATGCGTAACAGGAATCCGTTTTTTGTTGTATTTATTACCCTGCGATTAGACAGTTTTAATTGCTGCACGAACACTTGCATCTGAAGGCCATAATCAGATTGTCGGAAGCTGAAACTCGTTATGTCATTCTTCAGACAACGAAGATTCGGATAGAATTGCTGATTGTGGGATAAATACCGGTTGTAATGATTGGTATTGGTATTTTAAGTTAATGGTAGACCCTTAAAAGGTGAACGTCATAAAATATTTTATGGTAACATGAATGAAAATAACTATTTCACATAATGTTTCTTCAACTTCGGTTTTTATTGAAAACGTCCGTAAGAAATATTGAAAGAAATGGAGAAAAATGATAAAACATTAGTTATTTTAGTAATCTTTTTATCTGTTTAAATTCCTCTTTTTATTTAACCCTTGTGACTGGTTTTAATATTGCAAAAATAGACAGTACTTCTCATTGCCACTTCCTCTTCCCAAAGTTATGTAGGATTTTTATTTCATACAGATTTCAGCTTCAGTGGAAATTTCTGTCCAGGAGTGCGTTCGAGTTTACTTCGCGGTTTCCATTATACTGAACAGTATTTTTAGGCATTTTGAGACTCCATCAGTGAAATAGCCATTTTTAGGCCTTAATAATGTAAATTTTATCATAAATTCATGAGACATTAAGTATGTTTATTAATTAATTTCTACAGAAGGGACAAACGCCATTTTCTTTTCAAAAATCGCAACATTTTTATTGTTACTTTGCCAGGTCTTTCTTTAAGCTACTTTTGAATTATTAATTTTATTGAAACATCTAAAAATTATAATTGCAGAGCCCATGTGTCCGCCCGTTGTCGTGTCTTCTTTTCCGCCAACGGCTCCTTGGACTTGACGAATAAATTGCTTTTTGTTCTCGCTCACATACTCTGTGTTAAGAGAGCTGCAACTGTCTTCGGATTCCAAAATATAATCGGAGTCTCGATTCGTACCTCGATAGTACAAGAAATCAACACTAGGCATCAAAATATTTATTCGCAGCGTCAGTGATGCCTGTCGGCTCATTTTTGTACTCCACTCTAGTAGATAACCCGAGTGGGTTACTTATAAACAGTGGGTGGTAGTTCTTTGGAGTGTAATGCAATTATGTCGATACCTTAAAGTTATATTCAAGATTAGTTGAACTTTACACCGTCATTCTTGTGAACCCTATAACTTAGCGTGCGATTTCGCGTAAATCCTTTCTGGGTCGCATGGGGGTGTGGGAGTGGTAGTCGCTCATGGAACGATTCGATCCTAGAGCGGACTCGCATGCACCTCGCCATCGTTTCCGCTAGTTTCTGCTCGGTAAAGTGGACTTGGACCTCCCCCGAGGGAACGCCGGTTGCGTTGCATGCTTCACGATTGCCGGTCATTGCACCCTTTTTTTTCTTCTCGCCTTCGTCCGTACGCGTTGTTGATGGACTTGAATGCACGTTCATAACCTCCTCGGCCCGCAGCCCGACGCGCGGCGCGCGGCGCTCGTAAATACTTCACGATGCGTTGACTCTGCGACTGGGTGGCTTTGTTTGTGCGATGTTGTGCTTATTCGCCTTTATTGCTACACTTCGTTCGCAATCTTGGCAGATAATTCGAATCGTTCGAAGGTGGGAGTGAGCGTTTCTTTCAACGTGAAGACGGGTAGGTGGGGTATGTGAAGAGGGCGATTAGGCTTCAGGAAAGTTGTTATGCGGTGTCGATAAAGAAACGTATTCATTGCGATTCGATGTTTCCGTGTGTGTTACTTGCTGCATGGTGAATAGATACTTCAGTTAATGGGTTTTAGGAGTGTTAAATAATGAACTTAGTTATTGTTTTATTAACGCAAATATGCCTGTAAGTCGGTGTTATTTCAATTACTGTCGATGCTTGGGTTTGCTACTAGTATTGGGTGTCCACGAAGAAATATTTTCGGAATAGGGCATTTTTAAAGCCTTTCTCATTGTAAAAGTGTAACAGACATAGTAAGTTAGGTAACAATTTCAAGAGTTTTTGTTTGTATTGATACGACGAATTAAATGATTAGTTTAGGAATAGACAAAGTATTTTGAGTATGAAAATTATGATTACATACAAATTCATTGGAACCTTTCGAAGCAAAGAACTGCATTAACATTATTTCTCAGCTCTTCTGTAACTTCACATTAATACATTGCGCATGTGCCCAATTTATTAGGCAGTACGTTACTGAATATTGTCGTTGAAGAGTCAGCAATACTGTTATGGGAATGAGGATTCAAAAATATTGAGAGATTACTATAAGAAGAGACCGCTTTGGCAGTAACCGTTGTTGGCAACATAACTGCAGTTTATATCCATGCACTCATTTTGGCAGTGCATTCGTTCCCAGTTAGCTCATTTGTAATGGCTTTATCACTAGTATCTCGTGCAATGTCATCGCCCTTCATTGCGTCCATTCGTTTCGCCACCTGTCAGTGGTCCCTTCTTAAAACAACTTTTCTATAACATTAAACGTCCCGACGAGGCTCGAGGCCGTTTGTTTCATGAAGAAACATACATTTTTGATACTTTCTTAATTTTTTTTTAAATTACATCCACTGTAGTGCACTTCATTGCATTGCATTGCATTGCATTGCATTGCATTGCATTGCTATCGACGAGGTGGTCCACCTATATCTCGTCGGTTTGCCTGTCAATCACCCTGGTTTAGAGAGCATGGGAACAGGGTTAATATTACGTAGTTAGCGTCCGGTGGTTTATGCCACGCCCACTGTGGGGGCGTGAATAAATACTAAGAGAGAGAGCGAGCGAGCGAGCGTTCCCACCCGCTCGGCCGTAGGTCGGCGACCGCCCTGACTGGCGCCCGCCGCCGCCGCCGCCGCGGTCCCGCACCGGTGCGGTGAGTCACCGTCGCCGCGCCGCGGAGTTTCTCCGGCGGGGCGCCACTACTCCCAAAGCCACCAGCGCTTCCGGGCGCCTGCTGGTCGTGTCCCGACGCCACGCGGATAGCATCACGTACCCCTCGGCGCGCCGCCCCCCATAAACGTCGTTGTCGCCGCCGCCGCCGCCGCCGCCGCCGCCGCAGCGCCAGTCGGCTGACTCGCCGCGCGTCTAGGAACCGGCAAGGAGGCGGCCTCACAGACCGCACATCCTGTGGGTCGCCACCGCTACGTGTCGCTCGCTGCAGGGAGACTCATTTTGTCGCTTCCATTGCGTCTCGAAACTTAGGCGTTTTTAAAGTTTGTACAGCTGCCACATAAAAAAAAAACTTAAATTGCCATATTAGTATAGAATCTCTGGGTTTCAGACTATTTTATTTAACGTCCAGAAACAGTAACATAAATCAATGAACCTCAGTATTATGCTGGTTCCCAGAATGTTTTAAAGACGTGTGCAATATGGATCATTACAAAATATATTTCTGATATAACCTAGGGCGGTTAGAGACTCTTTAATCTACAAAGGAAAAGCTCTAATATTTCGGTGTAACGGTGAACATGTGTATGCATTTGTATGCAGATAGCTACAATTTTCAATTGCTAATCAACATTTTATTTTCTTGGGTGTCGCACGAAACAGAAAAGCATTTTGTACAGCGTGAATACGTAGACATGTCAACATTCATAATTATAAGATTGTTTTTAAAGTTGGTATAAATATCTATTTTTCATTGCCTTAGAAATGCTGGAGGTCTGTTTATGTGAGCAGACTGAAAGACAACTTCGGAAGACTAAAAGTGCTCGCAGTGCCATCGCAACTACCATTGTCGGCAATGATCGCATCCAGGAGAGGGGCCGCAATAGCGCTGACAATTGAGGCAATAAGGCGATCGCGCTCGCCACTCAAGCAATCATTGCTTATAGAAGCGAGTGGATTTATGAGGCTCTCTGAAGGTGACGGATTTTATGACTGATTGTTTCTCTATATTGTTGATGATGCAACCGTCCGTAGTTCATTAAAGTTATGTTATTAGTTTGATCTATTAAATAAATATACTGTTACTTGACCTTGATATGACGTAAATACTTTGTGCTTGAAGAGAGTAGGTCGAGTTATCTGAACTGACAAATCTGTTCTTTTGGTTTGCGTAATATTCTGTGGCCAAGCGATTTGTTCAGGTTTCTATTTTTAGGATTCCAACGAACTGGAAAGTATTATGAAACGCTGTTGCTTTGAAATAGTCCATTTCGCTGACTACAAAGTGGTTATGATTTTGTATGTGGCGAGTGTTGCGTACCAGACACATTAGAAGTAAAACAAACACAAAATGTTTCTTAAACGCATATATGGAACGTTATAATATTTAACAACATACATGAATTTATTCTTCACGCTTTTCGGAACAGGAGTCTAAAGAAAAGGCCAAGAGAAAGCGTTGTTCACATGAGTTAGCTCCTTCTGACGCGGAAGGGCTAAAGCCGATGTCTATTTAGTCGATTTTTACACTTGAGGTAGGTCACAAAGCGGGAAGTCATTTTGCGCTACAGCTAAACGATCCATGTACTGATGGCGTTTAATATCGGGCTGCGGTAGTCTCCTTTAAAAAGGTACACTTTTTTCTTGTGGTGACTCATTGCAGCGTGATGCAGAGCGGATGATCAATTATTTCACGAAACGACCGTTGCCTTAGATACACTTTTCGTTGTGACAACTTTTTGTTTCTCAAAGCTATCGTTCATTTTCGTTCTGAATTCAATAGGCAACGCAATGTGTTTACAACCGTAAGAAAGCTTACTGGAAACATCAAGTTTTTCTCCAAATTAAATGCTAAATAGAAAAAATTATTACGTACGAGTAATTATTTTGAACCATTGGTAATGGCAATTAAAATATTGAAATCTTCAAAATTTGAACCCAAACATCAGTCATGTTTCTACTTTTTTGAATTTTCCCACCTAACGTTCTTTTTTAGCTCAGCCCTCCACCTCGAGATCGGTGTGCCCCCATTTTATATTTTATTTTCGAAATAACTTATAATAATAGACTGATGTTGCTTCTCTCGTATTGTCTCGAAGGTAGCCTAACGAGGCCTCTCAGATGCACATCTGTCGTTTCGCGTGAGTGTGTTGCATTTGCCGGCCTTTGCCGAAGGTGCAACGGACGTTGCTCCCCCTCGGGGGCGAGCAACTGCACTTGGGTTTCGTAATCGCTTCGCGCCGCCCGCCAGCCCGCCGTCGGTAAGTGCGTTGGCCTGCAGCCAGCTGTACCTGGACCCCCTCCCCCCGCCGTGCGTGGGAGGACGGGTCACAAGCCGCGATACTCACACGCGTTCCTCTTCATCCGCCCCCCCCCCCGACCCCCATTTCTTTCTCCTGACCGCGCAAAGAGACGGTTGGTGGAATGGTCCAAAAGAATGCAGCGTGAATCGTTTTAGTAAAGTAATTGTCGTAGTTACAAATATTAACAAAAGAAAGTAGACATTGAGAGAACGAAACTTTTTGGGGAGTGGGGAGGCCACTTTGCGTTAGCCTTACTTGGCTCCCGAATGTAAGTCATGGAGTCTTAACTCTTAGTACCATGTTATATCGTGGACAGACATGAGGTATCATTAGGGGTGAATGCTGATGGATAAATTAGTATTGATGGGATATAATGGTTTGGCTGTGATACGTGGTGGTGGTTGTAGATATCACATTTACACCATAGTCACCTGTGATAACTCTATTTTGCAATACGTTTAATTCCTCGATCCCTTATTTAGTCTCTCACACAGTGGGATTACACGGACGGTTAAGCATGAAAATTAGCGAGAGCTTAAGTTGCGTGCGTGAAGAGAATAAGAAAATAAACACCAATCGGTTTATACTACTCAACATTCTTCTATAGAGTAGTTATTGCATTGCTTTCAATTTAATATTGCAGCACTTTTCCACCTAATAATTCGTGCTTAATGTGAGATTTGGAACTGATCAAAATGCAGGAAATTCGAAAAAGTAACAATCATTAGACAAACTTTGCTTTCTTAATATAACATTAATTCTTTCCATTTTAACCTTGCGTTGCCAAGTTCGCTACCAGACATATGCGTATCCGGGTCCAGTGTAAGAAGTCGATCTTCGTGGTATGTATAATTATTTAATTTTGTTTGCCGTTGATAGTTTCATCGCAAGTCTCGCGCCGCCCTATTTGCTGTCAGACGGAGCGGCGGACGGACCTCGCGGAGCGTCCACTCACTCCCATACCCAGAAGCGGAGTGGCCCGTTTTTTTACCGCTCGGCGGCGCTTGGCACTGAAACAGATTCGGCTCTCGTGTGTGATTAATGTTCCAATTTCCCCGGCCGTGAACGGGCGACTCGGCGCGGCCTTCGCAGACCGTCGCCCGGGCGGGCGTTCGTCCGTCCGTCGTACCGCGCGCGGCCCTTTCGCCGAAGCCCGCGTCGCGACTGCTTTTTATTCCAACGCGCGTGTCGGGAAGATGCCTCGCGCGAAAATGGGTAGAGCTCTAAATGGATCGAGGCCACGCCCCTACGGAGCGCAAGCTAATGGATGGGCGCGTGTGCGCTGCATACTGCCGCCTCGACGTTGTCGGAATTGGAGGTGACTTACTTGTTAAAGCATTCATAGCCTTGGCCGTACGATTTTGAATATTTATCATTTCTGGTATCAAGATAATTGTAATTTAATAAGAATTGCGACGTATACGTTTTGTAGAGGTAAGCATTCTTTGCCAGCGAGCCTTCGTTTGCGCTTGTTTGTTATTATACTATTTGCTTTTTAGTTGCTGGAGCTTCAGTAAATTTTCACGTTATAAATACTGTATAGTAATTTAAACTTATCAATTTGCGTTCTAGGATTATAACACGTTTATAGTTTAAATCTTTCTGACACCGAAAGAAAACTTTTGAAAGGCACTTGTGTTGAATCGTGACCTGTTCTCAAGGTACTACGCTTACAATGCAGCGTGAACTGTACATCAGCTTGCCTCATTGAGCCCTTCACGAAGTTGACTGGTCATGATGTTCACGTGACTTGCGTGGTGGACGTTAAGGGTGAGGATTATATAAAGTTCGTGGAACAAGCGAGTGTTGCACGTTTGAAATAAAGTTCCAGGTAAACGTCGACCTTGTGTATACGTGGAAAACCTCTATTCACCGCGAAATCCAATCTGTTTAAACGAGATAATTAAGTGTGATGAGAATCGCTGTTGCTTGGGTGGGTGCCAAAGGTTTTGCACTAGTGGTCATCAATCGTATTTTTAGTTTTATATTTTTATTACATATTTCAAAATACGTGGCTTTACCAAATTGAACATTACCCGTTTATTCAATTTTAAAGTGTTTGATTAATGAAATTACAAATATCGGGTTTAGTCAATTATTGTGACGTGAACTTTCATGAAGAATTTGCCTTTTGTGATTATAGGTTTTTGACAAAGGTTTTGATATTTATTCTCTGAACACTGCAAATACTGTGATTCTAGTCAATACAGTCAATTCACAAATTTAGTCTTTAAACCCTGTCTCTTTGTTTTGCAATACGCTCCACGTGCTTGTCAAAAGTCGAATAGAGAAGATTGCTTCAACGTACAGCCAAAGCACTGTTAAAGGTTGACTGGGAAGTTTCTCGTGGGGCGCATACAGGGCGCAAGTGGCCGGGAGGTATCCGCGCCCTCCCCCCTCCCTCGGTGTGTTGATTGTCACATTTTGGAAAAATATTAACTTGATTTTGCCTGGGACACGATTGATCCATACCCATGTAACTCATTTGTAATGACCACACTTCGTAGAAAACCAAACCAATGAAATGGGAAAAGAAAACGACGGTTTGGTAAAATTAATTAAAAAAGTTTGACACACTTGCGTTGGGCTACAAAGACATGTGTGTCTATTATTCATCACATAAATTGGCAAAACCATCCTTTTTATACTGTACTATGCCACCTCTGATTGGTCACATTCTTTTGATATTAATTTCTTACTGGTACGTTGATAGCTCGTTGCCTTCCATACGGAGCACGGTATGCAATGCATTACTTTCCCGGATCGAGAGGGTCGTGTTTATTAGAGAAACATAGAACCGTTGAATGATCTCACGGAGGGAAATATGAAAAGACTGTCAAGTTAACAGTTAATTAATAGATAAATGTATCTGAATTGATACAATTTTATTTTTTACCTAATTTTATGTACTTCGGGCGTTAACTAGTTCTAATTATCTCGCGCAATAAAAGCCTTTGGGCCAGAGGTCCTCGGGCTTTTGGTTGCCGCTCGATCGTTAGAACCCTTATAACGCCCTTGGTGCATTAATAACAATTTTCAACTACCCCTCCCACCCCCTGAATAAATTTTCCAATTTGCCCCCCCCCCCGGGGGGGGGACTTGGGCAGCTAGTATCTCTTCTAGGAAGCCGTGCGCTCCCGCGAAGCAGCGTGCGTCCTCGGCGTCGGCGCGTCAAGTAAAGTGGCAGGGTCGCCCACTTCCCTGCTGCCTCTGCTCCTCCTGCGAGAACGTGCGTCAGCGCTCGCGCGAACACCGTTCTGAGAGGTGTACGTCTCTCTTATCGCTGATGACCCTCCGGCTGCAAAAATACACTCGCGGGCACGGAGGGGTGTAGCACTTGCTCCGGAGCCGGAGGGAGAGAAGTTCGTCTCAAATGCCCCTCTGTGTGTCGGTAAGCCGTGGCTAATGGCTCCTTCTGATCATTACGTGGCAACTGAAAATAAAGTCTGTTGGCAGCCCGCGTCCGAATGACGCCAAGGGCGGGGGGATGACGGTTAGACTATTACTCGCCAATTCGACTCCGTTAGGCAGCTATTCATAAGCTCTATGGAAGAATAGTCGGCCATTGCTGACACAGAATGGAAGGGTGAGACATTATGAAGTCCTTTGTCAGTAGTCTTCAGAAAGGTTTATTGATGTGAGGCAATTGTTCACAACTCATAAAAATGTGAGCCAAGGCCCCTCGGGTGCCATGCCTGCCATTTTCCTATTTTCACGCTCAAAAATGTACTCTTTTCATTTGGATCTAAAGGAAATTCAAATGATCACCAGTCTTCAGAAAATTTTAATATATTATGATTGGAGTAGTAATACTCCTTTCAGACATTCTGTAGTAACTGTATCTACAATCTACTGAATAGATACGTTTTTATTCCTACCGTTATTTTACGTTATGAGATTTACGTTAATCAGAACAGGGGAAAGAAAAATTGATCTTTCGGTTACTTCAACGTAACAAACGTTTTTTTCGAATCCCAACTGCATGTAGAAATTGATGTCGTAGGAAGTTTGAGTTGCGATATTGTGCAGCCACGCAATCAAAATTTAGTGTAGAGAAGTCGCTATTAAAATTATCCCATGACATCCATTCACGTGAACAGTAGGACAATTCTTGATTATTTTTTTTCTTTGAGCAACATATAGGAAAATAACGTAAACATTTAGTCATTGAAGTTATTTGCTTCAATGTCCCACTATGTAATGCAATGTATACAATAGTGTTAAAGAATTTCGTTAATAAATCAATTTCGGAACTGGCTTAAAACATGCTAATATGTACAGGTCTGCTCTCTCGACGCCATACTACATGTGAATGAGAGAGCATGCGAGTCCACCCATTGAGGAATTCCCATAGCCATGCGCGAGCCGATACATGCGTATCAGCCTTCGGACGGACGGACGGACGGACGGACGGACGGACGGACGGACGGACGGACAACGTCGAAAGATGTGGGAAACCTCAGACGACGCGACCGCGCTTCCGCCAGCGACGGCAGGGCGTTGGACACCAAAGATGGCGCCCGCCGGTCGGCCCCGCGACGCCCGGCTCCAGCCGTGGGACTAGAGAGATTCCAGTGCGTCGATTGCGATCGGGGTGATGTAAAATGTTCGGCAGTGAGCGAAAGGTCACTTGGCCCACATAAAGCGAAGTACTTCGTCAGTCGTGGTAGTATGGTGGCTTAATACGAATGTCATAGGTTCGGTGAACGATATTGTAACTATTGCAGAGGACACAGGAATAGGCGGGTGAGTGTGGGGTTGCCTATGAATGACCCTCGTATTGCCAAAAATTACACCACTACATTATTTGAAATACGTCGAATCTACAGAATTGGTACAGCAGCTATGCGATGTTGGCTGTTAGTTTCCCTCCAAACGTACCATTTCACTCTTTTCGTTGAATTCTGAAGAAAAAAAATTGAAAATTTTGAAAAAGGCAAAAAATGAGTGATTTAAAAAAAGTAGGTTCTGTTCTAGGACTTTCTTTTTCTTGAGCAGTATACATGCTACTGTTCGGTAATCCATTTTGTGAGTTTTGCACAGCAATGTTTTTGCTGCTGCAGTCCACTAGTCCAGTGGTATTTCACTTAGTCTTGCTGCCGTATCATCTTGATATTCCTGCCCATCTCTTAATTCGTAGTACTGTGACTTTACCATTAGTTCGTTTTGTTTGCTTTCGTATTACAATCTGTTATAACTCACATTTTATTTGATTATTTTTCCGTGTTGTTCTCGGCGTGCGCTTTGTCACGTCGAGTGAGATCTTCCTAGAACTTCTCGTCCTTCGCTCCTTGCTGTGTGCATAGCAGTAGTTGTCAAGCAACCTTTTCCGTTTTTAGTATGAATACGTCGAGGAAATGTTTAGAAGATGTCAAAGCAAGAGATTAAAGAGTTCCTTCTGGAATATCGTAGGAGATTACGCTCAGAGAAGCAATTTGAAAACACACCTAACACATTGCAGGCTACGTACCACGTCATCGTGCATAATCATTTTCGATTTTTTTTCTCCTGTCGGCCCGGCGCGGGCGTTCCTAGTGAGAGGGCTCGGGAGGGAGAGGGACCTTCAACTGCCCGCGCGGGGTTTCCTTGGTCGTCCACCGGTTCCCTCCAAACGCAACCGGCGCCCGCCGGAAGACATCTCACGTGATCGGAGGCGGGCGCCAGCCACGCGATGACGGATAAGGAGAGTACGAGGCTGCGTTAACGAGAATCTTGTAACTGTCCTTGTCCTTGGGATGGCAGCAACAGAAAAGCTGCGAAAATATATTTAGCTTCGCGTGCTATCTTTGGCGCAGAGTTGCGTGCTAGTGTTTGGCGTCTGAATGGTATTGTGCAGTGTGATAATGCACGTTTTGTTCGGTGTGATAATGCGCGTATTGTTCGGTAAGATATACACCTACAACATATGTTTTTGTTCTGTGATGTACCATAGTTGACACGAACTGGGTGTGAAGAAAACCAGTATTGCCCTGTCGACAGCACAGAAACAAAATGTAACCCTTATTGTGCAATGCAGTGACCTCACGCGAATATGTAAACAATCAAGTTCGTTTAAAAATTGCTGAAGGGGAATGGAATAATTGCTTAGATAGAAGACTCGCAGTGAACTTTCCGTGAGCGAGTTCCTTGTATCCCTAAGAATTTTTGGGAAGAAAAACATTCGAGAATGATACGAAATACGAGCTTAGCTAATGAACCCAAAGGAGCAAATATTTCCACTATCGGCAAATATTTAATCTAGCCCGTCTTGCTAGTAGCTAAAGCAATGTATATTCATGATCTCTCGTATCGGCCCGGTTTCCGTCTTCCGGCGCGTTCGCCTTCCGAAAATCGTTCCCCTCGGCCCGCCAGCGCGCTACGTCGCTTCGCTTGCCGCAGGACCCACGTGGTCGCGGGGGCGGAGCGGTGGCGCTCCCTGGCGGCGTGCGTCTCTCCGAGCGGGTAATACGCGCGCGCGCTCTGCCGCCGCCAAGGCCGTTCGGTGCCAGGCTGCCCGGCGGGCGGGCGGGCTGGCAGCTCGCGCGCGCACTGGGACGGAGTGGGCGCAACGACGCATTTTTAATGAAACAAAAAGGAAGAAGGAGAGAGAAGCATAATATTATCCGTGGAATGCGCAACTTTTCGGTGATAGTGACATCGGTGCTTGGGGAAGTGCAGCAACTGAAAGGTTAAAACAGTGAATTGGTGTCATGTTCGTTAGATGACAAATTTACATGTTGAGAAAATGTTCTAAAAAGGGAGTAAAATATCTTGTAGCAAGTTTTCCTTTTCTCAAACGTCTAGTGTCGTTTAGTGTATCCATTCTAGTTATTGTTAAAAGTCGTAAATGTGCTGTAAAATACAGAAATACGTTTTTAATGTTGGCTTCGGTAGACCTCGAAAATGCTGTAAAGTAGACAATTTACATTGTACCTAGACAGTGTCATCGTAACTATTCATGTAGCCAAAGGCGTGTCACACTGTTTTCGTACTAGGGTTGTTGCCCTAGAGCATACACAAACCATTGCGGAGGAGGGCGCTCTATTCTTGCTGACCTCAGCTTTCCGCTTCGGTTATTTTGATGTAGACCTATTATCATTATTAAAGGAAAAATAACAGAAATTTCATCCACAACTGTCGAAAATCACAGAAAAACCTAATGCGCGGATTTGGCGTCGTTTTGATCCACTGCGTGGCGGCGGCGGAAGGCCGGCGCCGCTGCCGACGCCGGGGCGTCAGCTGACGTCACGCGTCCGGGGCCGCGCGGGGTCGCCGCCGCCACGCGGACGCCGGGAAGCGGCCTCGCCGACCCCCCACCCTTCCCACCTCCTCCTTCCTTTCGCTTTCGTGATATCGCCTCCGGAATGGGGGTCTGGCGGGAGCGGGTGCGTGTGTTTGTGTAGGCGGGGGCTGGACGAAGAGTGCGTATGCATGCGCGTTGCGTTTGGGTGGTTTGCTATATGACAGGACTGCGGAGGAGGCAGCGCGGCCGCGAAGAAATGCAGATGACGGGGAATATGGGCAAAATTCGTGGCCACGTGGCGATCTCTCTGCGTTGCAGGCTGGTGTAGCGAGTGAGCAGTTGCCATTGCGCGAGCTACGTACCTACGTAGCACTACTGACCTCAGTAGTGGTGAAGCGGCCAGTGATGGTTTGTTTCACGCGTTGATTCGGGCGATCCAGATTCACTAGAAATAATCTGCCACGTTCTGTATTTTACTTCTCATGCAAACGCAAGTATTACTAGCTTGTAGATTATTTACACTTGACAATTACAAGGTAGTTGTTTTGTGTAACTAGTTTCCGAAGTGTTATGGATGGGATAGGATATGTTGAAGAAATTTATGTAAGAAAGTTATGCGGATAGTCTCTTTAAGATTAAAGTCTTCTCTATCTTCGTGCCTTTGCTGACACCTCATCTTTATTTTGAGAGGTGGCAGCTTGTTTGCTCGATGGTCACGCTAACAAATCTTAATTCATCCCGTGTAAGATCTGACCATGAACATAAGGATGTATTGAACATTAATGAGGGGGAGTTTGCCAAGTCTCTGAAGAGTGGGACGTGATCGCCAATTTTGTTTTTCTCACAAGTTCCGATTTTATCTGGATTAACAACTTAAACTTGGATATTTGAAAGTGGCCGATGACATTAGGTCATTATTACATCTCCTGACTTATAAAATAATTTTTTCGCGTAAATCCTTTTCAACGGGGCGCGAGGCCACTGAAGTGTGCTTGCCACTGTTAAAAAAAAGATTCATTCTATAAGGCAGGAGGTGCAACAATGAGCTAATGCCATCGACCACTTCAAGAAAATCGAAGTATAAAGAAACACAGTTCTTTCGTCACGGATGGGTTGCGCTAGGCCTAGTATTTGTTGGAAACTGTATAAATAATGTTCTCATCAAATATCTTGGTGTTTATCGGGTCTGTTTCCTCCACTGCCGTTGCGAATACTAAAAAAACGGTAATCCGGTAAATTTCAGTGTTACAAAATCCAACAGTCATTACGATGTGCTGTGTGACAACGCAAAGGAGCTTGCGCGATGTGGTGCAAGACGTGATTCAGAGAGAGATCTCATTTCGAGAGTTCACGCGGGTGGGGTATTGGTTTGACCGAGGCCACGCGATGTGTGCTGTTCCGTCAATTGGTCGCATCGCCTAGTCACTACCGAGGCGCACCCGCCGCCGCCGCCGCCGCCGCCGTCTGCGGACCAGATGTCGCAAGGCGGGCGCCCCGTAGCCCGGGCCGGCGCGTCGCGTCGCGTCGCCGGGTCGAAAGGTCGCGAGGGCGGACGTGCGCGGTGCGAGCGATGCGTCGCTGGCTCGACGACGGCAAATTGCGCTCGTTACGGCGCCGGCCTTGCGGGCCAGTTGGGACTGCGCCGCGCCGCCTCCCTGTCCCCTCCTCTCCACACACGCCCCGCCCCGAGTCGCCGGCCCCAGCGGGGAGGGGCCGTTCGAATCCCCGCGCCCGCCGCTTCTCCCCACCAGGGAGCCACGGAGTAGGAGACCATTTGATTTATTGATTGATGTTTCCAGTCACGTAAACTAGTGTGTTAATTAGTCCCGTTAGTGTAGTGAATATTCGATCAGGAGAGGTAGTGGCGTTCGTTCTTCGCTGAATGGTGAGATCCGGCACCGACGTGCACATCAGTTTCCATCTGTGTTCCCGTCTAGGTACCTCCCCCGCCCCATTCTGGACACGGGCCTCATGAGACAGTTTCAGGTAATCATATCCAGGAATCTTAGTTTGTCGTAGAAACGTATCATGTAATTGAGGCAGTTTATAGAAAGATGTCTTATTCTATTTTCCAAAACAATTTATTTTTAAAATCATTAAAATTGTATATTTAAGTAGATACGATGACAAAAGTGCAAAATGTATGATTAAAGTTTTATCATAAATTGGCTTGAATCGAACTTCAAATTACTCCTATCTCCAAAGGCTGAACTCTTGGCACAGTGTTTCCCTTCCACGAGAGTTCATCGTATGGATAACACTAATTGAAAACTAAAGATCCTTAGAATCTAGTCATATTGGAATGTACATTTCTGGCATTTATGATACTGTTCTTTCAAGTTTGACGAATTTACGAGAGTTTTCCAATTTCTTCATAATTCCGAACGAAAACCAACAAAATGCATTCGCTTGTTACTCCACCATACGTTCAAGTATTATCTTGCTTCCTTTGTTGTATAGCAGTAAGTATTCACTAGAAAGGAGCTGAAGAGCTCCTCTGGAGTGCTCGAGTGAGTTATGTGACGAAGAGCAACGTTCATCTTTCTTCCGTTCTGCCTTCCCGGCGGTGCCTCTGGTCGGTCGGTCGCTCGCTCGTCTCGTGGGTCGCCGCGTCCGTGACGCGCGGTCGCGGCCGCCGCCGCCGCGCGGGGTCGCTGCCGCGAGATGCCCCGCGCACCCTTGCACTGCGCGCCCGCGACCCTGGACGCGCAGCTCGAGGGGGGCCGCCGCGACCGGAGCAGCTCAGCCTCCCGGCGCTGGGCTCGCGCGCAAGATTTTCATTTCAATTTTTATTTTCTCCCACCCGAATGTGCGCTATGCGTTGGAAGGGTGTTGGGGAACACAGCGGGTGCAGTACTGACATAAAGCGGTGTGTTTTGCCTGGTGTGGGTTACTGGGTTAGACAGCTTGTAAGACCGCTCTCATTTGTAATAACGTTGAACTCATTGATCCAACGCGTTTATTGGAGGTTAACTACTGTATTTGCATAAATAGCGACGAAAATCCAAATTTGGTCGTTAGTAATATATTTTAATTTTAAGGTCGGAGTGGATTCAAAACAAATCTTCACTGGTCTACTTTTGGCTGGAAAGTAAAACCGGTTTTTCCATGTCGCAGATTTGACATCACGATCAAGCGTAAATAGGATTGGAGGTAAAATCGGAATGTTCAGACCCCTCCTCGAGAAATAAATACTTTCGTTCGCTTGAAGGTGGTTTAGTGCGATATACCAGCCCTCTGTTACTAATATTGCGAAAGGTGCGCAACAAATTGGGTGGCTATAGATCTTTATATCCTTCCAAATAATAAGTCTGAAAATATGACATAGGTAATCACGAATCTTGTAAATCTGCTTGTAATTGCTTACGAGTTCGTAACAATCATAAATCATTGAAGTTTCGTGATTTTTTTAAAATAAATTTTCATGCATAATCTGTTTTCATTTACTGACATCTGATGAAGTAATACACATCGAACGTGTTCCATTATTCATAGAACTTAAGATATATATAAAAAAAACTTCCAGAATGTTCGGAGTTCATTGTATGACGCGTCAGTAATTAAAATAGCGTCCGCAATTAAATACCACACCATTCCTAGTATTGTCTGTGGTGAGAACTCAGTACAGTGTATTGCTTAGGAATATATAATGTATTACTACGACGAAAACGTAAGACGTGCGATAATCATGAGAAGCGATTACGGAGCTTGCGGGGTGGGAGGTGTGGGAAGTCGATTGAGAACGCGGCACTGTGCCAGCACTCCACCTGGGCTACGATGCAACCTCCCGGACACGCGTGCTCGCAGCGCCTGGATCGCCCGGCTGCCGTGAGCGACGGCGAAGGCTCGTTGCGCGGGCGGGCGAATGGAAGAGGGGCGTTCCGGGAACAACGGTGGTCGGCGCGAAGCACTCGGGACAGCTGTGCCGGGGCGTGGCTCGCCCGCTGCCGGACCCCGCCCTGCACTGTGAAAGAAAGAGAGCCCTGCGGTGAGGTTTCCTCGCCTCGCCACGTCACATCCTGTCTCTTATGGTCCCGGCGCCCCTAGACGTCCTGGCCCGACTCTTTGCTGTCCCAGCGTGTCTCACCTCGTCTCGATCTCGACCCTTGCTTTCCTAGCTCCTCCACTCGTCCTGTTCTGCCCCTGGCTACCCCAGCCCGTCCCGTCACGTCTGTTCCTTGCGGTCCCAGCCCGACCTCAGTTTTCGTCCCCTACGATTTCGACATGGTTACCATCAAAAGTTCTCTGCAATTTTGCCTGGTCTCACTGGGTTTCGTCTCTTCCTGTTTTTAATTTCTTTCCTTCGACACGTTCCCTATTTTTTCACTCTGTATCGTATTTTTCCTTTATAGCTCGTGTGTTCGGGTAATTCCCCTTGCATTACAATAGGTACTGCTGTGTACTCTTCCTCTTTTGTTAATCTGGAAAATATTCTTGTCAGTAATGTACCTTCTGACCAACTCAAGTAAAAAGTTGTTTCAGTTTGTTTTTCTTTTTACGTTGTACTTGAACAGGACTATTTAGAAAGTTAAAATTACACTTGTACAAAAGAGTGACTCTGCCTTTAATAAAAGCTTTTAATAAAGACTGACTCTAAATTTAATAAAGGTCGTTAAAATATATTTCAGATTACAATGTATCATCGGGAGATTTTAGTACTTAGAAAAAAAAGCGAACATCTCTTGCCGTGGGACTTCACTTCTGACAGCTCTCAAATCCTACCCTCCATTACAGTTCTTGGTTCCTGTCGTCGCCCACGACTGTTTAAACTCGTCCAGTCGTGCGACACCTGGCAAGGAAGTGTGTATGTACTTTCTGTGCGCACGAGCGTGTGTGCAGTTTGGTCATTGACTGCTCGTGATGCATTGGCGGCAGAAGACAGAGTATTTTTTTCTTTTCTCCGCGTCGCGGAGTCTGCCGTAACACGATGCGTTTTCAGGGGAAGTCGGGACTCCGAGGTTTTCAATGTTGGCAACTCCCACGTGCTACCAACGCTTCCGTTGCGCGACGGACGTGCGAGTCCAAAGTGAGAGAGTGCGTCGGCGGCTCGTGTGGTCGTATGAATAGCCGCAATCTCGATGGAGAAATTCTTGGCCGACGTACTTTTTGTTGTGGGTTGGTCGTCCGGTGAAGAAATATGTTATTACCTCAACAACGGATAACAATAAATCTCTAGATTTCAGCTTTCCTTTTCCCTGATGTCGCGTAATTTCGAAGGAAATTTGTATGAATAAGCTGGGAATGAAGGCCCTGATGTGTCACAGAGTGAAGTCGGTGGTTCGTGAAGGCGCAAAAACTGTGCACAATGTGCATTTTATCAATGTTCAGCGGTTGATGTAGTTCCGGATGACCGATTCAAAAATAATATGAACAGAATTAGAGGATTTCGCCTACCTTGCTTTCCTTCCTACCCAGAACTTCGGCGCGTGGGATCTAGTGTCACTATTGGCACAGAACTGCAATAAAGCTAATGGCGAGGCATCCATTTGCCTGTGACGGGAGGTAATGGGGTAGCTTTTTGTCGCGAACACAAAATGTCCATCGGCCACTAATCTTCCATGGCCTGCCGCGCTACGCACGCGTCGGATGTTTGTTTAACGCGTCCTCGAAGCGTGAGCCAACTAACGCCTCGCTCTGTCCCGCCTCGCCCCGCTTCGACCCGTCTCAACCCGCCCCGCCCGCTCCGATCCGCCCGCTCGCCCCGACCTCCGCCGCCGCTCCGCCCACTCCGCCCCACTTCGTTTTCGCCACTTCGCTGCCTTCGGTCGAGGTTTTATCTATTTTGCCGCTTCACCCCGTCCGCGCCTCGTCCATTTCACTTCACCCCGTCCGAGCTCCGCCGCATTTCACTTCACGCCCGTCCGAGCTTCCGTTCCATTTCACCTTCAGCCCCGTCCGAGCTCCGTCCATTTCATCTGTTCGAATTCCGCCTACGGCGCTTCACCCCTGTCCGATTTCCGTGCATGCCTGTTCATCCCCTGCGTTTTCGTGGGCCGCCGCTTCTCCCCGTTCGGTTTTGTGTGCTCACTTCAGCCCTCCATCCCCCCGATTTGTTTTCAAAACGCTTCATCCGCTGATTTCCGTCCATTTACTTCATCCGGCGCTGGAGCTCAGCTCAGCCCAGCCCCGCTTCGCTCTCGTGCCTCCTGGCCTCGCTTCGGTCCGCTTTCCGCCCCGCCCAGCCCACCCCTGTCCGACACGTGCGATTCTGCTGCCCGCGCGAATTTTCGCGCGGCGCTCGCGGGCGGCGCTGACGTCGCTGCGGGGCTCGGCCGTTGGCGACGCGCGGCGGCGAGCGCCCGTATTTGGCGAGCGCCTGCGCAGACTCAGCGCCGCGACGGCGCCAAGGCCGCGGCGCGCGTGCGTTGCGAGCGGGAGGGCGGGCGTCGGGCCAGAGACTGACGCCGTCGCCATAGTTTACACGCTCTGGATTGAGTTTTACCCGTCCGTGTCTGTATTCAAGTGCATTCCGATGTCCAGTTTTACAGGATCGGGTAGACCGTGTGTCGTTCTCAGGTCCGCGAAAACTATGGCGTTCCCGCCTCCATCAGATACTCGTCTTCAAGTCAAGGGCTCATTGCTACCTGCCCTGTACCTGGGATCATGCGCAAAGACCTTCAGGTTACGAATAACCAAAGAAAGTCGTGGCTTGAGGGATTTCGTTCATGAATTTCACCTGCGGTGTTGTGAGGACTGACGCTCGTGATTGCCCAAACGGGAATAACGTGTAAGATCCTTCACCGTTACCGCCCCCGCGTTCCCATCTCTTCTGTCGCTGGTGAACAGTCATTACTGATCTTCCTACGTTAATGTCATTGACTGTCACCAACAGTCATCACCGCCGTTGCCTTGCCGCACACCCCCGTGTGGGCTTTGTATCCGCTTTGGTTTTGCACTCATTCACGCGCGTTGCAAAGTCAGCTGTCGTGTGACCTTGTTTCCCACCGACTGTTCCTCTTTTAGACGTCTTTGCCTTTTCGCCTTCCATATCCTGCTTTTTGCCCTTCTCGTCAGCTGCACGGTTCCTCGATTTCAGCTTTTTTCTCTCGCCATTTTCTTTTTAATTCTCCAGAAAGAGATGATATATTTCCTTTGAAAAAATTCCTTTTTTTTAAAATTTGATGTGAACTGACGCGTGTCTCGGTTTTGATACTGTTGCCTAAGTGTAGCTGGGATGGCGTGGCTAGCTGTGCGCGTTTTAATGTGCACATCCAGATGCGCACGTCTCGCATTTCATGGCAAACGATGTCGCTGTTGCAACAAGCAGAGAAAAAAGCGAGTTTCAGTGTTTTGAACTGAAGTTGCAGCGCCATTGGTGCTGCTTCGTTTTTAATTGTGTGGCTGTCATATTGTTCGTCAACATGTCTTCGGCTGCAACTGTGCGTGTATTAGTCATAAATATGTTCATCTTCTACACAACTACTAGGTACATCACTTTACATAATCTTCCTACATTGTGTTATTTCTTTGGGGATTAAGTTTATTCGTCAATTACATTAGTATGTCTTAAATTTCAAGTCGCAACCTTGGAATGACGAAGTTCTTATTTCGAGAAGGAGAGCTTTTTCAAAGTTTGAATTTGTCATATATGCTTCGTATTGCACGTCATGTTTTACAATTTCCACAGCAACGAATTTGTATTCAGTGATTGTCAATTGAAGCATTCTATGCTAATGTCTCTTCCGTTGACCCTTCTTTGGCATAGTTAACATTATAATCATGCCCAATAGAGCACTATTTTGGGCGAGTAATTTTCGTTGAAGCTGTTGAGTGGAGTGACGTCATTTCCTCCTAACCTCTGTCGTCATTCTTCGATGCCTGAAACGCTCGGGTTTACCATCTGCGGGTGCATGCGTCCTGTCGTACTGTGACGCGTCCACCATTCACAGGTTTCTGGGCATGATTTGTTGTGAATGGCCTTGTTTCAACCTGTCCGGAATAGATGCCTCTTCAGAACCGTTGTCGGACGCCTTTTCGGAGTTTTCGGACGGAGTTTTCGCCCGCGACATAGGGCATTGCTCCATAGGCTGTGGAAGATGTTGGAAAGAAGTGAAGTCAATTTGACATTGTACCGGTGATGGCGATATCAAGGAATATGCAGCTAGGAGATAGAAGAGATTGTGAAATGCACCAGATTGAACAAGAGAGAGTAGAGATTATTGAGCACTCCAGCATTGTGGTGGCGAAAATTTGAATATCGAACGTTGCTTTAATTATCAGAATTAAATGACTCAAAGCAATGAAATTAAAATACCAGGGTGTGAAAACCATGTTTTACACATTTTGTATTGTTTACTTTATTTATTGAAAAGATAAGCGCTTGAGCGAGTTATTTTGCATTGTTTGTTGACGAAACGCTGTAATAAGCCCGTTAGGCATGTTTGACAAACGAGTCTTTCGCTCACGTGGTGGGCACAACACTTTACATTTTTCTTTGCTGGACATATTCGTCGTATGCCATGCGGACCACCGGCAAATTGGATTTTGAAAAATCTTGTCGAACAGTGAACGATGTATGAGCTTGATGACGCGGGACGTTTACGCCCAGTTCGCGAACTGCTGCCAATTTGTTTGAAAAAAAAATCTCATCGAGAAGTAAACAACGCATACTTTACGCTCGATCTATAGCACTCTTTCAGAAGGAGTAGACACAGAACAGAGCGGCAATCTACCGCCCAGTTTACGAACTGCAGGCAATTCCTATTTAAAAAACCTCGTGGAAGTGTGAACGATACACCCAGAGCCCGCTCGCTCCCTCTCTGGGTGGGTGGGGCGGAACATGGAGCGATGAGATGTGTAGTGCGGATTGAGAAGGAGGGGGGTCTGGAAGGTACAGTGAGGATGGGTGGCACGTTGAGGAGAGGGGCGCGACGGTTCGACGAAGGTGGGTCGGGCGGGGCGGGGCGGAGAGGAAGAGAAGAAGGTGACGGAGAGAAAAGGATGGGGGGGACGGCAGAAAAAGAGAAAGAGAACGGGGCCGGGGCAGATGGCCAGAGGGCGGGGCTGTGGCGGGTGCGTTGAGGGCGAGGGCGTGGGTAGAAGCGGGAGCGGGCTGGGGCCCGGAAGCGCCCATTCGAAGACCCCGGGGCCGGGGAGGGCGCGAGCTAAGTATAGCCGCGGTGGCGTAGGCGGCGGAGCGTCGCTCCCACGCGCTCCCGACTGCCGCCGCCACCACCGCGACCACCGCCACCACCACCGCCCGCGCGGTTACGTCAGGGCACTGTGTGCGGGTCAGAGAGGCGTTGCGACAAGCCGCGCTGCGCCACCGACACTGCTGTCACAGCGCGGCCGAATATCGCCCCAGTGTTGTGTTTTCGCGATGCGACGCGGAGGGAAAAAGAGTGGGCTACTAAGGTGTGCTTCCCAAGGAAACGGAGAGTGGATTGCAAAGAAACGCTTTCGGGAAGCAGTAGAATCGATTTTTATGTATAAAGCCCCCTCAGTTGCTCTTGACACCAAAGCACGAATTTCATTGAGGTTTCTGTACTGTAAATTTATTTCCTATTTTGGAATATTCTAATGTAGAATATTAAAATATTCTAATATAGCTTCTAGAATATTCAGCGTCCCTTTCGCAGAAAAATCATTAGATCGTTGTTCTCTTTTGCTGTTCGTATTTCAGAATGCTTCACTAACCAGGAGAGTAAACGAGTGTTCAGATGAAGAAAATAATAATTCATGATCTGAAATTGTCATTATTGTTCACCTGTAAATAGGACAGTTACGAGGAACGTCGAAGAAAAAGTGTGTTCTGCGGCTGGAAAGTTGAGTCAGATGCGTGACGTACCGGTTTCATCATGCCGTCATGCGTTGCCTGTACTCGCCGAGGAATGGATCAGCGAGTTAATCTTGTGATTGAAACGGGTGCGTGTTACGTTGATATATGGCAAAGTCGAATTTTGATAGTTCGCACCCTTCGATTTCCTGCTTGCGATATTATTTTTCTGCTTAAACATGTATTCACGAACTGTTGAATCTGGGCGGAGTAGTCTGGGGCATCTCTATAACCCGAAACCTTTATAATGAATAAGGTTCTTCAAACGAACAGCTTTCCGAGAACGCTGTGTTCTGCAAGTGAATGCTCTTGTCTTGGGTGATTTATGTTGTAAAACGTACATGCTGAATTGGGAGGTTGAGAAGATTCGAGAACTTGTTGACCTACTTGAACCTGGAAGTAAATCCGTATGGGAGAGTTAAGATTTCTCCCAGCACGTTCAGATGGCTATTTTATGGCTAGTCGCTTATCTTCCTTTCTCGGACATCTTCACTCTCCTTTTTCTGTTCTCGTTTAAATTATTGCCGAGTGCACTAACATACGACGGGCGTATGCAGAACGTCAGACCATACTCTTCGGGCGCTGAAATCAGTATATTTCTTACTGATCTACTATCAATTAAATATGTAAACAAAAATGGCCACGAAGTATTATTATACAAGTATTGAAGCGCGAAGAAACGTAATTATTTTTAGAAGAGAAGTAATATTTTATTATTGAATTGAAGCAGTATTTTTTCCCATGCAAATCGGTAAATGTCAAAGTAATCCCTACCTATGAGTAGTTGCGAAATTTTAGATAATATCTTTGTTAGTTACACTTTCATTAGATATTGCTCGAGTCACTAATGTTCAAAATTTGAATCCTATTTTAATACTGTCTGTTTTTGTTCTTTATTTAGGCATACTTTCCTAGAAGCTGTGTAGTATTCTACTATCAGCTCAAGGGATTCACGAGCGTGTCATTATTTCCATTTCACTCCCGTGACGGAATTGAGTATTGGACGAGGTTACTTCTCAAAACCTTTCATTTTCCACGAATAATAGCATCTATTTATACAAAGTATTTGCGTAACAACAAAAGAAAGCGGCGGCGCACTTCTGTCGGAATACCGACGCGTCACTGGGGCGTTACCAGACCCACTCCACACAAAAAAAGGGCGGTCGGTGGTGTTTGACGCGGGCTTTGGGAAACGGGCAGCCCCCGCCTCGGTTCTCGCCTGCCGTCAGTTGCATAACGGAGCCGGTCCACGCGATAGGGCAGACCTTGGCGGCCGAAACGGATGGACGGGAATTGTAGCTCGGCGATGGCCATCGAGCGGGCGCCTAGGGCTGTTATGTAATAGAATGCGGAGGGTGACGTTCGGAAGAGGTGACAATGTTCATTAAATCGTCCGGGTGATAGTTTAGCTATTAGAGGTATTGTTACTTTCGGTTCTTTCAACTATTTCGATTCTGTTCTGTGTACAATTTTAAGGCGATGGTTTCAATATGTTAAAAATTTTTTCTTGCTTAGCAATGCGCTTAGCCTAAGTCCACGAATAATCTGTTTTGTTCTTGAAAATGTCGTGAATTTGAAGAAATACATTAGAGAAATCATTGACCAAGGAGCTGTGAAATCTTAATGAAGTGGGCAAGTAATTAATCTTTCATCCTTCGAGTGTGGAAGTTCACGAGTCGTCAGTTCGTCAGTTTGACGAATATATTGATCACTCTTCATGTAGATGTATTTTAAATTCATTTAATTTACATCATTGTTTGCAATGCATTGATGGAAGAAATTGGAAATGGAATTTAGATTGTTTTTCTGTCGTGAAATGGACGAGTGTTAAATTACCGATACTTCGGCTGCGTTCACCATCACTATCTCTTTTTTTTTTGTCTTTAGTTGTCGAAACTAATGAAAATTACGTCTACGTGTAAATAATGCATGATGATACAGTTAATTCATATTTTTAATGATGTTTTGAAATCGTAATTATTCGTGAAAAAATAAGTTGAGTATTCAAATCAAACGGATTCAATTAATGCAACTTTGACGATGTGATGGGTTTCGCACACGCCATATGGTGTTGATACATTGTACTGTCTTTAAGTGGGGCGTGCGTTGCTTTTGCGGTTCAAACACGAATAGCTGTGTTTGTACGAACTATTGTTGGAACACTGAAACTTCGCGACTGTGATGGCAATCTTTTTATTTGCTTTCTTATGAGCTCTAACACTGTCCATGTTATTGGCATTAGAAAAGATAGAGAACGATGCAGCTGGTCACCTCACCTCTCATAATAGCGCTAATAAAGATACCGAAAAAGTGTGCCGCAATGTGTGCGTACACGATCATTTGTTCCCCGAGACTCTTTGGAACCAATTAGTCGGTAGATGAAACACGTACTGGCGATTTCAGATAAGAAGCGAACCGCTATTCATGAATGGCCTTTGAGCATTGCACATAACGCTTGGAGAAGTCTCTCCGGCGCGGGTCCGCCGTAAGTAGACTTATCAGGCGGCTTACGCGCGCATCGCTTTTAATAAGTGCGCCCCCCCCCTTATCTCCTCATTTGAGATGAATGGGCGAATAAAGGCGGAAGGCTGTTCGATTCGCCACGAGAAGACGCGAAATAAAACTCAAAGTGGGTGGAGATAGCGGAAGATACTCGGTAGACCATTGCCAACGTATCGCTCTCATTCCGCGTGTTGCGATTTGTCTTATCGCGTCAACGGATGATGCCGAGCGACACAATTAAGCTGCAATGTTTTCTTCGGAAGTGGCGTTTTATGGTTGCGATTGTGTGAAGAATGAAGAAAGTTGGGGTTGTAGTTTGCGTCTCTTCCGCGTATTTGTTACTCCCGCGTCCGAGCTCGCGGAAGCCGTAAACGTTTTATTTAGAGGGGTTTTGCTGAATGAATAGTTGAGATTGCCCAAAATATAATAAAATATTTAAATTTTCAACGGCTTCGTTTTGGAGGCGTAGATCCACCAAAGGGATGATTTGGGAATAAAGGGAATTTGATAATAAAATAATTGAGTGTATGCAATATTTGTTTCAAACTGTGCCTGACGAGAATGGTTTTAGAGTGTAAAAGCACCGAAATCTAATGAATTATACATTGTAAGACTACTAGAACAATATATTCTTATTTAAAATCAAAACGTTCATAATCCAGATATACAATTGCAAATGGGAAATAGTGTGACACCTGAAAAGTTTCTTAGTTGTCTCGTTTAAGGTACTACCGTAAATAGTATGGCATAGCCAGATATACACTCGAGAGAGTAGGAGAAACGTAAACATTTGAGCAATTAATAAAATGATTCTTTGTAGTCAAGCACTTTAAATATAATTGATTTGAAAGGATTCCAAGTTACTGAACACACATGTCGAACAGAAATTGAGTCAATATCATACCGACGATTACGGCTATTTAAAATTTAAAACATTCCATATTTCAATGGATTGGTTTTTGGTATTCATTTTCATTGTGGAAACGTTTGTTAAGTGCATATTTCCTCGTTAGCATCATCATAATTGCTTAAATCTTCCGTCGAGAGGCCCAGTTTCCTGGGAGCTCGGGCAAGTCAATTAGCCCCATGTGCTTGCTTGTGTGGTGAGCGAGGCGGGGGCGGGGGCAGCGGCCGTCAACCTGCCAGCGACCCAGTTGGCTGCTCGGCGCCGCCGCCGCCGCCGCCGCCGCCACCGCAGCGCCTGACTCAGCGCTATGGCAGCCACCCGGGCACTTCCTCTGTGGCGGCGCCCCCCGAGGACGCACTTTCGCCCAGGCGAACCGGCCAGTGCCCCCTGGTGCGTCGGCCCTCTGTCCACGCAACGCCGTCTTGCGTTCAATACTCCTATTCGTGCGTCCAACTGAGGCAATAGTGTACGCACGGCGGGAAATTATTTAGGTGAATCAGCTTTCTGGGTTTTCTTGCTTCGCGTGAAAATGAAAAGGCTCTTTCCGCGCTCATCTGTGCGTTACGTTGGACTCGAAATAGGGCTGTCGGTGTCTCGCACGTAACAGTTTTTTCTAAACAATGTGTACGTACATGGGAATGAGACACAAAATTATTTTTATAAGTATTAAAATAATAGGTAGTAGTATATAATTAGTTTTTCTTATTAAAGTATTTTAATAGGGTACAACGATACACAAATTATCGTAATAAATTCATATGCAATATTATTTTTTTGTACTCGTAAATTCGTCAGGATCGTCACACATTGGCAAATTATTACTAGTGGAATAACCTACCGTATGAACTAATGGTATTGTGCACTCGGAACTTTCAAAACCCTAAAAATAGTGCACGGAATAGTAGTTGGCTTGGACTTTTCTTCTGTATTCCTTTTCTTTCACCCCTTGGCAGCCTTTTTCTAAATTATTTAATTAGCTTAGTGAATTCTGTTAATTTAGCGTTGAGGGCAGATTTTTTTAAAATTTGAAGTTTAAAAACAAAAGTTGTTATTGAGTTCTGTTATTTGTAATGTGTTCAAGACGCTCGTCTCCGATCGAAAGCGGTCGTTGGTCTCTAGCGCTTCCGATGTTCGGCAGTCCTAGGCTGGGCCTTTTTCGTCTCCCCCTTCCCCGTGGTATCTTTCCGGTGTCGATATCGCTTTGGTCACACGCGGATTCGACAGGCCTGCACCCCGGACCATTTTCTAGTGACTCACCACGTGCGGTCCGGGTTGAAGTGCGGTGACGAATTCTCGCTGCGATGCAAGAGACGTTGTTCATGAAGAAACTAATTTTTGGGAGATAAGATTTGCTCGGTGTTGACGAATCGGAAGAGTAAACTAATGACTAAGTCTAAAATCGTGAAATACTATTGTTTTGGGAGTTTGAACAAGTTGATGCTGATGATTCAAGTGTGACGTCGTGACTAAACTGATTGGTTCTCATCATTTTGACGCGTGACCACTTAAATTACTTCCCCCTTTAATTTACTTCTGTGAGTGTCGATTCCGTTCTCCTTCCTTTGTAATAGAAAATTCACCCCCCAAAGATGTAACCATAATGGAATTGACCAGTACAATGTATATTGACATAACCTCCTGAATCATGGCATTTCTAATTCAGTAATATTTCATTTTAAATAGTTGGATGAGTAACTAGGAATCCGGGAGCAGAAGGTCAGACTCACTGTTGCAAGTTGGTGTATCAGTAGCGGTGGCCAATCAGGATCGCGAGTTTGAGAACTAGACCCTCTCGCAGAGGAAATGTGACGAGAGGAAGTGGAAATTAGTGTACTTACCTCGAGCATCACTCGATGTGAAGCACCGAGATCGCGCGGGCATCCGACATCGCGTCGCTGGTATTTCCGTCAAGTTCTTACTTGCAACAGTAATGTTCGTCGTGGTCAGCTGTCGTCTTCGAAGCATTCATTTGAAAATTCGTCCGTACCCTCAACTATCATTACAATGGAAACTCTCGATTTCCATGGTATGGGATCGCAAACGCCCTGAGAAGCCTTCGGGACTGTCTTCGCTATTAGTCAGCGCGCTACGTTCTGTGGAACAGCCTTCTTTGTATTAAAAATGAACTATTTACCGATCACTCCAAGTACTTATACTTGTGTTGCTGTTTTTAGACTTGGGAATATACGGTATTGTTGCCAATGTTTGCATCAACATTAATTAAACCCAATATCATTCGTATTGGGGTCTCTCATTTTTCAAACCTAGAACGATTCAACTCTAAGAAACGTCTGGTGTTACTTTTTCTAATATCTTAGTCGAATACATTTGCTCTCTTGTTTCTCAAACTTTTTGTAACCATTCATTAGGGAAACATCCAATGATCTTTTCGGAAAATTGGACACCTCCAATATGAATGTTTTGTATCTAGTTTTATGAGTTTTGATTTTGAAAGGATTGTTTTCTCTCAAATATTTTTACGAGCTGTGTATGTTTCATTGCCATTTCTTTCGCTTCGAAACTTCAAAATCACCGCCCGCTGCTATTATTTCGCGTGAACTCTTTTCCCCCTCCCAAATGGCGCAATGCGTAAAAATCTATGAATCGATATTGGATGCTTTGGAGGTGCTTAAGTTTTTCTTTTTTCACGAGCGTGTGGTTTATTTGAAGGGTCGAGCGCGGCTGCAGTCTAGTGTCACTCGGCGGTGGCGGCGGCGGCGCAGACACTGCGCTCGACGTGCGGGCGGAGGGGCATCCGGATGCCCGGCCGCCGACTAGATCTCGTTACCGACAGCTGCTGGCGCGGCGCGGCACAGCACGGCCGTGACGTGGCGTTGCTCCGTCTACCACCCTCTCTCCCTCCCTCTCTCTCTGCCTCTGCTTCCGCCGCTGCCTCCACGCCTGCTGCTGTTTCGTCTCGTACGTTTCTTCCTCCCATTTTCGAGTTTGAGGATATTCCTTTCTTGTTCTTTTACATCTCATTGTCTAATTTTTTGTGGTCGGCCTTCGTTTCCCCCCCCCCTTCGTTCTGTTTTATTTGTGGATCCTTTCATTTTTCAGCGTGCTCCTCCACGTTTGTTTTAGACGCTTACAGCATCCTTGCGTTTCTTCGTCCCCCCTCCCCCCGTGCCTGGCATGTGTATCGTTCGTAGTGAATTATTTGGCTGCCATCATTCCTTCACCGCGATTGTATCTGCCAACGACACGTTACAATTTGCTTCTTTTCTTCTCTCGTCCGTCGCCACATTTTGCGCCATCGTCCAGGCTCCAGTCTCATCTGTCTTATTAAATCTTTCACTTCTTTTCCATTTGTGCATGTTCAGCTAAATTATGTTTCGTCGAGAGTTTCCTGAGCCATCTTTTCACGCGACCATCTGTAATGTATGCCAGTACTCGCAGTGCTATTCTGTAACTGCGGTTTTTCTGCCTTTCCTGTTTACCTCTTCGTCTTAGACTAGTATGTTAAAGATAACTTTCTCGGGAGAATATTCTTCTTTCATTTTCATTCTCTCCACTCGTCTGTGATTGGCCACTGACCGTTCTTGCTGTTTGCCTTCCAAATTTTTGTTTTGTTACTAGCGCTACTTATGCTTGAAATCAACAATATTAATAGGTCCCTGTGTATTAGTCACTATAAATTCAGACGTGCCTGCCTCTCATGCTTTCAACCGCTGTGGCTGCCTCATCTTCCGTTCGCATTCCACAGCCTTCTCAGTTTCATCTTCCTTCTGTTATTTTTAACCCCGTCAACATGCTGCTGGTCACCACCATGTGAGCCTCAATTAAACCACCACTAGCTTTTTCTCCTCGTCATCACTACTCACCAACTATTCATCGCTGCTTCCATTTTTCATCCCACTGCCCATCTTTCTCTTGCATTGTACCCTGTTAATGCTTTAGTGCTCCTCGTACGTTATAGGTTCCTTCTTTGACCATCTTGCACTGCCGCTGCCGTCGCCTCCGTCGCTCTTGGTGTTGCTGCCGCCATTGTCGTCGCCGCCTCCGCCGTCGTCGTATCCGTCGCTCTTGCTGTTGCAGTCATCGACGTCGCCTCCGCCGTTCTTGCTGTTGCCGTCGCCGACGTCGTCACAGACGTTCTTGCTGTTGCCGTCGCCGACGTCGTCA
>BOPP01000003.1:14585642-14611572 GCA_017312745.1 Gryllus bimaculatus
CCCGCCGTATTTCGCCCCGCCCCCTGCAGTCGATGCTCCCGGCCAGCCACGCCGTAACTTCCACATCTCCCACTACTGTCAAGACTGCTGCCGCCCACGCCGGCGCGGCGTGTGTCACCGCCGCCCTCTTCGGAGGCGCCCCAACGGCGCGGGAGGAATGCACGGCCTGTTATTTCTGGCCTGCCGCAGGCGGAAGAGAATGCGGCGGCGGCGGCAACACGCGGGCGGGTGGGCGCGGCGGAGCGGAGCCGAGCCGAGCCGACCCGAGCCGGGAGGCGGGTGGGACGTCGGCGACGGGGCGGGACGGAATGAGATGCTCCCAAGCGGAAGTCGCTTGGGCGGCGCCGCACTTAGCGCCTGGTTTACACGACGCCTCATTAGACGTTTTTCGGTGGAGGAGCATTTGTAATGTCTCTGAGCAGCCAGCCAGCCAGCGAGTGAGTGCGTGTGTGGGTTGAGAGGCGTCGGCCGTCGGAAGGAATACGACAGGGTTTGAGGCAGAGACAATAACTGCTTACGATCTCGCTGGCTGCGATAATGAATACACCGTATGAATACAATACGGAGTTTGTTTGGTTGATGGATAGCAGTTGCTCAAGGTTAAATAGTTATTGTGTCAGTATTATGTTCGTAGCATTGCTGGCTCTTAGACAATAATACTGACGCTTTTTTTGTTTTTAAATACTATATGTATTCGTATTATGTTACAATAATCCTATCTCAGTTCAATTCAAATTTATGTAGCCAAGCCGAACGAGATTGGTGTGGGATGAATTTACCTTAATAACCTAATTCTACATTATAAAATATAAAAATAATTAATCTTGGTTGACCTCCAATCTGGAATGTAATGAGGATTATTATATTTTGTTACGAAGGTTTTCGTATACTTACATACTAAAATTCGAGTTTCGTTTGTTGAAGTTGTTTGGTTACTAAAGAAATGGTTGTCTTTTCGCGTAGAAGAGTATTTGGTTTTATAGACTCCCCCAAGTACGAAGAGAGAAGACAACGGTAATATACTGTAATAAAATTTATATACGTTTACATTTTTTAAAATATTTTCTGGGGAAAACGCGAAATTTGAATCTGAAAAAGAGATACGTGTACTTTTCACTTGTTGGACAGCGTTGATCGCGCGCCTAGTGTCTGGCCGTGGGCGGGAAGTGTAAGCAGCGGCTGACGGCGGGTGGGCCCATTAGAAGCTCGCTTGGAAAGGTGCCCCGCCTCCAAGAAATTAAGCGCGCTTTTATTGCACGCAGCGTTCACACCACTTTATTTTGCCCGCTTGTCCTCCGGCTCGTAATTTTTCTCTAATATCGTCTTCTCTTTTTCTCGAAAGTTGCCTTAAACCAGCTAAGGAACGACGTGATTACCCCGCTGACTGTTCGCTGACGCAGAAAAAGCCTCTTGCAGTCTCCAAGAGCTCTGGATCTGATATTTGAAGGAAAGAAAATAAGAAAGAAGCGGTTCTAACAGCTCGGGTGCTATCCAACTTTTGTCGTCTTGTAATCAAATAATTTGAGATGCGGGCGGGGTTATTGAACCTCACGCCTTGAATGCGCCGTATACGCTGCTGCATTACCTTCGAATTAGTTGAAATTCCATGTTTTCATCAAAATTCACAACATTGTATTAGTTAATATCATTCTCCCTTGGGTGATAACGATGTTTATTGTGATTAAAGTGGGAAAACAAATTAATTGTTGGCGTATCGTAAATTATGAGCAGTATCTGACAAAATATAATCCGTTTTCATTTAGCTCGTGAAGGCAGTTTGTTAGTTTCGAGATGGTATCTGCTCTGACGAGTAATGCGAAAGGAAAGAAAATGTATCCGGCGTCATTTCATCACAATATTTCCGTGGCGAAGTCTTTGTCAGCAGGCAGAACAAAGTCTGGCTCGTCTCCAGGTCCGACTGAAACGCGCGAAAAGTCGGGAACACGTAACAACCTGTGCCTTGCCTTCTTTTGTGGAACGCAAATACCCTCCGAGTAGACGCCACCCTTACCGCAAAAGCTGGGGCGCGATCGTCACCACCACTGCGTATTCCCCCATCGCCGTTTTATGACAACTCTCTGACACCTCCGACTCCGACTCCGACTCCTCCGTCCCCAGCTCTGATTGTGACTTGTCCTCTACCGGAGGCTGGCACAGAGGAGAGGGGGGAGCACGGCTTCCGCAGAAACGGCAGTTTGCTCTCCAGTGTACACAGTCCGGCGTGTGTTAGGATTTGTTATCCGACGCTTTCTCCTAGACGGCGGCGGGGGAGGGTGTGGGTGGACAGAGTTTCGGCCGCGGAAAGCGTGGCACGGCGCGGCGCGGCGCCGTGTCTTCCGCCGACTCCGCCCCCGCACGCGCCCGTCGGCTGCCCAAATAAACGCACCCGGTAGCGCGCGGCTCGCGGTGACCGCTCGGAGAAAGGTTGCCTCCACCGCTGGCGGGGCCGTCTGCTTCCGTACTCTCTCGCCTGTAACGCGGCTTCTGTTCTCGTGCCCCCGAGGACTTTCTCGAAAGTGCATTGATCTCGCCCCATTTCGTTGTTCTCCTCTGTCCCGCTCGTTGCACTCCAGGATTGTGTGCTCGTGTGTCTGGAAGACTCAACATGGTTGACTCGTGTTTTTTTTCTTCATTGCTTACCGAGTATAAAACAAGACCGAGTGATTTGCAGTTAGTGATATACGTGTAATGTATGACTTGGAACAACATTTTGATAATGATCTGTGTGTACGTTGTTCTATCAGTCGTTATGATTCTAATACGAGTTTCTCGGTGACGGAGAAATATTCTGACACAATGGATTTTGGGATAGGATTTTTTTCTCGTATATGTTTGAGAAGTCGTGGATTATTTCTTTAAATCCATTTTATCACCAACCTACAACCAACAATAGCCATCTCTAGGATTTCGATCACCTGCAATCTCGTAACGTTCATAGTCGGAGTCGTTCGCTTGAACGGCCCTTGCATGGCAGCTGAAGAGTTAGTTGCGAAGAGAAGGCGATGCGGCGGCGCCCTGGACCCAGCGGAGGGGGGCCTCGAGCGCGGACTGCCGAGTGCGCCCAGGGGCACGTGCGGCCGACGATCTTTCATTGTCTGCTGTTGCCTGTTGCAGGTGAAGCGAGTGGCAGGCCTCTCTCTCTCCTGCGGACTCAGATGCAAGGTCAGGGTCTTGATGCCTGCTCGCCTGACTACACTGCCACTCTGGGGAATACACACATCCAACACACTTACACACTTCCCGCCTGCATATTGAATAATTTAAATATTTGACTTGTGTATATAAATATAAAATGTGTCTGTTAATAGCGAGAACTAAAGCTTTCTGGGCCTCTGTGGCCACGTCGACTCAAGTTTGCATCATGTGCTCGGTGCATCTTGATGGTAATGGAATTTTTAACCCCAGCTTTTCTTTCATTAGTGTTTGCAGCATGCCGTCTCCTAATGCCTGTCAACATGAGCCACAGAGCTTGAAGAGGATGAGATAAACAAATTCATCTGATTCAGAGGAAAATTTTCATATAAAATGTTTGGATAATTGAATTAATTTCTTAAACGAGTTAGGGTACTGCTCCAAACTAAAAATTACATGCGGTAGCATATTGTTCATCCGAATCCGAATGTCAGACATTTCTTAATTTTGAGTTATTTAATGGTAATAGTTTTACAGTAATATTGTTTGTTGGAACATGTTTAGAGTTTTTGCTGTTTGCAATAAATTCTCCTTTCAATTGTCTGAGCTTTCAACTAGTTTTCTAAATATATGTGGATCTCTATAACGGATTGCAGATTTGTCATAACTATGTAATATAAAAATATTTTCGAAAATTCAAGTGTTTTTGAAACTGAAAACTGAACGTTGCTGGAATATTCTTGAATCGTGGAACTAAGAAAAGATCAACTGAATCTCCGCCTCACAATGCCTACGTATGTTTAAATATAACTCTCTAGGTCCTATTATTGGAGTGGGCGTCACAGATTCCTCTTCGACGTGAAATATGAGCCCTAAAATATCACGAGAGCAACATGCTTTCATCGGTTAACATGGCGTTGTAGATCATTTTGGTGATCCAAGCTTGACAGTGCTACAGCTGCATGTAACAAGAATGAAAAGACTGCATGGCTTCTATAGAATATATGTGGACGCCACTTTATATTAGTGTTCACACTTCATTGTTTTTGTTTTTTGTACGTTCGTTTTATCACGTCTCCGAAGTTCCTGTGGTGCCATTCAGAAACGAATAATAGTTTGCAGATGTTACTTAAGGACCGCCGGTGTAGTTAATTACTCTTGTAAAATTGGAGAGTTCACATATCAGCAACTACCTATCTACTATATTTTGCTATTGTGCGTATGTTTCTTAGGTTACATTATTATTTTTCTGACACTTTCCTGGTTAAAATGCATTGTTATGATCAGCCATTGTATTTTAAATGCAGTATCACTGTTTGAAATTAAATAAATAATTATGTATTATTACAACTACCAGGAAAAGATATTGAAGGGGCAGTAAGCGCAAAGTTTGAGCCGTATTATTGAAATATTAAATCAAAATGAAAAATAAAAGTGTGCACATCCGGCAATTCTCCCTTTCTAAGAACCATACACGATCGAAAGTCATGTTGAATATTTTTCGATAATTACGATTTGTAGATAATGCGCAGCACAAAAGTTACCTAGTGTTCGGCACGTTTCGAACAGAATTCTGTGCAGTGTATGTCTCCTAGAATGCCGCACAATAAATTGTTTTCTGGCATTGGGAAAAATACGAAAATAAAATTGTGGGCTTTGGACGTGGACGAATGTGGTGCGAGAATTGGCGAGTAGGGCACTGCCTCCTGGCGCCAACGACGTGTTTACTAGCAGCCGGAATCACCGACGCCGCCGCAGCCTCCGCCGTCGCCGCGCCGCCCTCTCTGTTCCCCTCGTCCGCAGCCGCCATCGCCGACACTTCCTCTTCCATTTTTACTGCCCGTGTGACTCTCACCTGCTATCACAGACATCGCCATTGCCTCTGCCGCCACTACTCCCACCTGCGCCACCCGCATCACCAACGCGTCTGCCTCCGCCAGTACTGCCGCCGCCACCGCCACCGCCGCCGCCACCACCGCCACCGCCACTACCGCCACCGCCACTACCACTACCACCACCACCACCACCACCAATGTTATTGCCACCGCCACCTCCTCCGTAGTAGCCTCCGTCGGTTCAGTGGCGCCACTTCGCCTCTGGCGCAGCGCCGGCCTCATCGGCGCGTGCGCAGGCGCACTTTCTAGAAGCGAAATAGCGCGACACGTGTCGTCGACGAGTGCTGATGCGCACTGGGTCGTCTTGTTCTTTGGGGAGGACAATAGGCGTTGGAAGTGATCGAAGGTCAATCAATGCGGATGGCAGAAGAAGGTTCTGGAACTGGTTTTCAGATGCCAAATAGACAAATGGCTCTTTAGTTATGAAATCATTTTGTGAACTAGCTCATTTAATTGAAAGGTTTTTTTTATATTTTTAAGTTTATTTTTATTTTGGCCAAACATTTTAACTATTATCACATGATTTTGAAATGTAGTAGAATAAACTGCCGGACCTTGAACAAAGAAATATGTCATGTCTTGATGTTGCGAAACAGATTTGCCAAATCCCCTTGTGTGGTGACCCATTGTCTTAATTTGGAGTGTAACAAAGGAAACAAAACTTCTTAACATCTGGGAAAAACACGAAGAAAACAGACGTCATAGTAAAGGCTTATTCGTGTTACAGGTGGATGTTTGAGTTTGGCAGTTGCTTGTAGTAAACGTTGCACAATCAACCATGATACGCGGAATACTATAATGAGATTGTAGTTGGGGAAGGGTTTACGGAAGCACGTTTCAAGTTTTTATCAGTTACTTTTATATCGGCGGTACTCGTTATCTCCCCTGAGGATATTTGACTGTGCACTTTTACAGCTGTAGTTTCATTTCATTACGCAATATGCAAAACCCTTGTAATTTATAGTTCTTGTGTAGACAACGTTTTCTACCTAATCGGGTGATAGCTCGTGTTGCTCATCAGTGTCATATGGAATTGATTTACGTTTGAAGCGTTTCGTACAAAGAATAATTTCGACAAAGAAAGAGAATTATGCAGTGTGTATTGTTTTGTGTTGCTATATTTGCCAAAAGTTATCTTTATTCACATTCTTTCTATTTACTCCCACTTTCTTCGAAGAAAAAAAGGAAGTCGAAATGTGCAGCAACCTTCACCACGCGTGTTCAAGTTGCTCATATGTATCGCGCCCACGCCAGTGACTGTGCCAAAGGACGTTCAAGCAATTGGGAGTACCTCCCCTCTGCATTCTGCCTTGCCCGAGACCTCTGTCGTGCTACGGGCATTTTGGACCACACAGTGTCTCGGCCTTTCGAACCTACTAATGCGCCGCGAATGATAAAATAGCATTTCGAGTAAAATTACCGTGCGGCGTCTTTGGCGACGGTGCGCGTTCACACAGGCGCGTCGGTCACGTTATACTCGACACTCAATTGCTTGCCAAAACACTTTGTTTGTTGTGGATGCCCAATGGTCATTAACCAGGCGTTGGGGATGGCACTGGAAGTCGTAGCTGTCGTAGTTACATTAGTGTACGCGAAGCACTTCGCATCCCCGTAGTAAATGTGGACGTGTGGAAAGGTAACTAGTGTTTTGTCGGTTTCGAAAGGTATCAAATCGGGCGAAGAATCATGTTAACAGACATTTAAAGAGTTTAAAGAAATTAAAAAACTTATTCATTTATGAATGAACGTCCTTCATCAGCATTTAAATTTAATTTCTATTTATTACTTTTATACCGTATTCAATGTCTGTTTCGTCATGTTGCCCAATGCCCGCGTGTTGCCCAGAACTTCCAGTTCACGTATGTTTTTGCCGAGACCATCTTGAGCAATCAGATTATATTTTGTCGCCATAACTACTGCGTCCGCCCACACGGAGCTCCAAGAAGACTTCCGTTATGTAAATTTCACTAATTGTTGTTAAGGAAAGCGCTAGTATGTAAAAGGTTCGGTGAAGCACCTACCCATTGAAATGCTAAGTAATCGTCAATGAAGCGCCAAATAGCTTCGTCTGGACGTCGTCACACAATGCAAACACTTTTCCACGCGACCCCCCTTACGTTACCAGAGCTTGACGTCGGCCACGTACCGAATCTGGCGTTGGGCAACTGCTTCGGAGAATGCCGGTGAAAGGAACGTGTTGTTTACCATGCACACGGCGAACATCGTTGCGCCGGGATTTCCAAGGCGCAATGTGTGGTCAGTGGTCAGTGGTCGGTCGGTCGGTCGGCCGGCCGGCCGGCCGGCCGGCCGGCCGGCCGTCCGTCCGTCCTGTCTGGGACGGCGCCCGTTGTTTCGCTGATGAACGACGCGGCGCGCGCCGCCGTGGCAACGAGACGTTGCTGCCGACGCCGGCGCCTCGGCGCGCCGCGCCGGCGCCCGTAAGAATCTGGAACTCGCCGCGCTCGTTTGTTTTATTTTCGTCGCCTGTTTTCTTGTAGGCTTTCTAGGTGACGCGGGGGTTTGGATTTGGGATCAAGTTCGCGGAGCCGCAAGCTGCGGGTTCGGCACACACGCATAAGACGGTTTTCACCTTGATTGCCGTGTGGTTGGTTTCTCTTACCACTAAGTATTACTTGTGAATCATTTTATCTATTTCACTCGTGTACCATACATCATGCCTAATCCCCCCTACCAGTATTCATGTAGTGGAGCGCAATGCGAGACCAGCTCTGGGATCATCTGCCCAGGAAATGGTAGATTAATAGTATCAGCCCCCTCCCTTGCTTAATCTTTGGAAATGAGTATGTACTCCTTTTTTATTTTCTGCCTTATATGATCGACGCCATTTCAATTGTGGTCATTGGGTGGCGGCTGCAGGGATTCCCTTTTCTCTTGCGAACACTTTTCACATTATCATTGTGTTTGGCAAGGAGTAAACGTTGTGGGTTATCATTTGTCCATTGACATTTGATCACGAGGGTTTCGCAATTCGGTTTTTTAGTAATAATTCATTTTGAATATTCGTACTGCAATGATATTATTACTCAACATTGTGAGAAGTTCAATTTTGACTTTTTTTTTAAATTGTAATTTTACACAGAAGTAATTCGTCTTCTCGGTAGCCAGAATGGAAAACTGAACAAATAATAGAATGCGGTAATGAAAATTTCGTTCGAAAATGTCATTCATCTAGTTCCGAGTTATCTAATAAAGTTCACAAATTATTCAGTACTGTGTAAACTATGAAATGTAGTATTTGGTTTTATAAATTAAACGTACGTGTTTGTTTTTCTGGTCTGCATATTGCGCTTTGTAGTCATATACTCGTATTTTTCTCTCGCAAATTAACTTAACGGGAACAATAGAATTGTAGCATGTGCGCCACGAACGACTAAATGTGATTTTATCATGCCAAACATTCGGGAAGAGTAATATAGCTGATAATTTCAAAATTATATCCACACATTAGTTACAAGTCTCCATAAATACTGAATCACAGTAATACGCGAAAACTTCTCATGACCGGGAGTGAAACGATGGATTATAAATTCATGAATGATACATTTTTTACGTTTTTCGCTATCGCATTAATAGTTAATTATTTCTTGAAAGTAATACGTTCTAAGATATTTTCTTGCATTTTTATAAGTCGAAAAACAGGAACAAGTCGTGGCCGAGGCAGATGATAAGGAGTGAACATTTCAAGCAATAGAAACTTCCATCTGAGGCGAAAGAGATCGACCACAAGAGGAGGCTCATGTGGATTAGCTAATTTTCTGGGTTGCGGTTAGGTTTTCTCTTTAAATACAGAGCCTTTTCTAGTGAGAGGTCTGGTAATGAAAGGTCAATTCGGATGACTCGCAAGGCTCGATAGAGAATTAAGAAAAGTTCGATGTGAAAATCGTACGTACGTTCGTATCTCTGGAGAAGACGGTATGTCTTTGAGAGTAGGTAAATACGTTTCTGAAGTTAAAGTATTGGATATTCATGTGTGATGCGTTACGAGGGGAAAGTTAAGGGACGAATATTTCGTGTAGAGTAGTTAGTCACGAAAGGGTTAATAACGTCATTAGTTGATTATCTTTATCAAGTGATTACCATTGAATCGTAAGAAGGGCAATTCGTGACTGCATTTTACGCTGTTTCATAGTCTTTCATTCCAACTTAGTCGCATGTCAATATTTCAAATTCTTAATTTGCAATTGCTACCTGCATTGTATTCTCCATTACATACGATTAAACTAGAAATTGGAACAGTATTTTTGTTCTTCAATTGCTCTTTTCGATGAACATTAGTGCAAGTTCACTGTCATGGACTTCAGTTGGTTTTTGTCTGAGCCGCGTCATTGTAGTGGAATGCCCTAAGGAAAACATTAATGAAAATCGTGGGTAAAATCGTGAATCACATCTTGTGAAAAAGGCTGTTCACTCTTCCTGGAGAGCGTAGTTGAAATCACGGAACTTCAGAATTTATTCGATGCGTCCTACGTTTTGTTGATTAGTTTTCGTGCGTAGTAGATGATGTAATTATTCCCAGAGGTGAATTTAGTTTGTTTGAAGTATCTGCGTTGTCGAAGTTAACAGCTCTTTTTCTCTAAGAAGGAAGCTTTTGTAGTTAAGACAAAAAAGAAGCTTCCGTCTCATGTACACAATTACGTGTTGCACCATTTCTAGCGCCCCCGTGCTTAGCTTACGTATTCAGAATGAGCGAATTAAGCAGAGTTTAGTCTGTGGACCTCGAAAGTGACTCCACCACCATCTGCCAAGGTTTCTGCTTGGGGTAGTAATCGAAAGTAAATACAACAATGAAAATGTTCGGAAATATTAATTGCGCTATTGCACGGGTCTAATTTCTTCTCAAACAAACACGCAATGGAGAACTTTATTTCTTTCGTTATAACAGTGGTCAAACTTCATATTCTTAATGTACAAGACACTACCTGTCGCTGGATACAAAGATCATACGAAAATGGTCTGGATATAAATGTTATAAATGCAAGTTTAAATCGGCATAAGGAACAGAAGACTGAACTCTCCTGGAGATCTCTCGAAGTTGATGTGTGTTAGTGATTTGGAATGAGTTTCATGCAAATTTAAAAGATTAAACACTGATAAAAATTTAAACAAGTAGCGTTTTAATAATTTGTAATTATTATAATTAATAAATGTAATGTAAGTGCAAATTGTGAAATATTTAGGAATGTTAAATGTCATTGTTCACTTACTTGTTTCATTTTACTAAGCAGTGTATCACTTCTTGCATGTCCCTCTCTTTGCTCCCATTCCTCTAAGGATAGTGCGCTTGTACGTGGTAGATGAGTGTTTTAGAATAATTTTATTCTGAGGAACGTTGATGACGACTTTATGTAGTTTCTTGAATAACTGCATCGCCTTGTACCGAGAGCAAATGCAATCCTGGGAGGTCTAGCCCTCGATGCTGGATGCCCACCCGCGAGTGATGGACGGCGGAGGGGTAGTTGCTACCCCGTCGCACGCAAGGCGACCGAGCTATTCCGAGGCGAAGTGGAGCACGGCGGAGATGGCGTGCCGGGTTCGCATCTGGACGCGGGCGCGGGTTCAAAGCCCCGGGGAGGCCGCCGCTACCACCGCCGCCGCCACCGCTGGCCCCCGTCCCACGGCCGCGACAGCCCGTGAGCGCGCCGCAGCCCGTGAAACTATGCGCGGAACGCAGCGCGCTGCCACGGGGCAAGCGGAGGAGGTACGGGCTCGAAGAACAAGTGGTGGGCGCTGCTGCTAGGCCCCTCCGCGATGTGGGCGCGTGTGATAGAGCAGCGAGCCGAAATTGAATGGTATCTTCTGTTGCGATGGAAGGTTTAAATTTGTGGTGCCGCATGACGTGCTCGTTGAGTTGCGGAATATTGTGAATATATTTTCGATAATTCAAAACTGAAGGGCAGATTTTCTATTTGTTGAGATTTTGAAACATAGTTAATCGAGTTTACGAGATTCGATTAGGGTATCGGCCCTTTTGAGTGACACCTATCACACACTGGTACCATTTGGAACATGTTCAAATAGTCACGCTACTCAAATCGGGCTATTTGGTTCACACTTCGGGCTTATAATAGTGGCCGAGATGGATGATGGGAGAGATCCGAGATAGCCATTTCGAATTGTCGTTTCGTAATATTAAATATTTTAGTTTCGTGTACATAAGATATGTGTACCACGATTCTATTTCAGATGTGAGTACGAGCTCTTTCTTCATTCGCTTGTTTGTACCAGTACGTGCGTTGATTACAGAAAGAAGCGCTTGTAATAGCCACTCTCTTTACATCCAGTGAAATAAAACAATCTCAATTACATAAATGCATGAGTCAGTTGCGTACTATTCTTCCGTCCGCGCACCCGACTGCGGAATGCATTGCTGTAGGTGTTTGAGAAAACCAAGAATATCTCATTAAAAGCTCGGTGAACAGGTGTCCTTGAGTGAGTAATAGATGCCTATGAGTCAGGCGAAGAATAATCGTTCATAGGAAAGGACGAACCTTGAGGTGTAATGAAGGCCGACTCGCGAGCCCTATTGCGGTTGTATTATGAATTATGGCAATGGTGTAGGTCATGCAATTCCGGAATCGGAGCACTAAAAAGGTCTAAGGAATTCAATAAACCTTGCTACATTATTTTTACCTGTACTTTTAATTTCGGCCTTTAATGCTCATCTTCTTGTTCTTCAGATCATTATTAATGTGTGCCTTCAGTGTTTTGAGAATAGTGTGTTAACTTAGAGTAACAGCGATCCACTGAAGGTTAGTTTTCTGAACACAATTCTTTACGTCAACTACAAATTTCTCAGGCCAGAATTTGGGAAACCACGTTCTGTGGACATAGCTTTATCTCTTTTAGTATTGTCAAGAAACTTGTGAAGTAAGAATGTTAAGTTACAGTTAAAACAAATGAAAAATTGAGATAAAATGTTTACTGAACTGGTCTTGTAGATTAAAAAGTTGGCATTCTAAATTTTCTTTCTGAGTCTCATATCAGAAAACAATGAAAATCGCGATTCTGATCTATGAGGAGTACTGCACGTAATTATTTTGTATATTCTTATTAAAATATGTAACAATATGGGTCAAAAATATTTTTATTCTACAGTATAATTACAAATACAATTAAAGGGAGTGTCTGAAATTTTCTTTGTAGTTTACTAAAATTAGGAAATATTTTATAGATCATCCGCAATTCAGAATTAGTGTGTTTATTTTTATTTGTTAGGGAAACGTTCTAATTTGTCATGAGCAACCTGTAGTATTACTTGCTTCTCAGTAGCAATCATCTTTCAAACAATTTTGTATGGAACTTGACCTAATATAAACAGCAGTGTACTTCTTTACAGATATGCTTTGTCAGTCAGAATTGGTGGTGTATCACTGACATCATTTAGAATACTCCACTAACACCACGGAAAAGCGAATTTGAACTGTATGTAACGCACCAATGTTGCGAAAAGGGCGTTAATCTCGGCTACATTCTTACGTAATTCACCTGTGTAAGTACCTCTTAAGGTAAATTACAAAATCAATCAATCACGTCGCTTTCCCTGCATAATCCAGCTTGACGCAGTGAATCGTCAAGAAGATATAGGAAGTCGAGAAGAGTAGTTTTATAGCAGTTGAAGATCCTTTATTTGCTTGAAGATTTGCTACCTGTCGTAGCAATCGTTCGTTCGTTTCTTTAGCACGTTTTGTCCTGAGTCCATAAGCTAGTTGGATGCGAAAAATGATTTACAGTTCACGCGCAGGTTGCGACGTGAGTATGTAGACCCTCGGCTTAAGAAACGCGGCATATTCCCTTTATCTTCCCCAACTCGGCTTTCGGGATCTCTGCCTAAATTCACATGTACATTCTCACACATTTCATACATGTACAAGTTACACACACACACACACACACACACACACACACACACACTCTAGCGTTTGCGCGCGCATGCTTACACATACATACAATGGTCGGAAATACGATGTTGGCTGCTCAGCCTAGTGATGATGCCTTAATGCAATTCGTGTCACACACTTCGGGGAAGTGGCGAAGTGACTGGCATTGCATCTAGGGAGAGTAAAGAGGTAGTTTATCGCTCTTTTAATTCAGCAGCCACTTTGGAGCGACGGGCTCGTTGATTTCCATCTGCCTTGGATTAATTTGTTAGAATTTTGCTCGCATTTCGCGCACTGATTTTTCATTTTTTAAATATATATATACATATATACACCGAGGCCCCTCTCTTGTTAGATTTTGGTTACGAAAAGTATGAATACTGGTTGCTATAATCGTCATGTTCAAAGACACAGGTTCTGTTCTTGTGAGTTTTGTGTCTGGAAGAGGAATACAAGGAATGACGATTCTGTTGAATCTAGATTGTGTGAAAATAGTTAAATAAAGCTTTTGGTTGAACATTAAAATCAGTCGACAGAACTGACGGGGTGGTGAGGAGAATGAAAACTGCTGATTAAATTTGAGAGAATATCCTTCAGAAGGAATCCCACATCTTCCATTTTATTCCCATTTGGATTTCTCGAATCTAATAACTCAATAGCTTCGCAAGTAGCTCTATACGCATTGGCACATACGCGTGACGGCAACGAAAGCGTGTTCGCAGTACTCGATTGCGGTGCTGATTTCAGTTTTTGGAACCCGCGTAAGTGCCAACATGGCCGTCTTTGGTACCACCCTACCGGTGTCGGCGTCAATACATGTTGACCTTCGACATTTGGGCGCAGATCTTCTCGTGGTCTCGTGAGATTCGGAGTTGTGGTAATTTGTTACTATATAAATAACTTAGTTGTGTAATGGGTTGACGAGTTCCATTTTGTGATATAAGGAAATTATCTCTGAAATTTCATTCACCAATTTGTAGTCCAAATTTGTAGACTGCCTCCAATCAAGAGTTGCATGAAACATCTGCCCTCAGCTGTCTTCGCAAGTCTCCTGATTTAACTCTCACGTATATAATCGATTTCGATTATAATACCCCCCAGACTTATTAACTGATGGTTATCAGTACCTTGGTGGCAAACTTCGTAGGCAGATTAAGAAAAAAAGAATGTTGAACTCTTTGATTTGATTTCAAACCTACTCAGGAAAATCCCACATTTTGTGGTGACAAAGACAAACTGTGCTTCCCGGCAGGATGAAGAGAGCTGGACTTGCGACAGAAATGACGTTATTTGTGGAAGGAAGTGGGAAAATGGCTTCTTCCCGATCTTAGTTGGTGTTGTAATAGTGTTTAACATCTGAAAGTCGGACTTTGGCCAGTTATTTAAAAGATAACGCATTTCGAAATCTTCAAATGAGACGTGAGGTACTGGAGGGTTTGAAAGTTATCCAATTGCTTTTAGCGTTTTGACAAAATTAGGGAATCGAAGAACGTCTTCTAAAACATAGTTCTGTTTAGATCTCGAAAATTAGATGGGTCTATTACAACCAATTTCCAGTGTATTGGAAGATAGGTTGCCATGCCCTTTTGTGGGTTTGTTAGAAATTAAGAGCCATTTAATGTTAGTCCGCTTCAAACATTATTTCGCTTCTATTCTTACAGAAAAGAATGTACCATATATCTACACAAAATTATTTTCGAAATCTTTAAACACTTGGCGTTATTGGTGTACTTATGATGAATAGTGGCATACTGGGAAAATATTAATCTGTCGCTTTCATAAGCAGAAACAGCTTGCTGAATAGTTTATTTATAGCAATCTGCGTACTAATAGCGCACTTTTTCTTGCTACTCGGAATCATATCCCGTCTTAATACGGCACGTTTTATACCCTACTGTGTACAAAGCAAGTTCTTGAATGGGCTGTGCGCAACAGCGCCATGTCGGGTATCAAGGAAAAGGGCGGGTCTAGAATTGCTTCTTAAAAATCAAATGGCATCACTATTGTAGACTCCCAGTTGGTCAACTCTTCGTCAATGTGAAGACATCGTACTTGCATCATTATCCTCAACCATGTGATGATGCATGTGATTTAAGAATTCTAAGAAAAATACTTATAAATACTATTCTCTCCGTAAGGAAAGAATGATAAAATTATGAATTTAATGAAATTTTCATTATATTTACATTGTATCAGTTAGGTACAATTATAGTTATTTCATAAATTTATACAGATTTCAGCTCGTTATGTATCACAAATTGAATCAAGAAAAATAAAAACAATGGAAAGAAAAAGAGAAGAAAAAAAAAGGTATCTTCTTTTGGCGCTTCTGTCTAACGCCTATCTTGCAGCGCGCCTTGCCTCTCAACAGCTCCCTTGTTCAATAATGCAGCGGTAGACAGCTGCGACGGTTCGCCGATTTGCTATATTGGCTTCATGAAGCTAACGAAGTCAACTCCTCGGTGGCGGTCGCCAATTTTCGCATGTGTGCAACTAGGCACTGGATCAGATGATGTTTAACATTTGGCGAGAACGACAACCTGTTCTATTGCCGACTTCCGCGAACCTCTGCTGTGGCAACAGGACAGCGAGACGATTGTGAAAAAAAAACGTTGAATAAAATATTCAGATAGATAAAAATGTCTTCTTTTGTCTCTTTAGTTCTATTTTATTACAATAACATTGTGATCTGTAGAAGCAGCTACGTTAGTTTCACAGTATTGTTACGAAGTCATTGTCTTTTTATTTCCTGGAACCATCGCAACCATATCAAATAAATTGCCAGTGCAATTCACTTGGAGCCCCCAGATAGTTTCCCGATTGCTGATTTGAACATTTGTCATCCTTTCATTTCCAGCACCTACAAAACATCTGGCATCCACTTTGTTACGAAACATTATAATCAGCTCGGGCTGCCGGGATCCTTGGGACAGTTTTAATGAGCTCCACCAGAGCGTCGGTTGAGCGAAACGTGTATAGGCGCCGTGTTCCAACCCACTCGCGCCGTCGAGACGGCAAGGTCGCCGCGGCGCCGGAATCGGACGAGTAAGCGGAGCTACAGCGCGCCACGAGAAAGAACGCGCGAGCGCACGCGACTTGTACGGTGGGGCGCCGGGCGTCGCATAATCGCTCTTGTGTGAGCGTGTGTGCCGGCGGGGGGGGGGAGAGGGAGAGGTGTGTTGCCTGGCGCCGCAGCCAACTGCGTAGAGGTCGCGTGGCGTGACGTGGCGTGGGCGCCCGAGTCCTTGGTTCACGCAACGGCGTTGAAGGAGGTGCCGGGGGTTCAGGGGAGTGTGCGTAAATGAAGCGAGTAAGGAGACGGGGTTGAAACAAGCGGCGATTATCCTCGGGGTTCTCGCGGGAGGTCCATCCGAGGCATGAGCAGCCGCCGGTTGTTTTTGTGGCTGCGTGAGGTGAGGCGGCTTAAAGGCAGACTCGTCACCAGAAACACTACAAAAAAGTGTTTGTGAGATAGGTCCTGTAAGCTGACACTCCACGGGTCCTTCCCTGTGCCGTTGCATCCTATTGTACTCTTCGGTTATTCGGGAGAATGTGCCTGAAAATTTGACACGAAATCGGCCATTGCTTTTTACCGACGTACATTACTTTGATCGGCACGCGCGCTATTTAGAACGTTACATTAGTTTGGTTGGGGATGTTAATGTATCAGGTATCAAATTTTTCATAGTAAAAAATGCAGTATGTGGTTCGTAACTGAATAAAAACGGTAAATGGCAGTGGCTCGTTTATTCCGGCCCAAATGAGCTTTTTAACAGGTCGTTAGCGCGCACTAGGGAAAACACTAGGAACATGCTTCGGTGATTAACGTAGTGTAAAGCATTGCACAAACTTCTCAGCGCGCCCTTTTTGTTCAGATGTGAAAACGGGACTTGGAACAGTCGGTGAATAGTGACACCATTCAAAAAAAAGGCAGGGGAGGGGACTCGATTGCAAAGTTCCCTGAACAAAGAATCGAATCGGATTCAATTACAGAGTTCACGTCAAATTGAGAACGAACGGTGCTGATCTAGTGCTTTTATTTCAATGTCTTCTGCTGCTGTAATATTTTCGAATGTTCCTGTTTGTGACAATTTCTCATTGCTTACGATATGTGTTTAGATGTGTCATAATAAATAAAACGGACATCTTGCCACCTGCAACTGGTTATTTTTGGACAGAGCTCTAAAACTATATTTTTCTGTTCAAGAAATTATTTTTGCTTTGAAAAATCGATGTAAATGTGTTGTTAGGAACATGAAGATTATAAAAAACTATATTTCCGATTGTAAATAATGCATACTACACGTAACTTTCAAATCGTATTGTAAAATTGCTATCCACAAATGACTGCATCTATATATTCCTCAAGGCGTACTTTCAATCACTTTTAGGAATTTTTGCCGATAAATGCGTAGATTATGAACTTGGTTTCGTAGTTTCCCTTTGCTGCAGATTTGAAAATTGATCATAAATTCATTTTTTAATCGCAGAGCTATCTCGATTCATTGATACGCTATGCGGTACTAAAAAGCTTGAGGTCGTTTCTCTGACCTGTGAGCTCACCGGATGTAGGTCGCATTTTTCGTGTACAATTCCGCGAGTTCCACATTCTCTGCAAATGGGGTGCTTCCTGGCAACTGATTCATCGACTGCCCTTCAGAACCGTTCGTCATGGAGTTACACAAAAACTGTCACAAACTTTTTACACGAAGTCTTTGCTGAACCTAGAAATAGGTAGTGCCCATTTTTATGGGGATTTCTCTCTCTTCTGTTTCAATGCCTGGAAAATTTAGATATGTAATAAAAGGAATTGGGTGATAAATTGTCCTAATATTCTAAGCGCTATTATTCGTAATCCCGGGATCGCAACGAAATACGTTGGTGACATGTCCTTAAGCGAATGAATTTACTGAAATAAAGGGTATTGAACTTTCCTTGTTGAAGTTGATAAGTCAATTGGTTTTACCACTAAGATTAATAGTAAGTCAATTGATTTTACCACCAGTTTTCTTCATCAAATGGTATTGACAATTTAATTGAAACTCATTTGATCAGGAATTTCATGGCAATCAGCCGATGTATGTGAAGTTACAACCTTGAGTCATAGCAGTTATGTATTAAGAATCTTCTCGAGTGCTCGTGGGATAATTGAGCATGTGGTAACACGCTCCACATATATGTATTCAACCTGACAATTGCCGCTTTGAATGAAGAGTATTAGTCAGAAAACGTTGCTGGCACAGGGTCCATTTTATATAATAAAATATTTGAGTGTTTTTAATATGAATTGATAAATAAGGGATATTTTTCGAAAGCTTCTACAAGCCGGTGCTGAACAGAAAAATTTGGGGAAGTTGTATTTTTTAGTGCAGTCCTGGATTATTTCTCCGCGAATTATCTGCCTTCTTGGATCTCTTGTAGGTGTGTAGCCTTTTGTCCTTTGCTGTTCTTTTTTTCCGCGGAACATTCAGTCGCCGCCTGCAGTTTTCGTGAACCCCGAGTGAAGCTCATTTCCAGCAAGAGTGATGGCGGCGGGAGAGGAAGGATGAGGTAGGGGTGCGGATTGGAGGGATCCTGGGGCTGGGGCTGGGGCGGCACCCGATGACCTCAGCGTGCAGCTACGCGCGAGGTCACTGCTTTCCGGGCCCTCGCTGCCGCTGCGTATCCCAACCAGGGCCTACATCATTCTCGCGGCCGCTGCCGGGCGTGGTGGGTGATGCTGCCGCCGCCGCGAGTACTGGCAAACGTCCATCGCGGTGTTGTAGAACGTAGTTTCTCGTACCCTACATTTCAATCAGTCATCTTCATCCTCGTCATAGTGATCTGCATCCTCAGGCTCATCCTACTCCTTGCTTTCAATCTCGTTTGATACTTCATCACAGTCGTCATTGTTATTACAAATCCGATCACATCCTAGAATTAACAATCCATCTTATTATTCATCTTCGTAGCTATCTACCGCGTTCACCCATTTATAGATCAGACATGATCGCACCTCGTCGGGATGGTAGGCGGGAGCGGATGTGACTGGGATCTACCTCTGGACCTCTGGGCAGTATAGCTCTGAAGAAGGCCACAGCAAGGTGACCGAAACGTCAGTACAATCGACCGAGACGCGGCTCATCCCAGATAGCAAGAATACAATTTTGGCTATCTATTTTAAATGCGGCAGATGGCTAGTACAGGAAGTTTTCAGAAATTTCAGTTCAGTGTTAGTCGGTTATAATTGTTCCACGCTTAAATTTCTATCGACGAGTGTAGAAACTGCGTCAGAAAACCTGTCATTTTCGTACCACGTGAGTCTGACATTGCAACGCAAGAATTACATAATTTTCAGTTTCACTTCTGTATCTCACAAGACTGTTACAAGAGTCCCATGCAGGTCGCAAGCCGCGCCGTGCAACTATTGTGTAGTATAAAGGCTCTTTCCGAGGTAGGAATAACCGCACGCAACCTAAAACAATAGAGGTCAATTACATTTCTTGGTCCTTTTTCCAACTAACTTTTTTTTACATACAATTTACTAGGAAGTAAATAAACAAACAAGAATGTGTAATTGTAACGTTCATGATACAATGAAAAAAGTATATTTGATGTTATGTTTAGCTGTTTATAGAATTGTGAGAGATGGGGGAACTAGGTCTTCTCTCAATGTCCCAAATAGCGAGCTTTAAAAATGGGAGAAGAATTGATTATATTTAGATATATGAAATGTCACATTATGAGGATTGCGGCGGTCTGTTTTGCAATTTCGATGGAGGGGCCTCGGCCCTCCAGGCTCCCCTTGCGCGCACGTGCAAGGGACAACGGATTCTCACTTCTTGCCACTGGTCTATGGCGGTGGCGCGGGCACCGCTTGGAAGCAGTGATGTGCCGCGGCGGAGCGCCAATTGAATTAGCACCGAGCCTCTGATCGCTTCCCGCGACTCGCGGAGGCGCACGGAGTTGAACGGCACCCGGTCGCGCGTGGAAATAAACGCGATAAGTGTTGTGAACTTCCGCGGTTCTTATGTGCGCCTGCGGGACATGCTCAGTCATGTGGTGGCGGTTGTAGTAGGGGAGTCGTCTAACGTCGAAGAAATTCTCTGGCTGGTTTTCGTCTTCCTGGCGCGACTTTTGGTTTTGGATGTCCGCTTTAAATATCCACTAGAGTCTACTGTTGTGGATTTTATATCAACACGTTTTTAATTCGAGTGTTTCGGCTCCCGTCTAGAGTCCGAAGTGCACATGGCGTGATTATTGGAAAACTACATCACACCTTGTTTATATTATTATTATTATTATTATTATTATTATTATTATTATTATTATTACGATCATTTATGTTGGTATTTTCGTCAACTCTCTACGAGCCTATGAGAAGAATACTCATTACCAGAATAGATGGAGCAAAATGCTTCTATCCGTTTATGTGTTTGTCTATGAATTTTAACTTTATCAGTTACATCAATTTTTATGCTATGATGATCGTTAAAGACGGCAAGTTGAACGTCAATATCCATGTTCGAGATGGGACAGGATCTCACAACCATGTGAAACATGGTTGGTAATTTCGCTATCGCTTCCACCTTGTTCGTCTTGAGTTACAGACACAATTACTATTATTCGACCCTGTGGTCTGTACGGGCCCTCTGATTTCGTGTCACCAGAATTGTCGACGCACGTGCGCCCTTTATGACCCTCCCCCTCTCTCAAATGCAGACGTAGTGGGGGAGCGAGTTGGACATCCGACCCCGGCCCCATCAGACAGCCCGCAACCCTCCCGTGGATCGCGGCCAAGGCAGTGGCGCGCAGGAGGCCGCCTCCTACGCTGCCGCCGCCCCCATCCCACTTCTCCCAACATCTCCCTCTGCTGAATAAGGTAGACCAACACACTCTAAATTGGTCTTGCAATCCTTCGCGACAACAATGCAATATTGCGTCGCCTATATTGGTCCTACCTTTCGTTTTTTAGTATATAGAACGTGCCTCTATTGTGAGATTGAAAGTGTAGTGTACACATTATCAGTTATCGTGACTACTCTCTTAGCAGTACTACTTACTTTTCTTAACAACCAGATTGTGTGCATGAATTGAAATGTTGAAACAAATCCCTCTCATCGTCGTCGCCCCCGTTGAGTGTGTGACGCCTTCCCACCCGCACCGCGCCGGGACCGAAACGACGGTGTTTACCTGCCGGCCGCGACCTCGTGCAGTCGGCGACGGCGGGGCCGGGGGCGCAGCCGTGAGACTGAAATACGCGCGCGACGAGTGGACTGCACGTGTCCGCTGGCACGCGCGCGCCGGCCGCGTGCGCTCACCCAGGTCACGGCTCGGCCCTCCTTCCGCCGCATGAGGGGCTCCTCAGGTACAGGTGTCTCCATAAATTTGTAGGGTAGTATGTAGAGGAGTCGAAATGTTTGCAAATCAACATGTTTTGGGGAAATGCACATATTTGGATTTATATATCCATTTATACAGTGTCATTTGCCCCTGCGTGTTAGACAACCCTATAAGCACAGGTGTTCTGCAGGTACATTAAATCTCTTTGATGGCGTCAGAACAAGACCTACTGATTATCTGTGCATGGGACGTTGCCTAACGTCAGGGTGGGGCAGACATATGTGTATTGTATGAAATATCCCACTACGTACTGTATTCGTTGGCAAAGTGTTCATTTTCGACTCCTCTATAGACTAGAAGTTTGTGACACTTACTCTGTGACACAGATATCTGAGAACTGTTGTTCGATCGTGACGGTGAATGTTCCTGTTCTATTGCAATTACAGTCCTAGTTACAGACCGTGTTGCCACCTATCCTGGTTTGGGTTTTGGTTTTATTAAGTTTGTTATTGTTGGTCGAGTTTCGAATGTTGGTCATTCCGTGAATGGATATTCAGTCGAAACTAGGAGGACCATTCTGTTTCTTTTGATTGAATTGGTTTCTCCTTGCGCCGTATTTACTTATTCATCTGGCCTGTTATCATTTCGAGGACTCCTAAATAATGGGGTATTTCATCCATCACACAAAATTAAAGATTCACGACGTGACATGCGACGGATATCTGTTGACACATCGATATCCGTCAGCGACCCTAAAATATAAGTGAAATATATTAAATTCTAGTCTAATAGCATAATCATGGTTTGTGAGTCCTTCGAGTCACGAATGATTACAAATGCTGGTTTGAAGGTTGACATTCTTCATTCAACAATGCAAAAGTGTAAGAGTGACAAATGTTCGTAACACTTGATAATTTTCACATTTACAGTGGGAATCATGATGAAGTTTAGTAATAGAAAACTAACAGCATGCCCTCGGATACGAAGTCGCAATTTAAGTATTGATTAAAAAAGATGTGTTCGTTCCTTTACGCAATTAATGGCTGATTTGGACTGAATGTTCGCAGTTGAGAATACACCCAGGGAAGTTTGTCTTGAAATTCCTGGAAACCAGAGATGAATTCTGGGCTGAATTTGGACGAATTCTGGGCCGTCGCGATGGGAGTGCGGCCGCTGTAAGTAAACACTTTGCCCGGGTCCCGTTGAGTTCGGCTCGCCGTAAGTCGAACCAACTTCAGCCGAGGACCGCCTACAAATTCATAATAAAACCCGTCACTTTCTACTAACTACTTCTTCCAATAACCGACTGGGAAAATTAATCTGTAATATATACTTAATATTTAATATCTGGTTTGCAAAATTGCTCTTCTGTGTTCTGAAACTTGGGTTGTAATAGAAGCATTAATGTGAAAAATGCAAGTTTTAATGGAACTGCCATTGTTTTTAGGAAAAGATGCATTTCAAGTATACATATTGGTTGAGCCTTTCAACTTCTGACATATTGCTCTTGATTCTGTAGATCATGCATTTTTTTTAAAAAGGTTAAAATGTACAAATGCAATTATTTGCTTGAAAGACCAATAACCATTATGTATTATTTCTTTCAAACGAAATCTTTGCAATGGTCTGAAAATTGTAATTTATGGAGCGTTCTCAAAAAAAGTTAATAGAATTAGGGGCTTGAAAACTACTTTCTGTGAAAATTGTCTTTGTATTAAAATGCTAATGAAATTATGCCAGTCAAACGACTTCCAAACGAATATGAAGAGCTTTTTTGCCTATTAAAAGAAGCTGGTTATTTGCACAGGTATGTACTTGTAAATATGAGCTTTGGAGTTATAATCCTAATTGGGACTTCGCTTTGGTACGGGGGAGACTAAATCATTATAACCGTAATAATTTGTTTTGAAGAGAATTCTAGAGGAAGCTGTTTCAGACTTAGTCTCCTAAACAAATTGGGGGCGATAAGTATTCACATAAAGCTAATGATACTTGTATAAAGTGATCTTGTTAAAACCGAATATTTATGATCAGACTCTTGTCAAGAATAAACAGCATACAGTCTTTTGACAATTATACCTCGAAATTTCTAAAGGATAAGCAAAATGAGACTTAATGTACGCAGATTTGACAATTATTAGAGTAGAGAAATACCGTATATTGCTTACGCGTATATTATTGTATCATGCGTATAACTTATGACCAAAATAGTTTCTCCGTTGCTTTTTAAATACTATTTTATTTGCTCTTTTATTGAGGCGGAATATAGGTATCCTAACGCGATTGTTTTAAAGTGAAAAGTTTTCTTTCCTCGCGGTAGAGGAAGTCGCCGCATTGATTCATAGGAGCGTATTAAACAGAGCCGCGCTTCTCGAATAAACTGCGTCGGAGGCGAAAAAATGTCCCTGACCTTCTTGTTTTACATCGGCGAGACGCTTCTTATCGAAGTTTCCCCCTTCGTTTACCTTCGGATTCAGTTAGCAGGAGAACACACCAAAAAACAATTACTGATTTTCACGTGTTATTTCTGCGTTGTGGCACCAGCGCCGTGGGGTGACACGATCGCAGATTTTTCTCTCTCTAGGTTATTGGTAATACCTAAAATTTAATATTAACTAAGCGCACAAAGAAGTGCCTAAAAGCTATTGTCAAAGTAATTCATTACTCTCTAAATTTCCTTCGTCATGCAACCTTTTTTTTCCACTTTTTATTGGTTTTATTTAATTATGTTACTCCTTTTTTTCTCTAAAATAAAAATTTACAAAATCCAGTTCATCAACTGTTTTTTAACAGTTATGTACACTCATATAATACGGTAGAGTAAAGAAAATTATAAAATGTAATTCTCAGTTTCAAGCATAAGTCACACGTCCCCCCCCCTCTTCTCTTTCAGCTTCCTTGCCCCACTTTCATTTTTGCACCTCAAAAAAGTTGGCACCTGCACACTCGGTTCCCCTGAAATCCGCGCTGCACCAGTAGACACTAGTGTTCGTCGTGCGTAAGGTCGCGAAAAAAACCTATCTCCGAGGTCAGCATGACAATAATAGGGCGGAGAGACTATCTATGAAAACAAGGTCGGTTGGGAACTTGACATATGCAAATACCGGGCGCGCTACACATAGGTAACGCGCCAGGCACGCAGTTCACAAGCCAACGCCGTGCGATATTTGCAAATGCGTTTGATTTGTTTCTCTTTTCGAAACTCCGCGATCCGCTGCAAAACAATGGTCACTTGTGTCGCGTCACTTGGCGCCCGCGGCGCTGCCCCATCACCTGCGTTTGTTTTTCTGAGACGCGCCGTGCCGTCGGGGGACGGGGGTCTAAATTAAACGGATTAAATGGGCGGGCGCGGGTGGCGCCGCCACCGAAAGCGGACGTTGTTTGCGATCGCACTGGCGCCGGGCTGCCCGCCATGTGGACCGTGGCGTCTCGGCGTTCAGCACAGTGTGCCAAAAGAACCTTCGCGAGGGATGTTTGGCGTCATTTCGAACCGCAAGTTTCAACGGACTTATTTTTTGAACTTGTAAGGGTAGTCATACTTACAACATAAACGATATGATTGTTTTCATTAACATTTTACAATAAAATAGGTCGAGTTGGCGTGGATGTCACTTTCAGAATATTTTCCCATTACGCAAGAAATGAAGCTCACCACACGATTTGTTGCGTTAATCTCGTGTTCCCGAGCTACTTTTTTTCTGTTAAGGGTTCATTTTCCTCTGTTTCTGAATACCATTTCATGAGAGATAGAGAATTTGATCTTTAATATGCCCCAATGCACTCGGATTCTTCCTATCTTCAAAAGATAATGTTCTTAAAAGCCGATGGCAGCGCAGCCCCGGGGTGGCTGGATCATTCTCGAGCACTGGTGTGTGCTGTTGGATTCCGTTTCGTTCTCCGTAAGCAAATCCCTCATTTGGAATAGTTGTCCACGTTTCATCGACGTAATTACATCATTGCTCGTAATGTTGAAAGCGTGAGGGAGCGACGCCGCCGCCCCTCTTCATTGTGTTTTGAGGATTGGATGTTTCGTTTTCACTAGTAATTCTAGTATTGCGTCCTTTTCTTTCGCTTCCGATATTTCGTCTACTGCTCATGTTTCCCTTTTTTAATTTGCAATTATTTTCTCCAACCATTTCTCTTTTCTTGTACATTTTCCTTCTTGCATGGCATTTGTATTTAGTTGTATTTTTGGTTTTTTTATCAACCTCCCTGAATTTGCACTTTTTTCAATATATTTTAGCGCTCTCCGCAATACTCATTCGTCCTTCATCTTGTCTGTCCCCAACTCCCTATGTTCTTTGCTCGTTAAATCCTTACTTCGTAATTGCTGTTGTCACTTTGGTATTTTGTGAACGCTCGTGAATATCGTGAATACTCGTTGTATGTAATCGAAAAAGAAAATGGAAAACAAAACAATCAAAGAAACAAAAACTAGTTAACATATTACAGCTTTACGAACTACTGCGCTGCGTGTGTATGGGAAAGAAGAAAATGATGAAATACGATGAGAGATATATACAGAAATTACATTTAATACCGTTCAACTGATCTGTGGGAGTTCCTAAGCCAATTTCACCCTTCTTGCTCCTGACCGTATTACTTCCTTGCCTTAATGGTGACCACACCGCCGTGTGTTATGAAATCGAAGATATTCTAATTTTATTGGCCGGTTACATTTTT
>BOPP01000003.1:14620340-14675922 GCA_017312745.1 Gryllus bimaculatus
TAAGCCACCTACAGCCTCTATAGGCCTTCTCCGTCCATCGCCCTTTGTCCTTGTCCTCGCCTCCCGCTTCCGTTCCTCTCGCATATAATCGACGTTCGCGATCCCTCGCCTTGCCCCCCTTCTCGTCCCTCCCTGCCCCCGTCTCGTCCTTCGTCCTCGCCCCAGCCTCGCGGCTCCCGTCCTCGCATTTCCTCCGTTCTACATACCTCACGCGCTTTAATTCGCCCTGCCTCATAAATCTTCCTATTACGGTGCGTCGGCGGTCGGCGGCGGCGGTCTCTGCCTCGCGCAAAATCGCCACGGGCGTCGGCGGGACCCCAATCACCGGCTCCATGCCCCGCCGCCGCAGCCCGCATGCGAGGCAGATGGAGACACATTGGACGCCACCGATGGAGGACACATTGACAGCTTATGAATAGGAATAAATAATAAATCACTCCCCTTCTTTATAAATAATATTTTTAGGAAACGAATGTTTGTTTTTTATTGTCCTTCGTATCCATGTATCCATTCAGGATGGAAGATTCAAAATTCTCATTCCGGAGAACGCTGATTCCATTTATTTCGTGAATGAAGTTTAAGTAACTTTAAAACTTCCACCCCGACCCACCCCCACCCCAAAACCACACACATTGTTAGATTTTAATTCGAACTTCGTCGAAAAATTTTCATACCTTATTTTTTGCTTCCTTCAGAATTACCCTTGAAAGCAGCAATGCCCTGCACAGGTGTGATTCACCCTATGGGCATATTGGATCGCCGTTGTGTCGTTGAGTATACGCAGTAGAGCACGCCTTGCGATTCCTTCGCTTCCGCCCTCCTTTATCAAAAGTTTTCTGCCAGTACCTGCTGCATATGTTCGCCAAGACGGTTTTTTTTTTTTTGTCATTCCAGTTCAATGCGATTCCTACGTGGACGCTCATGCGTCGCGTGCACATTAAAGGTATGATGCTTAAGTAAATATTACCGAATGTTTGAGGAGCCGCTTGTTCACTCTCGCTTGTCAATTGCATCTCTCTTCGGTATGCGGGAAGGAGATCAATTAATAAAAACCGGATACTCTGGTTCTCACTGGGGCTTCGTCGCGAGAACGCATGCCTCAGCGCCGGAGCCGCTCGCTTTGTACGATAGAGGGCGGCATCCGTAATCTCCGCCCAGCGTTGCTATGCCGCCCCCTCGGACCGCGCCGCCGCCGCCGGTGTCGTCTCCAGACGACCGGTTCTTCCCACGCGGACCGGTTCCGCATCGTGACTCACTTGTCTTTCGAAAACGCAGCAGTAGTGCCGGCGACCGCGCGGGACTTTGTAGGCAAGCCGACGAGTCGACCCATAGATCTCGCGTCACAACGTCAGCACGCGGAGGCGGAGCGATCCGGAGTAGTAAAGTGTGGTAACTACAGGGGTAGTTTCCTAGAAAATGCAGACGTCCATCCAGCGCCTTCGACACCGAAGCTTGCCTTTAAGAGAGAGAAGAACTGGCATTAAGCCTACCGCGGTTTGCTCTGAAGTGGCGTTTGTAAGTCTGTGCACTTTCGCGGAAGCTGAGTGGTTCGCGGACTTGGTACCATCAAAGTGATGTCATGAACTGAAAAGCATTACTCAATGCCGCCCAGAAACAAAATGAAACAAGAAAAATAGAATAAATAGAATTGAAGTTTTTGTAGGTAAAATAGTTTTGAATTTTTTTTAAAAATTTATTAGAGAGTGGCGTCGGTATGTGTGCCGACATTTCAAATGCTGTAATGATACGTCAACGAGCTATGCAAAGCCCAAAAATCAACACTTTATTATGGGTTTAATTCGCAGACATATACAGTACATATGCACATTGTTCAGTACTATCTGTAAGCGTAACATCACCAACCTACTTATATAAAACACTACTTTAGTCATGATCATATGTTACTTCTGTCCTGTGTCCCAGAGCGAGAGCCCATTTACAATGCGTTCTACTACACGCCAAGCATTCCTGAATTAAAAATGCTGCAAAAAAAGGTTTACTTTGTTCAGGCCATATTGACGGAAAATGACTTAATCGAAATCGTCGGCACCCTTGTATATATTTTTTTTCCGGGCCTCGTGTGAAACAAATCCATGATCCTGAAACGCTTTGAGTTATTGCATTCTTTCTAGTTAAATTCGAAATGACGCCTTCTGTTTAGCAAAGATTCGTTCGGGGATAATTAAAAGCTCCTTATTGCAGATATAATTAGTGAGGATATTGCCGTCACCCAGTGACGTCATAAAACGTTCAACAGAAGTTTGTTTAGGCACCATAATTCGAATGGGTGACGCACTTTACCATACGAGTTAGTATTAATTATTAATTAGTATTACTGGTGTGAAATGGCCGATATGCTTGTCAGACCATTGCTTACAGACACTCGGTGCCTCAGTGTAAGGAGTCGAATTCCAATGTCGCCTTGGCCAGTATTCTTGTTCATGTAATTTTTAGTCTGTTAGCGGTTGCGGGTTCCGCACAATTTTACCGAGTGCAGGAGCGAGGTGACATTTGTGTATTAGCCTGTACCAGCATGTTCGAGAAGATCGTGCATGTGAAACCTAGGCTGGGAAAAAGACGCGATCTAATAGCATTTCCCTCATGTAGTTGATCGATCGTAGTGTTTGGGCAGATCGTGAGGAACAAGCGTACGTTTAGCTCAAAAGGCAGCATTGTCGCTGTGCCTGCAGCGAGCTTCTGCAAGGAAGGTTCCATGATTCCGACACCCGACGATGACAGATTTCTCGACATTGCCTAATAGCTATATGGAATTCAGTCGCAGCTACAAAAGGATTCTAGCAGCAGTTGCTGTGATCGGTGGTTTTGCGTGGTTTCTCTGAACATTACTGAATTCTGAAGCAGTACCCTACAAGCCGGGCGATGGACCGCGCACGATTATTTCTTCCTCTTCCTTGTCCCTTACAAAACACACACACACACACACACACACACACACACATTCTGCATGCCACTACACTACCACAATGAAGGAGTTGATAGAGGTGTCCCGGGTTGGACGGTATTGTTTCCGGCTGGGGATGTAAACTGAGGGGGAAATGGTCGTGTTGTTGGCGGTGGATCTCGCCAATCCATGGCGGAAGGAATCACCGCCACATCGCGAAGTAATACTTCATTTCACTATAGGAGGACTAACGACCATAGCAGTTGACGTACCCGGAAATAATTTATTGAAAGTGTAATATTTATGTTCGGCACATTTTCGTAGTGCATTGGTGCGCAAATGAAAGCGCGCGCCGTGCAAAACATTTTACAAGTGAAACGCCGCACCTTTGACGATTCACGAATCGACATTGTGGATTTGGCTTCGGGGTTCGGTGAAACTTGTCGTAATCGAGTTTTTTAAATGAAATTCCCCACCTGAAATTAATTGGGTTTCACTAAAGTGCAGTTGCAGCTGTTCATTGTAAACTTGGCATGCAAGAAGAGAAGTTGATATGAGTGCAAGTTGTCAACATGATATTTTGTGGCTTTGGAATAGTTAATAAAACTTGCTAGAATTTATTATTATTTTATTACTTATTATATTATTATTATTGTTATTATTATTTTAATTAATCTCTCATTGATAGTTTCATTTATGGAATCTTGGGTCGAACGTAAAAAGTTCAAAAGAATATTATTAGTAGCAGAGCTCTGTGTTCGTGAATTCGGAATCCAAATGATATTAAATAACTGTTTGGATTATGGAATGAATTGTGGATTAGGTGTATATGTCACTCCATATTGCTACACAAATCCAATAATAAGCATCAAAAGGAACAGCCCAGGAAATAATCCAAGACTTATCGCAGGGCATACAACTTCCTCGTTTAGTAGTACTCTTAGACATATCAATAGAACTCGTGCGTACTTGGCATTTCACTTTTACAAACTTCTTGTCAGAATTCGTATTTGGGCGTGGTACCGCGCTTCGCAAAGTGAAAGACCATAAAAGAAAGTGCATCGAAGTAGTGGAGTACTAGCTCAAAGAAAAAAGGTTCCTCCGCCGTATCTGCTTTTCGCCACTTTCCCATCACCACCGCCCTGTATAGTCTGCTAACCAAGATGGGAAAACAAGTTTGGTGTGTTCCTTGACATTTCGTCGCGCGCCCGTCGCCGCCTTCGCCGCCTTTCGCCCGGCCTCTGCTTGCTGCTTCTCCTCCTCCTCCTCATCCTCCTCCCCCACCGTCGCGCATCTTTCTCGCGCAGCTCATCTCCGAAGGCGTCCGTCGGCCGCGCTGGCCGCTCTCCAGCCCAGACGAACTGCGGCGCCAGACTCCCCTCTCCCAGCCGCGGCGCGTCGGCGGTATTAGCGTCATAACCACGCATTTTAATTGCATTTATTTACTCGCACGAGCTCGGCGACCGCGGCCCATCCGCCGATGCGATATTCACGCTACATTGGGAGTGGCAGATTGAAAGTCGGCCATATGAAGTACAGTCAGTTCGTGCAATGTTAAACGTGTAGCATGCGGCATGTGGTTTCAAACTTCTTTCCAATTGTGATTTTCAGAGAAACATAGTTCTTAATTTTTCGGAGTTTGTCGTTCTAGGGAAAAAAAGGTTGCGCCACTTAAGTAGCTAGATATAACTGTTATTTCAGTCAATTTTTGTTAAGGTGATTCAACTGGGTGATGACCAAAGAAGAACTCGTTCTTAATAATTATAAATGGTTATACCCAATAAGAATAATAACAACAACAATAATTAATAATAGTAATTAATTGATGCTTGCCTTCCATTCCTCTGTCTATTTATGTTTAATTTATTTTATTTTTTCTAGTCCAGTTCTTGAACGTAAAACGGTTAATTATTCCGCTGATATCGATGTGAAAAATTGGAAATGTCTACTTAATATGCTCTAAGGAATCTTGGGGCTTGTAATATTATGGAAAACTCCCTGAAATTCTAAAAATTGCTGGTTTTCCTTACACAGTTCTTTGCCACCCAAAATTTGTGGTCCGCATGACATAGCTTGATATCGTGGTGCAATTCCCAATTCTATACATCTCAGCACCAGTCGTACGTGTCAATAGAATGATTTTGAATGGTGGGTTGATTAATGTAGGTTGATTATCTGTATCTTAAACGATGATGGGCAATTGGCTGGAATGTGAGAAAGAGAATCCGGGAAAAAACCTGCGCGAGCTGCTGTATTCCATATTGGTTCGGACTTGGATTTGAAAGCCCCTAACCTGGAGGTGGAAAGTGAGATCTGGCACTTCGCCGCGGGTTCGTCTTCCCCATCCCCCCGGGCAAAAGGACCAGTAGAGGCAACGCAAGATTCGTGCTCCGTCGCATCCATTTGCGCCCGGAATAGAACCGAAATGATATTCGCTTTATCCTCTCGGGCGAGGAGGGGCGTATCCGCTTGTTTTGCCGCGGGTCGACGTCGTCGTCGTCGTCGTCGTCTCGTCGTCGTCGTCGTCGTCGTCGACTTTCGGTCGTCCGTGAATAACCTCAGGTCTCGGGCGCAGTGCTCCGGCCTGGCGTCCCAGAACGTTCTTCCTGGAACGTCTCCGGGGGCCGTTGCGTGTGTTCTCTGTAATTTGGAGAGGCTGGTATTTATTTTCAATGTCGCCTTAAAATCCGCGTACTGGGGGTTTCGTAGATCAATACGTTTAATACGACGCGGGAGTTTCTTCGTTGCAAATTCTTGATCCCCACTGCCACTCGTTATTTTTTTGACTTGTTTCCGGGCGCTGCTGGTATGGTTCTGTTAGTGTAGTGAAGTTTTGTCCGAGATGGGTGGCGGGAGGGTCCTTTGCCGTAGGATTACAGGTCGCCGCTTGCGGGATTTCTTTGCATCTCCCACCCCCCTTCCCAGCCGGGAACCACCCCCAGCCAAGATAAGTTCCTTAAGCTCGCCGACTTGTCGTCCGTCCATTTATGTATGCAGCGCTGGCAACCCGTTTTTTTTGAGAGTATGCTTAAATTAATATAGTATCCATCTCCCTCTTATAGTGCGAATGTAGTTTAGGGGAAAGTTTAATTTGACTATTCTTTAACTCACCGATTGTAAATTAATCAGTTGATTTGGGACTGTATTGCTGATTGTTGGAGACCTCTGGTAGTATTAATACCGTAAATACGCACGTCGTAATGCCTACTACAATGGAATCAATCAAACATGTCTCTATTAGTCCCGTCAGGCCATTTATATTTGTTTACGTGCATTTCGAATTGATTTAAAGTGTAGATTGAAAAGCGGTTGTGGTAATGAAAATTTTAAGGCAAAACTAGTTTTGAGAAGCCAGTAACCTCTTACTCAAATAATGCTCGTACCTTAATCCTATCACTATATATATATATGATTATATATATATATATATATTATATATATATATGTTATATATGTATGTATGTATGCTGTTGCCCGTAATTATGCATTATTTGTCGCATACAAAATTTACATCGGTTTAACTACGTTAAAAAAAATAAGAGGAATGATTTATTTTCAAATGACAATATGACATAATTTGTAATAAGGACTTAAATTACCAAACATACTTGAAATTTCGTGCACAAGAGCCTGAACTGAGTCCCCATCAAATTTCGCAAATGCGTCGCCTGAAGCTAATGAGAACGGAGTGAGCGCGAGTGAAGAGGCGAATTATGCCGCGAAAGGAGACACCGACCGCTCACACCACTTATCGTCAAAGTTTTTAAACTTCCGCCGAAAGAAAACTGCTTTCCGTGCAGGGTGCCCTCGCTCGCCAAGGTCACGCAGTCGAACCCGAGCGCCTCCAAATATCACGGTCGCGAATCGCCCCTCGGAGGGGTAAGGGTAAGCGGTGGGCACGCGCCGTACAACCTGCGTCGCGTGCCGGTCCGCGCACGGGCCCAGGGGCGCCCGAGGAGGCGTGCGCGAGGTGGGCGGTGCGACCTCTCCCCCCCTCCGCCCCCTCGAGTCTCTAGCGGCCAAAGGTACGGCCACCGAGACCGGTGCGTTCTCACCTTGTCGCAATTTGCGGCGGACCTTTCGGTTTCGGACGTCAACCCACGATCGCGACTCCAAGAAGAGGAGCTTTCTGTTCGTCGCGCGGAATTCGGAATTCTTTGTGAATCGTGGGACGTCTTGATTGTGAGTGATAATCCCTTCGTCTGTATTGGAAGATGGTTACTGTATCTTGAGGGAGGATGATGATAGGTCCAATTTTTATAGATGCATGATGGAATACGAGGGAATGAGATGGTCAACAATGATGAATCTCGATGTTGCTTCTGCGCGGCGAAAATAGGAAGCACAGCTCGGCACTGGTACTCTTGACTGCTCCAGGACCCCCACGCACCAGAGGGCCTGTGCCCCAGTAGTCGCAATTCGGCGACTCCGTCGGTTTGGGACGATTGCCCGTGGCGTCGTGCGAAGATGAAGCTAGCAAACTGTCGCCGCGACACACTTTGGGCACTCGTGGAAACATTCTTGTATTATCCTAATCTGAGCGTAGGCGAAAGCAGGAGGTCTTACACCCATTTACGTTCTTCTCTTCTCGGGGCAGATGAGCAATGTGGTTTGCCTTCCGCTTTTCGCTCGTATTGAACGATGAAGGTAATATGAAGAAACTACGTGATGTTGATAAGCCGATCAATTATTATAGTCGGCATGTTGGAATACGTGGTGGCCATTGATTTTAAGAAGCCCAACGCTGATGATGCAAATCCTATTGCCTTTGGTGGATTCCAATACAACAGCCTATGGCGCAAGACCGTTACTTGGAACTGTGCCAGGATTACTCCACGCCACAGCGTCTCCACTTTCCGCGGTCTTGTTGATTTCGGACCGCCCGCGGCGACTCGCCTGCGCACGAGGGAAGCGGGCACATGTCGGCGGCCGGTTGCGAGAAAGGGAGACTCGTTGCGCACTTGACGGTACGTCACGTTCTTCTGCCGCGTTGCCGTCGTCGCTGACGGTACGTCTTTGTCTCCAGTGGGAAGCGTGATTTGAGAGAAACCGTGGGAAATGTGGCGCTGATGTTGTAATTGGTTTATCCACTTCCCGATGGAAAATTGTATGACAGTTGTTTGAGTGGTGCATCGGTTTAATTTCCTGTTACACCGGCGTCGCGGCATAGGGACTTCAGCATGGTGTGGGTTCTGTTGGATTGACGGGTAGATCCCCAGTAGAATCGATAGCGTGATGATGTACAATAATGAATGTGGTTACGTAGAGATTCCGAAGTTGGCTGGCTTTATCATGCATTTCCTTCCAAGATGCTGAAACTACACGGGTAAAGTGCCATACTTCGCACGTGGATTCAAAATTGCCCCTTGACCCACCACGCTTCGCACCTTGCAGCTGAATTCGTTGCGAGGACTCCTCGATTGCATGTTGTTCATCTATACCAGCCGCCATGGCCAATGTTCCTTCTGCGGAGCACTTGATAGCCTCCTGAGACTCCCCCTGGCAGCCTCCCCCTCCCCCAACCTTGCAGACCATCCATATCTGGTGGTGATCCTATTAGGCGTGGTGATTTAGGTCCGTTGCTTGCGATAACGCAAGACACACCTGAGATTATCCATCGACACTTCACGATTGAGCGCGAAGATAGCAAGGAACTCATTTCCCTGTTTGATGCGCTTCGCGTGATTCAGCCGTGGCATTGACATTGAGCGCTCGCGTTTGTATTTTCCGTCCTCTCCCGTTTTATTTGTAAAACCACGTTAACGTACTTGCAAACCTGTCAAAGTATTATTTTTATCGCTGTTTTATATTTTCGTGCTGAAGCGTACATGAGAATAATAATTACGCACCCAAAATGTTTTTTTTACGATACCGTTCTTGCCTATCATTATCCTTCGATAGGAGCTCGATATACACGCAGAATTTTCCTGGATCGAGAGGATTCCTGGTTACGAGGGAAATATTTCAAGTTTGAAAAAACGCATAATCTCTTAAAGAGGGAATTACTGGAGGAAATCTGAAAATAAATATTTTGATAAAAATAATAAGATAAAAAAAAATTAAAAATTAAATTCTTATTCGTGTGATGGAGTATCTAACAAGTACTAATGATCTCGGCATCACCAAAATTCTCGGACGTTTGCCACCGTTCGATCGTTTAGAAACCCTCGTAAAGAGCCTTGGTGCATAAATAACTATTACAAACGTAATTACAAACAGTAACTATTTTTTTAAGGTAGTGGAATTATTTTTTCTCCGGCATTGCGAAAATGATAAGAAAGAGAGTCTTCCGTTCCACGATTTATTAAAGACCCTTTATCTATTAAGTAAAAACAAACAAAAATAATTACCATTTATTTGGAGAGTTCCCGCCAGAGATTTCACTATCGGAGTAGTAACGAGGAAGTTCAAAACTAGAATGAACTTTAGGAGTAATCTTCTGCGGCAAAGGTGTGAGGCAAGTGTTCTTACTATTATAATCAATACCTAAAATTAATACTGAGTTTAATTTTCAAAAAGTTGGTAGTTTATTTTCGTGATGAATAATACAAAGAATAGTTTATTGTCGGGTGAATAAAACAATACGAAAACTTCTATGTTTTTAGCAAGATATCAGTTCCAATCTTTGTAGCGACATTGATCAGGCTATCATTTCTCTTTCGGAACTAGAATTGAGTACGATCAGTAGCCTGGAAACTCAGAAACTGTTTTATATTATTGTAACATTTACATTAAATGTTACGACGTTCGTGTTTACAAATCTAACAACACTAACTAGTTATATTAGTTTACCTATTTAAATGGGAATGCCTCTGAATCTTATACCTCAGATACGCCCTTCTAGACTATCTCAGACATCTAAGGCCATGATGAATGTTTAAGTAAGAAACAGCGGTTCAAAGGTGATGTACCGAAAAAAATATTAATCATATTAATGTTCGGGAGTTATCGATTGTAGTATTCCTACATGGGGTTGGAATAAAGTATAAATAAAACAGATTCCCTTTTTTTTAGTCAGTCCTACTAGTCTTACATGTATACATTAAATTGCTGGTTCTAGTAGGCAGCTCCTGCTACAAACGAGTAGTAATCTTTCCCCGCCGACGACGGCGCGAACTTCAAGTGAACAAGTAATACACAAAAATCCGTTGTTCCGCCACCCACCAGTGCAGTGGCATTTCCGCGCCGCGCACGCGGGAAGGAACAGCGATAAGGTTGTTCTTCGGCGGTCGCCAGCGCGCTCTGACACGTGGCACGGCGAGAGGCACTGCGCGCCCGCGCCTGTCGGGCGGTGCCGCCGGGGCCGGTTCCGCAATGCATTTCGCCGCATTCCCTGGCCGACGCGACGGCCGGGCGAGAGTATCTCGCGGGCTTGCCGCTAAAAATTGGAACGCGCCTAGATAAGATTAGCGGCGCCCGCAGCGGCGACGACGACCGTCTCGAAGGGTGCGGACAGAGAGGGTTTTCGATTTTAATGCCATTTCCGATCCATTGTGTACTGGGCTTTGGAGGGGAAGTTTCGAAGCTACAGTATAGCTTCAGGAAATATTCGGAGTTGAGTGAGCGATATTGGAAGTAGGTGGGGCACATTTTATTCAACTGAAAGGACTTATAATATTGTCGTGGATCTCGCGTCCTAAGCTCGTGGCGGTTGGAAAATCTTTGAAACCAATGACGTCTCTGCTCGCTTCTGGAGTAGATCTTTGCGAGAGTTCTATTGTATATTCTTCTTACACATCGTCGAACCCACACATTGTATTCAACTTGCATGGGTACATTACTGCCATAAGTGAGACGTCGACGAAAAAAGTCCTGAATGGAAAGCATTTTCTGAAGCGAATGATGCACGTGGTTTTCAAACGTGAACGTGCCGTTGTGGAGGGTTGCAATGGAAACTCTGGCGCCGAGGTCGGCGTGATAACAGGGAAAACGCACGTTCGGGCCGCCATGCCGCCAAAAGCAGCGATTGGCATTGCACCTCGCGAGCCGCTTAATCAGCCGCGCTTCTCTTTCCTTCCTCGGCCTCTCACGTGAAAAGCTATTTCTTTACCTTCTTTGTTTCTTTTTTTCCCGCTCCTGTCTTTTCTCCATTACAGCTATTTTATATATTTTCCTTTCCTCTTACCATCCTCAGGATTCCATTAAAGTGGGACCAGAGCAAATGGTTGGAGTAGTGAGAACAGAGCTGTTTTTCGTGATTCTTAATAATGTATCATGCAAAACTCAGTTACCGAATGGTATAAGCATTAATACTAAGCCGAAATGTATAAGCATAACCGTCCACACTTGTATGTTATCTTCGGACAGGAAAGAAAAATATCTAGGTTTCATTTTTTTCTTCTTCGATTGTCCCATGTATCCTGTATCAGTTGGTAGTGTTTCGTCGTTACTTTCCTTCCCAATTCAGAGGACGTCAGACATACGTGTAACCGTTATTGGAATTTCTATTCTGAAGATAAACCTGTTTCAATTGTAAAATGTTTTAATATCTGAAAGAGTTGCAGGAAAGAAATCTTAATATTAGCAGATGCGAGGAAAGTTAATTTAAGTAACCTTAAAAATAGTTTCACGTGATTTTATTAATGGTCTTCCAAATTTCGCGTTTTAATTTTAAAAAACAGGGGGGGGGGAAAAAAAAATTTTGCAGGAAAGGAAAAAAAAAAGGTCTTCATTTATTTCTTAAAAACGATTTTCTGACGCAATAAAATTTAATTGATTCTTCAGTTTATTTTTAGTTTGCATGATCGTATATCCTGTGCATATAAAATATTTATTTACCTTCCGTTTCTTACTTTTTAAATTAACTTCCCGCTCTATTAAATCGATCTTTGGCAAGCCGTCCTGAAACTCCCTCGTGCGCTAATAGGCTTGCTCTTGTGTTCACGGATGCTGCGACCTGGCGTGCCCCGAGGTTTTGGTCGGGCAGTTTTGATTATGTTTTGTGGGATGCGTCGGCGACCGCCATCCTGGCGTCGCATGAAGGGCAGGCGATCGCGGCGGCGATTAGCGATATTTCTGGGCCGCTGCGAGGGCAATGGGCGGTGGGCAGGGCGCTCTCCGGAACCCTCCGATGGATGTGGCTTTACCGTACATGATGCAGTGTTTTTTCATTGCAGCTGGACTCTGTACCGTCGTCTGCGCCTGATATCGCACCTCGCTTGCCGCGTCTGCGGTTCGATCTTTGTTCCTTCCATTTGCACTCGAAAACCTGCCTTTCAATTTTTGCATCTTTATCTGTTCACTTTCGCTCCCCCTCGCCAGTATCTTTAATTCTTGTTCAAAATCTCTTGTTCTCCTTCGTTCGCCATTCCTTGATGTCTGTGCCTTAATCCTCGTCGTTACTCTTCACGTACGCGTATTCTTGTCAGCAATGGCTATCGCTTTATTCTTCCGAGTCAATTACATGAAATTATCCATTCTGTACACTGTGGCATGTATAATAATAAGTAATTTGATCCTCTTATCTACATATTACTTTATTTTACGTGACAACGTCCCATTTTGACACTCCTCCCTGAAAGTAGTTTTGCCTCTCTTTGAAGAAATACATGATTTTCACTTCTCACAACGATAGAATTTTTTGTCAATATGCAAGAGATTCAGAAACGAACGCTTGCCTAACAAACGATGGATTCTTGCTCAATTTGTTGAAAAATTGTAATTATCGAAGTTACTTAGCAGTACGTTGTTGAGTAGGCCACGGGCGTCGCGGGACCCCAATCACGGCTCCTTGCCCCGCCGCCCGCGCCCGCATTGCGGAGGCAGGGGCCTCCTACTCAGGAACTAGAGGGAGGCACGCACGATGGAGACACATTGGACATCTTATGAATAGTAATAATAATACTAATCACTCCCTTCTTGTAAATAAGAAAAAGAGCTCTCTGTACATCATGTTAGCTTTAGAATCCAGAAAATTGACAATGAAAATATATTCATGCTTTAGGTTTCATTACTTATGTGCAGAACATTTCCGTTAGCTAATACGATCATTGCACATTGCACTTTCGTAAGTAACCAGAAATATCAGTCATCATTGTACGCCCAAATTTCCACCCCCCCCCCCACATTGTTAGATAATTCGAACTTCGTCGAAAATTTTCATACCTTATTTTTTCTACCTTCAGAATTACCCTATGAAAGCAGCAATGCCCTGCATAGGTGTTGATTCACCCTATGGGCGATATTGGATCGCGGTGTGTCGTGAAGTATACGCAGTAGAGCACGCCTTGCGATCCTCGCTTCCGCCTCCTTTTATCATAAGTTTCTGCCAGTGCCTGCTGCATTGTTCGCCAAGACGGTTTTTTTTGTTCATTCCAGTCAATGCCGATCCTACGTGGACGCTCATGGTCGACGTGCACATTAAAGGTATTGATTGCTTAAGTAAATATTACCGAATGTTTGAGAGCGCTTATTCACTCTCGCTTGTCAATGATCTCTCTTCGGTATGGGGAAGGAGATCATTAATAAAACCGGATAACTCTGGTCTCACTGGGGCTTCGTCGAGAACGCATTGCCTCAGCCGCCGGCTCCGCGGCTTTGTACGATAGAGGGCGGCATCCGTAATCCTCCGCCCCCAGCGTTGCTATGCCGCCCCCTCGGACCAGCGCCGCCGCCGCCGGTGTCGTCTCCAGACGACCGGTTCTTCCACGCGGACCGGTTCCGCGTGACTCACTTGTCTTCGAAACGAGGCAGTAGTGCGGCGACCGCGGGCGACTGTAGGCAAGCCGACGTCGACCCATAGTCGGTCACAACGGTCAGACGCGGAGGCGGAGGGCGAGGCCGGAGTAGTAAAGTGTGGTAACTACAGGTAGTTTCCTAGAAAATGAGACGTCCATCAGCTCTCGACACCGAGCTTGCCTTTAAGAGAGAGAGAAGAATTCATTAGGTGCACCTACCTACCGCTTGTTTCGTCTGGAAGTGGGTTTGTAAGTCTGTGGCACTTCGCGGAGCTGAGTGGTTCGCCGGACTTGGTACCATCAAAGTGATGTCATGAACTGAAAAGCATTACTCATGCCGCAGAAACAAATGAAACAAGAAAAATAGAATAAATAGAATTGAAGTTTTTGTAGTTAAATATTTTTGAAGTTTTTTTAAATTTATTAGAGAGTTCGTGGTCATGTGTGCCGACATTTCAAAATGTGTATGCAAAGCAAAATCAACACTCTTATTATGGGTTTAATCGCAGACATATACATACATTATGCACATTGTTCAGTACTATGTAAGCGTAACATCACCAGCCTTACTTATTAAAACACTACTTATGTCATGATCATATGTTACTTCTGTCCTGTGTCCCAGAGCGAGAGCCCATTTACAATGGTTCTACTGCACGCCAAGGCATCCTGAATAAAAATGAGTGGCAAAACAGGTTAGTTTGTTCAGCCCTATTGACGAAATTACTTATTTCGAATCGTCGGCACCCTTGTATATTTTTTCCGGGCCTCGTGTGAACAAATCCCATGATCCTGAACTCTTTGAATTATTGCATTCTTTCTAGTGAATTTTCGAAATGACGCCTTCTGCTTATAGCAAAGATTCGTTCGGGGATAATTAAACCTCCTTATTTCAGAATAATTTAGTGAGATATTGCTCGTCCACCCATACGTCATAAAACGTTCAACAGAGTGTTGTTAGGCACTCATAATTCGAATGGGTGACTCTACATACGAGTAGTATTAATGATTAATAGTGTACTGGTGTGAATGGCCGATATGCTTGTAGACCATTGCTTACAGACACTCGGTGCCTCAGTGTAAGGAGTTCTGAATACCAATTTCGCCTTGGCATGTATTCTTGTTCATTATCTTTTATGTCTGTTAGCGTTGCGGGTTCCTCACAATTTACCGAGTGCAGGAGCGAGGTGACATTTGTGTATTAGCTGTACAGCAATGTTCGAGAAGCATCGTGCATGGTGAAACCTAGGCTGGAAAAGACGCGAATCTAATAGCATTTCCCTCATGTAGTTGATCCGATCCGTGTGTTTGGCAGATCGTGGATGGAACACAGCGTAGTTTAGCTCAAAGGCAGCATTGTCGCTGTGCCTGCAGCGACTCTGGCAAGAAGGTTCCATGATTCGACACCCGACGATGACACATTTTCGACATTGCCTAAATAGCTATATGGAATTCAGTCGCAGTCTACAAAAGGATTCTAGCAGCCAGTTGCTGTGATCGGTGGTTTTGCGTGGTTTCTCTGAACATTACTAATTCTGAAGCAGTACCCTAACAACGCGGGCGATGGACCGCGCACGATTATTTCTTCCTCTTCCTTGTCCCCTTACAAACACACACACACACACACACACACACACACACACATTCTGCATGCACTACACTACCACAAATGAAGGGAGTTGAATAGAGGTTGTCCCGGGTTGGACGGTGTTCCGCTGGGGGATGTAACTGGAGGGGGAAATGGTGTGTATGTTGGCGGTGGATCTCGCCATCCATGGGGAAGGAATCACCGCCACATCGCGGAATAATACATTCATTTCACTATAAGGAGGACTAACGACCATAGCAGTTGACGTACCCGGAAATAAATTTATTGAAGTGTAATATTTTATGTTCAGAGCACATTTTCGTAGTGCATTGGTGCGCAAATGAAAGCGCCGCGCCGTGGCAAAACATTTTACAAGTGAAACGCGACCTTTTGACGATCACGAATCGACATTGTGGATTTGCTTCGGGGTTCGGTGAAACTTGTCGTAATCGGAAGTTTTTTAAATGAAAATTCACCACCTGAAAGTAAGTTGGGTTTTCACTAAAGTGCATCAGCTGTTCATTGTAAACTTTGCATGCAGAAAGAGAAGTTGAATATGATGCAAGTTGTCAACATATTATTTTGTGGCTTTGGAATAGTGTAATAAACTTGCTAGGAATATTATTATTATTATTATTATTATTATTATTATTATTATTGTTATTATTATTTTAATAATGCTCTCATTGATGTTCATTTATGAAAATCTTGGGTCGAACGTAAAAAAGTTCAAAGAATATTATTAGGTATGCAGACTCTGTGTTCTGAATTCGGAATCAAATGATATTAAATAACTGTGGATTATGGAATGAATGTGGATTAGGTGTATATGTCACTCCATATGCTACACAAATCCAATGATAAGCATCAAAAGGACAGCCCAGAAAATAATCCAAGACTTATCGCAGGGCATACAACTTCCTCGTAGAGTACCTTGACATATCAATAGAACTCGTGCGTACTTGGCATTTCACTTTACAAACTTTTCTTGTCAGAATTCGTATTTTGGGCGGGTACCGCGCTTCGCAAAGTGAATGACCAGTAAAAGAAAGTGCATGAAGTAGTGGAGTACTATGCTCGAAAGAAAAAAAGTTCCTCCGCCGTATCTGCTTTTCGCCACTTTCCCATCACCACCGCCCTGGTAGTCTGCTTAACGCAGATGGGGAAAACAAGTCTTGGTGTGTTCCTTGACATTTCGTCGCGCGCCGTCGCCGCCTTCGCCGCCTTCGCCGCCTCTGCTGCTGCTTCTCCTCCTCCTCCTCATCCTCCTCCTCCCACGTCGCGCATTCTTTCTCGCGCAGCTCATTCTCCGGAAGCGTCCGTCGGCCGCGCCTGGCCGCTCTCCAGCCCAGACGAACTGCGGCGCCAGACTTCCCCTCTCCCAGCCGCGGCGGTCGGCGGCTATTAGCTCATAACACGCTTTAATTGCTTTATTTTACGTCGCAGAGGCTCGCGACCGCGGCCCATCCGCCGAATGCGATATTCACGCTCATTGGGAGTGGCAGTTGAAATGTCGGCCATGAAGTACAGTCAGTTTCGTGTAATGTTAAACTGTAGCATGGGGCATGTGGTTTCAACTTCTTTCCAATTGTGATTTTCAAGAGAAACACTGTTTTAATTTTCGGATTTGTCGTTCTAGGAAAGGTTTCGCACTAAGTAGCTAGATATACTGTTATTCAGTTCAATTTTTTGTAAAGGTGATTCAACTGGGTGATGACCAAAGAACTCGTTCTTAATAAATAATAAAATGGTTATACAATAATAATAATAACAACAATAATAATAATAGTAATAATTGATGCTTGCTTCCATTTCAATGATGTCTATTTATGTTAATTTATTTTAATTTTTTCTAGTCAGTTCTTGAACGTAACGTAAATTATTCGCTGATATCGTGTGAAAATTGGAAATGTCTACTTAATATGCTCTAAGGAAGTCTTGGGCTTGTAATATTATGGAAACTCCCTGAAATTCTAAATTGCTGGTATTTCCTTACACAGTTCTTGCACCCAAACATTTGTGGTCCGCATGACATAGCTTGTATCGTGGTGCAACTTCCCAATTCTATACATCTCAGCACCAGTCGTACGTGTGAAATAGATGATTTTGAATGGTGGGTGATAATGTAGTTGATTATTTTATTTAAACGATGATGGGGCAATGGTGGAATGTGAGAAGAGAATCCGGGCAAAACCTGCCGCGAGCGTGCTGTATCCATATGGTTCGACTGGGATTTGAAGCCCCTGAACCTGGAGGTGGAAAGTGAGCGATCTGGCCACTTCGCCGCGGGTTCGTCTTCCCCATCCCCCCCGGCAAAAGCGACCAGTAGAGCAACGCAGATTCGTCTCCGTCGCATCCCATTTGCGCCCGGAATAGAACGAAATGAATTCGCTTTATCTGCTCGGGCCGAGAGGGCGTATCCGCTTGTTTTTGCCGCGTCGACGTCGTCGTCGTCGTCGTCGTCGTCGTCGTCGTCGTCGTCGTCGTCGACTTTCGGTCGGTGAATAACCTCAGGTCTCGGCGCAGTGCTCCCGGCCTTGGCGTCCCCAGAACGTCTTCCTGGAACGTCTCCGGGGGCGGTTGCGTGTTCTTGTAATTTGTGAGAGCGGTATTTATTTTCAAGGTCGCCTTAAATCCGCTACTGGGGTTTCGTAGATCATACGTTAATACGACGGCGGAAGTTTCTCGGTGCAAATTCTTGATCCCCACTGCACTCGTTGATTTTTTTGACTTGTTTCCGGGCCGCTGTGGTCATTGGTTCTGTTAGTGTAGTGTAAGTTTTGTCCGAGGATGTGTGGCGGGAGGGTCCTTTGCCGTAGGATTACAGGTCGGCTTGCGGGGGATTTCTTTTTTGTATCTCCCTCCCCCCTTTCCCAGCGGGGAACCACCCCAGCCAAGATAAGTCCTTAGCTCCCGACTTGTCTTCCGTCATTTATGGTAGTGCAGCGCTTGGCAACGGTTTCTTTTGACGAGTATGCTTAAATTAATATAGTAAGTCATCTCCTCTTATAGTGCGAATGTAGTTTAGGGGAAAGTTAATTTGACTTTCTTTACATCAACGATTGTAAATTAATCAGTGTGATTTCGGAGACTGGTCATAGTGTATTGGTGTTGGTGATGTTGGAGACTCCTGGTAGTATTAATATCCGTAGATACGCACGTCGTGATGCTTACAACAATGGAATTCATCAAACATGTCTCTATTAAACCCGTTTGGGCCAATTGATGTTGTACGTGCAATTCGAATGTAATAAAAGTGTAGATAGAAAAGCTAGTGGTAAAGAAAATTTTAATACAAATTAGTTGTGAGAAGCAGTACATCTAACTAAGAATTAAGGTACGTGCCATTATTTATCACACACACATATATATATACACACACATATATATACACACACACACATATATATGTAGGTAGGTAGGTAGGTAGGTAGGTAGGTAGGTAGGTAGGTAGGTAGGTAGATAGATAGATAGATACACACACTTCACAAAATGTATGTATGCAGTTGCCCTAATTATGCATCATTGCCGCATACAAAATTACATCGTTTAAATACGTAGAAATAAATAAGAGGAATGATTTATTTTCAAATGACAGTGACATAATTTGTAATAATGCTTAAACTACCAAACATACTTGAAACTTCGTGCACATGAGCCTGACTGAGCCCATCAAATTTCGCAAATTCGTCACTTAAGCTAAATGAGAACGTAGTGAGCGCAGGAAGAGGCGAATTATGCCGCGAAAGGAGGCACCCGACGCTCACACCACTTATCGTTAAAGTTTAAACTTCGCGAAAGAAAACTGCTTTCCGTGCAGGGTGCCCTCGCTTGCCAAGGTCACCGAGGTCGAGCCGAACGCCTCCAAATATCACGGTCGTGTAATCGCCCCTCGGAGGGGGGAAGGGGTAAGCGTGCGCACGCGCGTGCAACCTGCGTCGCGTGCCGGCCGCGCACGGGCCCAGGGGTCGCCCGAGGAGGCGTGCGCGAGGTGGGCGGTGCCGACCTCTCGCCCCCTCGCCCCCCTCGGGTCTCTAGGGCCAAAGGTCACGGCCACCGAGCCGTGCGTCTCCACTTGTCGCAATTGCGGCGACCTTGTCGGTTTCGGACGGTCACCCACGACTCGCGACTCGCAAGAAGAGGAGCTTCTGTCGTCGCCGGAATTCGGAATTCTTTGTGGAATCGTGGGACGTCTTGATTGTGAGTGATATTCCCTTCGTCTGTATGGAAGATGGTACTGTATTCTTGAGGGGGAGGATGATGATAGGTCAATTTTTTATAGATGCATGATGGAATACGAGGGGAACTGAGATGTCAACAATGATGAAATCTCGTGTGCTTTGCGCGAAATAGGAAGCACAGCTCGGCACTGTGTACTTTGACTGCTCCAGGACCCCCACGCACAGAGGCCTGCCCACTTGTCGCAATTGCGGCGACCTCGTCGGTTTGGGACGATTGCCCGTGGCGTCGTGCGAGATGAAGCTAGCAACTGTCGCCGCCGACACACTTTGTGCACTCGTGGAACATCTTGATTATCCTACATCTGAGCGTAGGCGAAAGAGGAGTCTTACACCATTACGTTCTTCTCTTCTCGGGGCAGATGAGCAATGGTGGTTTGCCTTCGCTTTTCGCTCGTATGAACGATGGAAGGGTAATCATGAAGAAACGACGTGATGTTGATAAGCGATCAATTATTTATTAGGTACGGCATGTTGGAATACGTGGTGGCATGATTTAAGAAGCCAACGCTGATGATGCAAATCCTATTGCCTTTGGTGGAATTCCAATACACAGCCTTGGGCGCAGCGTACTAGGACTGTGCCAGGATTACTCCACGCCACACGTCTCCACTTTCCGCGGCCTTGTTGATTTCGGACCGCCCGCGGCGACTCGCCTGCGCACGAGGAAGCGGGCACATGTCGCGGCCGGTGCGAGAAAGGGAGACTCGTTGCGCACTTGCGGTACGTCACGTTCTTCTGCCCGCGTTGCCGTCGTCGCTGACGTACGTCTTGTCTCAGTGGAATGCGATGATTTGAGAGAACCGTGGGAAATGTGGCGTGATGTTGTAATGTTTATCACTCCCGATGGAAAATTGTATGACAGTTTGTTGAGGTGGTGCATCGGGTTTAATTTCCTGTTACACCGCGTCGCGGCATAGGGACTCAGCATGTGTGGGTTCTGTTGGATTGACGGGGTAGATCCAGTAGAATCGATAGCGTGAATGATATACAATAATGAATGAGTTACGCAGAAGATTCCGAGTTGCTGCATTTATCATGCATTCCTTCCAAGATTGCTGAAACTACACGGTAAAAGTGCATACTTCGCAGTGGATTCAAAATTGCCCCTTGACCCACCCACCTTCGCCACCTGCAGCTGAATTGTTGCGAGACTCCTCGATTGCATGTTGTTCATCTATACCAGCCGCCATGGCCAATTCCTTCTGCGGAGCACTTGATAGCCTCCTGAGACTCCCCCTGGGCAGCCTCCCCCTCCCCCACCTGCAGACCATCCATATCTGGGTGGGATTCCTATTAGGCGCTGTGATTAGGTCCGTTGCTTGCGATAACGCAGACACACCTGAGATTTCCATCGACACTTCACATGAGCGCCGAGATAGGCAAGGAACTCATTTCCCTGTTTGATGCGCTTCCGCGTGATTCAGCCGTGGCATTGACATTGAGCGCCTCGCGTTTGTTATTCCGTTCCTCTCCGTTTTATTTGTAAAACGTTAACGGTACTTGCAAACCTGTCAAAGTATTATTTTTATCGCTGTTATATTTCGTGCTGAGCGTACATGAGTACATAATAATTACGCACCAAAATGTTTTTTTACCGATACGTTCTTGCCTATCATTTCCTTCGATAGGGAGCTCGATATACACTGCAGAATTTTCCTGGATCGAGAGGATCCTGGTTACGAGGGAAATATTTCAAGTTGAAAAACGCATAATCTCTTAAAGAGGGAATTACTGGAGGGAAATCTGAAAATAAATATTGATAAAAATAATAATTAAAAAAAATATTAAAAATAAATTCTTATTCGTGTGATGAGTATTAACAAGTACTAATGATCTCGGATCACAAAAAGTTCTCGGACGTTTTGTCACCGTTCGATCGTTAGAACCCTCGTAAAGAGCCTTGGTGCATAAATAACTATTACAATAAGTAATTACAACAGTAACTATTTTTAAGAGGTAGTGGAATTATTTTTTCTCGGCATTGCGAAATGATAAGAAAGGAGACGTCTTCGTTCACGATTTATTAAAGACCTTATCTATTAAGTAAAAACAAACAAAATAATTACCATTTATTTGGAGAGTCCCGCAGAGATTCACTATCGGAGTAACGAGAATTTCAAAACTAGAATGAACTTAGGAGTAATCTTCTGCGGCAAAGGTGTGAGGCAAGTGTTCTTACTATTATTAAAATACCTAAAATTAATACTTGAGTTTAATTTTCAAAAGTGGTAGTTTATTTTCGTGATGAATAATACAAAACGAATAGTTTATTGTCGCGTTGAATAATACAATACGAAAACTTCTATGTTTTTAGCAGATATCAGTTCCAATCTTTGTAGCGTACAATTTGATCAGCTATCATTCTCTTTCGGAACTAGAATTAGTAACGATCAGGTAGCCTGGAAACTCAGAACTGTGTTATATTATGTAAACATTTACATTAAATTTTCACGACGTTCGTGTTTACAAATCTAACAACACTAACTAGTTATATTAGTTTACCTATTTAAATGGGAATGCCTCTGAATCTTAAAATCAGATACTGCCTTCTAGATATCTAGACATCTAAGGCACATATGAATGTTAAGTAAGAAACAGCGGTTCACAGTGATGTACGAAAAAATATTAATCATATTAATGTTCGGGAGTTATCGATTGTATATTCCTACATGGGGTTTGAATAAAGTATAAATAAACCGATTCCCTTTTTTTTAGTTCATTCCTACTAGTCTTACATGTATACATTAAATTGCTGGGTTCTAGTAGCAGCTGCCTGCTACAAACAGTAGTAATCTTTCCCCGCCGACGACGACGGCGAACTTCAAGTGAACAAGTAATACACAAAAATCCGTGTTCCGCCCACCCACCCAGCTGCAGTGGCATTCCGCGCCGCGCACGCGGAACGGAACAGCGATAAGGTTGTTCTTCGGCGGTCGCCAGCGCGCTCTGCACGTGGCCGGCGGAGGCACTGCGCCGCGCCGCGCCTGTCGGGCGGTGCCGCCGCGCGGTTCCGCAATGCATTTCGCCGCATTTCCCCCTGGCCGACGCGACGGCCGGGCGAGAGTATCTCGCGGGCTGCCGCTAAAATTGGAACGCGCCTATGATAAGATTAGCGGCGCCCGCAGCGGCGACCGACGACGTCTCTGAAGGGTGGCGGACAGAGAGGGTTTTCGATTTTAATGCCATGTTCGATCCATTTGTGTACTGGGCTTTGGAGGGGAAGTTTCGAAGCTACAGGTATGGCTTCAGGGAAATAGTTCGGATGTTGAGTGGCGATATTGGAAGTAGGTGGGGCACATTTTATTCAACTGAAAGACTTATAATATTGTCGTGGATCTCGCGTTCCTAAGCTCGTGGCGGTGGAAAGGTCTTTGAAACAATGACGTCTCTTGCTCGTTTCTGGGGTAGATCTTTGCGAGAGTTCTATTGTATATTCTTCTGTACACATCGTCGAACCCACACATTGTGTTCAACATGCATGGGTACATTACTGCATAAGTGAGACGTCGACGGAAAAAGTCCTGAATGGCAAGCATTCTGTAGCGAATGATGCACGTGGTTTCGAAACGTGAACGTGCCGTTGTGGAGGTGTTGCAATGGAAAGCTCTGGCGCCGAGGTGGGTGATAACAGGGAACGGCAGCTGTTTCGGCCGCCATGCCGCCAAGCAGGATGGCATTGCACCTCGCGAGCCGCTTATCAGCCGCGCTTCTCTTCCTCCTCGCCTCTCACGTGAAAGCTATTCTTTACCTTCTTTGTTTCTTTTTTTTCCCGCTCCTGTCTTTCTCCATTACGCTAATTTTATATATTTTCTTTCCTCTTACATCCCATCAGGATTCCATTAAAGTGGGACCAGAGCAAATGTTGGAGGTAGTGAGAACAGAGCTGTTTTCCGTGATTCTTAATAATGTATCATGCAAACTCAGTTACCGAAATGTATAAGCATACATACTAAGCCGAAATGTATAAGCATAACCGTCCACACTTGTATGTTATCTTCGACAGGAAAGAAAATATCTAGGTTTCATTTTTTTCTTCTTCGATTGTCCATGTATTCCTTTATCAGTTGGGTAGTGTTTCGTCGTACTTTCCTCCCAATTCAGAGGACGTCAGACATACGTGTAACGTTATTGAATTTCTATCTGAAGATAACTGTTTCAATTGTAAATGTTTTAATATTCTGAAAGAGTTGCAAGAAAGAAATCTGAATATTAGCAGATGCTAGGAAGTTAATTTAAGTAACCTTAAAAATAGTTTCACTTGATTTTATTTAATGTTCATCAAATTTCGCGTTATTACAGGGAAATGCAGAAAAGAAAAAAAGTCTTCATTTATTTCTTAAAACTATTTCTGACGCAATAAAATTTAATTGATTCTTCAGTTATTTTTAGTTTGCATGATCGTATATCCTGTGCATATAAAATATTTATTTACCTTCCGTTTCTTACTTTTTTTAAATAACTTCCCGCTCTATTAAATCGATCTTGGCAAGCCCGTTCCTGAAACTCCCCTCGTGCGCTAATAGGCTTGCTCTTGTGTTCACGGATGCTGCGACCTTGGCTGCCCCGAGTTGGTCGGGCAGTTTTGATATATGTTTTGTGGGATGCGTCGGCGACCGCCATCCTGGCGTCGCATGAAGGGCAGCGATCGCGGCGGCGATTAGCGATATTTCTGGCCGCTGCGAGGGCAAATGGGGCGGTGGGCAGGGCGGCTCTCCGGAACCCTCCGGTGTGGCTTTATCCGTACATGATGCGTGTTTTTCATGCAGCTGGACTCTGTACCCGTCGTCTGCGCCCTTATCGCACCTCGCTTGCCCGGTCTGCGGTTCGATCTTTGTTCCTTCATTTGCACTCGAAAACCTGCCTTTCACATTTTTTGCATCTTTATCTGTTCACTTTTCGCTCCCCCTCGCAGTATTCTTTATTCTTGTTCCTCTCTGTGTTCTCCTCCGTTCGCCATTCCTGATGTCTGTGCCTTAATCCTCGTCGTTACTCTTCACGTACGGTTCTTGTCAGCAATGGCTATCGCTTATTCTTCCGAGTCAATTACATGAATTATCCATTCTGTACACTGTGGCATGTATAATAATAAGTAAATTGATCCTCTTATCTACTTTATCCTATCTAATTATTCGTGCCGTCCCATTTTGACATGCACATCTGTTGAAAGTAGCTTTTGAATTCTTGAAGAAATACATATTTTACTTCTCACAACGATAGAATTTTGTAATATAGCAAGAGATTAGAAACGACGCTTGTACAAACGATTGTTTTGCTCAATTTGTTGACAAAATTGTACATTATGAAGTTACTTAGCAGTAGTGTTGAGTAGTTATGGCGATGGAACAAAAACAGTCGGTAGTTAATTTGCATCCTAGCTCAAAATAATTGCGTGCTTGGCTTACATCACGAAGTATATGTACGACAAGGAATACAGTTTTTATACTGAAAAATTTGCCACTCTCTTTTCGCAAACCGCTAATTGGATTCAGACAAAATGGTAGAATGCTTACACGCCGGTCACAGCTTCATTGGAACAATTGCTTTAGCCCTCCCCGTGTTCAGTGTGCGGCCGGCGTGCGTACGTGCGCGGGTGCCTCCTTCGCTGCGCCGTAATCGACGGGGCCTTGCGTCAGCGGTGACGCAACGGCGCCGAATATTCGCTCGTGAGGACGCACGACCCGCACCCGCACCCACCTCGTTCGCTCGTGCACTGACTCGTTCGCTCGCGCACTGACTCGTTCGCTCGCTGACTCGCTGCCTCACTTACGCGGTCGTTCGACTACGGTATCTCTGTGGTTCGTTCTTTTCGTCGCGCTATCGCGGCTAGCCTGACCACGGATATTCAATATCACGGTCTACTTTCCATTTCGAGTTTTTTTTTTCTTTTTAGTTCGGATAGTTGTTTCAGATATCTTACATTTCGGGTTCTTCCTCAACAGTCGAAAATGCGTAGTGTGTTCTGGAAGGTTCGTAGCCAGCGACCTTGATTCGTGACTTGAGAGGTGTTGTATTTGGGGAATTGAAACCCATTCCTATTGATAACGAAGGTGTCCTCGTGAGCCACTTGAAGCGGGACTCTGAAGTGATTCTCGGAACTTAAGTCAACAGCAGCCCCTATTACGGCGAGTTGAGCAATATATTTGTAAGGGACAAAATTATATTTAGAGTAGAACTTTTTTTTTTCCTAGTGAATAATTATGTAATAATTTTATTGCTAACTACTTCATGTAGGATCATAGATTTGATTTTTAGAAACTGTAAAATGATCTCTGTTTGAGGAGTTTAGAAATACGATTTGTTCATGGCAGACTTTGCATCTCCACAGTATTTCAATGAAATAAACAAATATGAAAACAATAGAGGTTCGTTTAAAAAACTTCAATTACTTTAAATACAAATGTAAAATTATGGCATGTATTTCAATTTACAGTAAAATAATAGCATTGCGCGTTGTAATATGGCCGATAGTTATGGTTTGAGAATTAAATTTAAACGAAAAAGCAAAACAGAAAGTAAAGATAATTGTGTTATTTTACATGCAAACTCTGAAGTAATATGGAATCCAATTTATTACATTTTTAATAATTAAAATTTGTATCGTCCTGTGAATACAAGGAAAGTAATACGTATGTGAGCAAAGAAATACAGTTATCCTTATGCGGAATTCCTTGACATCGCACATTTTCAAATATAAACACTAACGTGGCATGCAGTGTGGCAAAAGTAATATTCTTTAAATTTTGCTGCAGTATACATTATTAAATTGATCTTTATTCCATCTGTCCACGTGAGCAGAATTTATTTCAGTTATTATTGCGCCATTCTAGCTCGTTTTTCGCAAATGTAAAATGTTACTGCATGACGCCCCTTGCCTGGGCGGCGGACTTTTGACCGAGGCCGCCTGCCCGGCGCCGCTCCGTGGGGCTTGCGCACCGTTCTGCTGACCCGCGCGTAATCACCGCCGCGTTGCGGTGCGCATTGCGTCGCTGACATCGCGGGCGGGACGCCACCGTGCGCGAATTGTTACTCCACAGACGTACAAGCAAATGAACTTGGTTGCAGTCACTCGTGCCCTCGCGCAAGGGAACTGACTTCTATTACGCCCTAATAGAGTCCATCTCTTCTTTGAGCGGGGCGTTTTTTTCAAGGCAAGCTGTCTGCATGATTATTGTTGTAAATCTGGCGTAGCTGTTTCATTGCTTGCTTGACGAGGAACATGTGGAAACAGTTTTGCAACAACATGCTTGAGCTTGCTGGCTCTGGGGGGGGGCAGAATTGACTGGGGACACGGGCAAGCATTGGTTGATGAGTCTGCATCGCAGCTTTTAATCTTTTTGCAGCTTCTTCGTATATCGTACAACGGGGGACAGTGTGGCGCCGACAGATTTCCGGCGCAAGCCAGGCTTGCGAGCCCCGTTGGAGAATGATTGGGGGCGAAAGTTATTGGCACCTACGGGCAAACCACTCTCAACAAGTCTACCTAGCGCCGGTGTTAAATCTGCCACTGCGTGTACCTGTTTTATTTTTTACACTACGGAAAAGGTGACAAATTTGCAGCCCAAAACAAACATATATTGCGATTTTCCGATAACCGTATTTTCGTGTAGGAAAGACCCTTTTAATGCGAAGGAAGCATCTGCATTGATTTTATTACGATACTCTGCAGCTTCATGCTACATCTTTATAGAGGCGCGTTGCAAGGGATGAAAAAAGTGCGTAGGGCATCTTGAGCTCGTCTTCGTTTTTTAGTTCAACCGTTGGAAGATATTCCAATTTTTAATTATTCTCGTTTGAGCTTTAATTTGCCCTTGTGTAAAATCAGAAAAGCTGACGCCCACTATTCTTATACCCACACATAGTAGCTCAATTCTCATGGTCATTCATATTTTCTATAAAAAAAAGCATGTTTCTACACCTTATCGACAATAATGCGCTAGGGATATGTGGCCAATAGAGGACAAGATAATCTAATCTTCCGGATACTCTCTTCCAGTCAATGTGTTCGATCACTTGATCACCGCCCATGAACCATAACGCCTGTTTCAGTGAACATGACTTTGTTTGTTGTCGTGGCACGGCTGCGACTCATTCGTGCTATCTTCGCTTGCGTACGCTATACGCAGCTCCTCGTGTTCTATTCGCGCCCCTCCGGACTGCCCTCACAATCAGTGGGCCAGCGTGGCTTTGTGGCGCCGCTGCGGTTGGAGATTAAAGAGTATAAATACTCCGTTCATTGATGACGCGGGTCAATGTGGCACTGGCATCGGCGTGACCTTATCGATGGAAGTTTCCGTAGTGTAATTGGTTTCTTTGGTGATGAAAACGCGTGCGGTGGAATGTTTCTGTTGGGTACTTTTTTTCAGTTTGTCTTTTCGTTTTGTGATGGACATTGCCACCCGTCAAACTATTCGACCTTTTCTAACTGTTGCTTGTAAATTCTTTAGCTCCGTGAAGGGAATTGAGGGGATTTGTACTGCGTTTCATTAATGAACTTGTATTGAATCAATGGGATTGCTTGAATGCACGTTCTGTGTTGTCAGAATGTGTAAATGATGAAGTTCATCTCTTAATCTATTTCATTTTATATTACCATTTTAAAGAAATATTTTATATGGATTATATTAATGAAAATACCTCCCATGGATCAGCACTTTTTTATTTAAATTTATGGTCTCCTTTTCAATATAACTGATTGAACTGATTTAAGTGCACAATAAATCTCGTTCCTCAATCTGCAAAATTTGTTTAGTGTGTATCTGAACTGTATCATACGATTATAATTATTCTTAATTTCTGTGATTTTTAATTATACGTTTTTGTTTATAATACTCAGTCCCATTTGATGACGCTCCACAGACACGCTGGCATGATTTCTCATTGTAACTAGATAAAATTGACATTCTCGATTTACTTATTTTTGCTTTCTTGTTTCAGGTAAGTACGATGAGGAACTAAGGCGATTCATGTATCTGCAGCGTTTGTGAGTACAAATAGTTAGTAAAGGTCTAAATCATATTGCTTTCTTCTTTCAAACTCAATTAAATGAAGTTGTTTATTGATATCTTAACCCCAGCTAATGAGGAGTTATCTCTCAATTCCAAGAAAAGAGCGAAAAAAACACTCGTTACTAGGATATTTCTATAATGTAATGTAACGATTTAGAAGTTTTTGAAACGACCCTCGTCTTACTGTTACATTGTAAAGATAATATTGTTTACTACTGTTAGCTGTCGGTCCAACTGAGAAGACGTGCTGTTCACCCCGATGTAGTATTCGATGGTATTCCATTGACGAAATACGCCTTAGTGCTGGCGATCTATACAACGTGACGCCCCGCCACACGCTGTGCGGGAACCCCTCGCAATCCCAGGCGCGGTTGCTGTAGCGTTCCCGCCCACGTGCTCGCATCCTTCTGCCTCCCCCGCCGCTGACATCTCGCGCGTTTGCGTCCGCCGCTGAACGTATCCGTCCGCATCCGTTCCTTCGTGCGCCGTTGAAACTCGTCGCATGTGTTCGTTTGGCACAAGCTGTTGGCAACCCGCAAACGTGGGATCTCACTTCGAGGCAAATGCAGCGAATTAGTTGGTTGTTCTTGACACGGCCGGACATTGGTAGTTTGAAATTGTTTGAATCACGTGATTTACTTGTGTAGTGTAAATGAGTCTCATTCAAGATTTTTAAGGGAAGGACTCGCATCACAATTCGAAGATGTACCAACGAAATCTTTGTAACTTGAATTTGTTTGATTCGATATATTTGTCTCGGGAATCTGAGGCTTTAGATGGCTCCCTGACAGTTCGGTTGGGCTCAGATGTTTCAATTATTCGTATTTATATCGTGTAGTTCAATAATAGTATGTAGAAAGGTGTTAGTTTTCAATTTCATCAAACTATAATAAAACGTATTCTTCGGTAGTAAATTTATCTAGTTGGTAAACCCTTGACAATGAAATGGCATTCGTACTCTCTGGCCAACTTCGACGATTAAAAACTTTTAGAATTCGAAATCACGAGCTGATTACCAGAGTGGGAAAATTTGAAGTTTCTGTGATTTATCACAATCCTATTGTGTGGGTATATGATGGGGAAATAATTTAGAAAGTCTTTGGAAATACTTTAGACGTTCCTTGAGCAAGAGCATTATTTTTTGACGGCAGCGACGCCTGCTCGGCACTTCAGAGGTTAAGCGGCGCCCGGCGCGTAGACAGTGATGAAAGAGCCCAGCCTGCGTGCATCGCGTGGCGCAAGCAAGCAGTCTGTTCCGATCTATGCAGTGGCTCCGTGCCGGAATCGCGCCCACTGCCATCATCGACGCCAATTCATCGTTGTTAGCTTCCTCAGTCGCGCATAGTACAATATTGTCATGTCGCCAATGCTTTTTTAAACTTATGCGAAAAGCCCCTCCGATGGATGAACTACTTGTGAGATAACTGTAATTCTATACTTATGAAGACGCTTTATTTTTATTTTTTATTACTTTTTATCGAAATGGATATTTCTATTCAGTTCGAATGTCGAGTCAAAAGCACAATTATCCACACATAATCACCATCTTGGGGCCTAATTTAAGCCGCGCATATAAATTTAAGGTCTTAGATATTTTCTATATCTTGTGTTTTTTAGTAGTACCTCGGTCTTAACCAGTATTTACCATCACAGCCACCATTGCCGGTCACAACCCATCACAGTACCTCCACCGCTCGCCTCCCGACGTAATATTACCACCGCTCACCCCCGCATCACCTAACCACCCTCTCCCCCATTACGGTCCAACAGCTGCCGCCCTTGAGAAAGAACGTCATTGCAGGCGGGTTGGGCGCGAGCGACGCGGGCGCGCTGCGCGATGAGGCAACTGCAGCTGCGGAGGCGTCGGCGCTGCGCGTCGCGGCGCGGCGCGGCGTCCGCCCGCCTGGCGCCCGCGGCCAGCAGCCCTCTTCCACTCCCCCTCGCCCTCCCCCTCCCCGTGCGTGTTGTGCGTCACGTCCGATAGTGGCTGCTCTCCATGCGCGGCACGTCGGGGCTGCGGCCCGGAATCCGCCCCGCTCCGCTGCGCCTCGATGCGATTCGCGTTCGCGGCCGGGAGCCGGCTTTCCTCTCCTCCTCTCCCTCTTCCACTCTCCGTCGCTCTCTGCTGCCCGTTCCCATTCACCTGCCTCCCTGCGGCGCTGCCTCGCGTGGGGCGCGCGTTGCTTCTTATCTAACGGGTCGCGTAAGATGTGGGTTTCTGTTTGTTATTTTTAGAGGGGTGGAAATCACGAAACATATTGCGTTCGAAATGTCGACTGTTACGTGAAGGCGTAGTTTTTTTCTTCTTTCGTTTGTTTTCCTGGATCACTAAGCCTCGTAACATGTTCATCTCTGATGTTTCTAGTTAGCATTTCATTGCTGCTAGAGATGACTCTCCTAATGATAGCTTTGTCTTCTCATCACTTGTTATCTAATTTTAATATTTCAGTGTTTATTCCTTTTTAGGAATACTTTATTAATGACTGCACATCATAAGCTGTTGCGTACACGTTGTTTTCATACATTTAATGCTATGTAAATCGTTTGTGTGGACGCAAAACACAAATTAAATTGATATAACCTCATTATGAAACCAAATTTAAAGTACTTGTAAAATGCAGTCTGATTTAATGTTGCATCGCTCCACGTTCATGAAAAAAATATAGGGAGGCGTTTCTCTTCGTTATAGCTATCTTGTTCTTGGAAATAATAAATGCAGCACTGTTGGATTGTCAAGTTCAGCTTCTTTCTGGTTGTGTTAGTCATTCGTTTTCTTCATTAACATTTCATGTATTGTCGGGAGATACAATGCCAGACTCACGGAAATATGTCTGTATTATAGATAATCGGGTGAAGAGAAATTAGTTCTCTCATTGGTTAAAGTCACAGGGCAAATTACAATTATTACAAAAGAAGTAGCTGCACCGACAGGAAAACTACAGAGCGGGAAAAATTCTGATCGTCTATGTCCGCATCTAGTTGGAGAGAGAGATGTAACTCTTAATGAGTTGTAATGTGTGGAAATTGAAAAAAATTAAAAACGTTTACCACAAAATGACTACCTATGTGAACGGATTAACCAAAAGTAAACACAATAGTGTGAGAAGCTAAGTGACTCAGCTGTTTCGACGACCTTTGTTTTTGCGGTGCGAAACGAAGGTAAAGACGATTATGAAACAGTATCAGTTACAAATATTTGGGGAACTTATTTTTGTTTAATTTAATGGTAAATTTCTTGTCTTGTGCGGCTGCTGCTGCCTTCCGCAAATCAACATTTCAATCTCTTGCAAGATATTGCAGCGTGATACGTCGCGTCACCTGCTCCCACCTCCCACGTGACACACTCCGCTACCTAATGATGTCCTAGACATCCGGCAGTGCCGCACGTCTGTTTACCTCGTAGTGGCGTCGTTGTGTGAGGCGCATTACACCCCTTCCTGTGTAATGCAGTTTTACGAAGACATTATGGCTTCCGGTGGTGGTACATCTTCATGTATATTGATAATTTGCTGTGGGGGTTTAAAAGTGGCGATTGCTTATTATTCATTCGGGCCATTGTTGCAAGAGATAAAAAAATTGTACAAGTAAACTGAATATTCTAGTAACATGTGGAAATTTCTGGTGTGGGGGTGAATTGTATTTTCTATAGACGACTCTTATTATTTTTGTTTTTGTTTCATCCATTTCGCCCAATACCTTGCACAAAGCAAGACTTTCGGAATCAAGTTCTAGAATAGTATGCATCGTATTGTCCGGTTATAATTGAGCCGATATGTGTTGATTCTTTACATTGAACTGACAATATACAGGGATTAATATTTTTTTTAATCGCACGGAACTTAACATTTGTAAAAAGGAAAAGAAGTGTAGTAAAACAAAAAATACAGAGTACAACGAAAAAAAATACTAGGACAAGTAATAAATGTGACGAGGTGAATGACAGCGTAGCATAGATCAATGCTAGTGAACGAGTATGCGTGGATGCGGTTACGTGAAAACGATTGCAATAAAAGAGTCCTACATTTGTAATCGGAAAACGTGATAGCTTGGGCAAGTGACCTGATGCGATCTCCTGTTGATTCTTTGGCGATCTTCTGCAAACTACGATGCCGTTTCGCATGATAAGACGTTCGCTGGCCAAAAATAGCCGATAGCGGTAGTCTTAGGTGCTTGGAGATTATAGAGAGGCGTGTCCATTGAACGCTTCGAATAGTTTTATTCTCGGGGGCCTTCACGCGAAAAAAAGAGTATTTTTTAAATATTATTATTTTTTTTTCATTTTTTAAATTAAGATTTGATGTGCAGAGAGCTTTCAAACATTTCAAGATAACTTTCGATGTCTTTATTTTGGGAGAAGGGGTATAATACACAATTCTATAGAGAAATAATTCTGTTTTGATTTGTTTACATTTAGTAACGGGTGGAATATGGATTTTTATTTCGTTTTCTCTTCGCGTACGTGAAGCAGCGTGGTGAGACGTCGATCGCTGCCTGGAGGAGCGACGAGAAGCTTGTAGCATAAGCAGAACATGGTTTGATGGGTTCGTCTCTGAGGAATGTCCCGCGGACAAACATCACAGCCTAAATAGTTCCCAACTGAAGCGCGAAATTTACCACAATGCACGTGAGAGCCGTGGGGGGCAAGGAATCTTTGTATTGCTTCAATGTTCGGTATTTCACGTTCCGCTTTTGACGTATTCTCTAAGGCGGGGGCCAAAATTGTGTCTTTCCTATATTGTCTGGCTGTCTTTTTAAATGTATGGTATTTTTCTTTACTGCAGAGAAATTTTAGAAGTATTTGTAAATGGTAATCATAATACTTCATAGGGGAATATTGCAGATGTTTCAGGCTAATTGATATGAGGAGAATGAGGTTTGTTCAAAGGTCTCTAGCCTCTGAGTACGCACGGCTGAGAGGCTGTAGTGCATGGCGTTCAAGCCGCGCCACCCTCTTGTTGGGTCCGTGACTGAATTCATTAAAATCCGCCGCAGAGGAGCAAAAGCACATTCTTGGGATGGAAATGATGCTGCGGCGTCCCTCTATTGAGAGCTCAGCGACGGCTGACGGGCGCTGCGCGGGGCTCTCTGATGCACTGGTGGAGGTGGCGGCGCCGGCGACGAAAAACTCTCTCGGGAGCCCTGCGGCGGCGGCGGCGGCGGCGGCGTGGCGCCGAGGTCTTCAAGGCCGGCCGCAGGAATGTTTTCGAAAAACGGGGGAAAAAGAGGTTCTCTTTCTCTTTCCACGCAGCGAGCACCTCATCTCCATTTCAATCACCGGCGGCAATGTCGGCCGAGTAGCCGTTGTTATTAATAGGTGGTGCGCTGCCTGTCCGACGATGGTGTTGTGTCGCGCGCCGGCCAACGTGCTTGTTGCTTGTGTTGCTCCCGCACGTGGCGTACCCCAGGGACGTTTCGCTCGGCTTCCGCTCGTCTCCGCGTTCCCACTGGGACGGTCACCTCGGCGCTTGAAGCAAGATTGAAATATGATGGGTCCCAGGACGAAGATGTAATAAGGATAATAATAGTAATCATAATAGGCCCTCAAGGGATGTAAAAGAAAATCAATAATACAAGACTAATAAATCACACCTGATTCCAATTTCGCTTTTCATGCGGGGACTCTTTGTTAGGTGGAGAGACCTTTTCAAAGCTATAGTAACCAGCGCCTTCGACGAAGTGCGCCGTGGACGAATCGAGATATAGAGGAGCTGATGGGGCGACAAGGATATATTTCATGAGGCACCTGTTTCAAAGATATTTTTGGCCAATTGGATTTGGACCGAGAGAGTCGGTGGAGGGTACCCAGTGGAAAATAGGGAAGAGGTGAAATGGTTGCGGTGAGAATATGGAACTTGTAGGCATCAAGTCCGGAAGGGTTTCAAAATCCTCAAGTGCTACACTGGCATGGGATATTAGTAAATCCTGAATCCATGCATCTGTTCTTGATAACAAGAATCTCCTTTCTGAATCAGAACACAACTGAGCAGACGATCCAGCAAGTCCCTTCAGGTACTTCATTTATTTTAATTTTCTGCAACGTCATGTTCTCTCCTACTTGTACTTTATTCGATATTGTATTCTTCAGTTTTATTTTGAAAACACTTCGGAGTTACGAGAACCGTGTAAAAATTGGAAACTATATAAACTGCTTTATTTCCTTAATTCTCATGCACTCCAAATGAGGTTGTCTTAATCCTTATTCAAGCAATCGTATGTAGAATCGTCACAGCAAAATAATTATTTTTTTTATTTTCGTTTTCGAATAAAGTGCATGTATATTAAACAAGTTATAAGATAATCGTTCTATGTTCAAATTAAAGTGTTAAGAATTGGGTATGACAGATTTTTAAGGCCGTTTGAACTCTGTGATCGATTCATGATCATCGATGATTTGAAATATATACCGTTTAATTTCACCATTAGTGTTTTTTTTATTATTATTATTATTTTTATCAGAGTGTAGCCAAGGCTTGAATAATCACAGGGTTAAGCATTTATCGCGTTTTATTACTCTGGTCTGTCTTCATTTTCTTCATGAAATGACCCGACCTACTTGCGTAATCTTGTAATGTGTGTCCACAACTTCGACAGATTTCTCTAGCGATTTACGAACATTGTGTACTTTCTGTAATATCTTATCTTCCGTGTTTATCTTTGTTTGTTTACAATAGACGTTGAGAGTAGTCTACTACCATAGGTGTTGAGATTGTCTGATACGAGTGATATTTTAAGGCACAGGAGCATGAAATCTCCAATATTGTTTTAATACCATGATGCAAGACCTCGACCAATCTTGGCATACAGGTAAAATATTTGTATGTATATAAGACGTTCATGCGAACTTCCGGCCCTACCTTCGTATTAGAAATATTTCTCTTGCAGTTTCTATTTCAAGGTTATGTTTAACGGATTTTTTTGTGTTGATATCTAATGTGAGTTGTCCTTATAATAAATAATATGAATAATAGATTTTTTTCTAATTTCTGACCTATCGTGAATGAATCTCTATATTTGTTGATATTTCCATTATATAAATATTATTTTAATCGATGTAATCTTAGATTTATTTAGTCAAAAGAAGCACTGAAAACTGTATGTGACGTATGGGGGGAAGGAATCTGCGTACGTTTTCTTGAGTTCCAAAATGCCTTTCCGTCATTTTAACTATGAATAATTGAAAGATGAGTAAAATTTTTAAATTAAATAAATAAAAATAAATTTTAAAAAAGCGCAAGATTAGCAATATTTGAAAAAATAGACATTTTTGTTGCCGAATTACAGAAAATTGATGGCAACTAGCTATAAATTATTACCCTTTTTTTTTTTCAAATAAATAACTTCATATTTATTTAACAAATTTGGTGTACACGTTTCAATGAGCTCATGAGCTGGTCTGATATTATTTCACTGGTATACAATAGTTGAATTTTCGTACGGGTCAAGAACTAAAGTTCATGACTTTCTATGACCTTCACACTCACCGTTGACTTCTCAGATGTACGTTTGCGATTTTCCCTATGCTGTACCGCATGTGCTATTCGCGACTGTCTATGTTCAACACGAATTGATATAGAATCTCCATTTACGACGCTTTCCTATTAAAAATTCCGTTTAGAGTACGAAGTGTATTTAACTGTTGTACTCTAATTGAAGTTACCCAATGTATTCTATAAAATGATCATAGTTAAGTTATTTCACTGCTTATCGTAAGAAGATATGCTGTATGTTGAAGGCGTGTGTGGCCTCTATTGTATGTGATAAAATCATTTTGAGGTTTTCCTACTATGGAATATTATAACATAATGGACGAAATTCCTATCTGTGATTGGAACTTGCTCTGTTAACGCAATATTCGCATAACCCCTCCCCCTCCGTTGATTCGCTTTTGTTCTGCTCTAGTTATTCACCATCATGATGTACATTGGAAATTTAGCGATAGCAGCACTCTGTCGCCAATTCGGAATACTTAGCGTGTATGGTTAACATTACGTGGTACACCCGATAATTCAGATGGAATGACATTTTTCGATGTAACCATCGTAACGTTATCTTTTTATTTTTTTATTTATTGTTTTCCTTATCGTGGAAATTGCGGTTATTTGGATATCTATTATTTTCTTAAGATTCGATTCCAGTATTGATTCCGGTTTCGAATCCGGACTCGATACTTTTTTTTAGAAATCACCTCTTCGCTACTAAAGCAACGTGATCCACTGTGTGGATCGCCCGATCCCGCGCCGCGAAACTTCCCGCCTCCGCGCCAGCGCCCTTGCGGCGGGCCTTGTGGAGCACCCGGGTCGGATCGAAGGGCAACGTGGCGGGCGGCCGGCCAGAGTATCGCCTCTGCGCTCGCTCACGCGATACTTCCTGTGGGCTCGCGGGCGAGTGGCACTCCTCGCGCCTCGGGCGCCATCGTCCTCCTCCTGCCCCACGTCCACCCTCTGCACCGTCCCGTCCCGCCACGCCACGCCACGCCGCCGCGGCCCACGCGAGGTCGTCGGGGGGTTGCAACCTGCGCGTGAGTGGAACGGGCCCCTCCAGAATGCTTGGGGAGTGTGGAGCTTAGGCGAAATTGTAGTCGCTGGGGGAGGGGTGGTCCAAAATTAGTTCGTGTAGTATCCGCTGAAAGAGCGTGGTAATTGCCGAATCGGTGACCTACATTTGTCCTAATATACCTCGGTGAGAAATGGATTATTGTTTGTAAAACGTACAGTCTAGTCGGAAGAAAGGATCCATTCCTGTATAATGATACAGCCCTTAACGCATTCCTTTTCCCCATCTCCGAGTTTTTCATCACTTCATACAGAAGCACTCCCGTTGTGTACTTATCTTCCTCTCATTATTATAGTTACATAACTCTCCGTATCTGCTGAGCTTTTTTCCTTTTCGTTTTATCTTATTGGCCTTATTCTTTTTTATTTCTCACGGGGTACAAATTCTGAATGAGTACGATAATAATTCAACGAGTTTCAAGTCCGTTTCCGAACCACCTTGTCCATTACCATTTCCCCCTTCCATGTTCGGCAATTCCATCTCTTTTTTTTCTCTGGCCGTAAGCATCGCAGCCGAGCCTGGCGGTCACTGTCACGCGAGGTCCACGACACGGCCCCGCTGTGGTTATACCCGCTGTTTGGAGTCGTTTCCGGCTAGCCGTGCTTCCGTCGCAGGTATGTTTTGCGTGCGTTATGAGACGCGCATGAAATCGGGTACAGATTTCGGAAAACAACTCAACCTTCAGTTCTTTAAAGGCCGAGTTCCAGTGGCTTGTTTTATTCCAGGTTAATTTATTTCATGAATTTAGATGACATTCGTTTAATCGTGATAAGTACTCGTAGATTCAGCTATTGTGAATTATTGTGATTTGTTTGCAAGAATAACTTCCTTGTATTGAAAAATGAGGCCAACGATCTCTAACTTGCTTTGTCAAATGAAAGGCAACGACTTCAGTAAGCTTGCTCTTTGGCTTCAATTTACGACCGAGAATGTTTGTGAAAATGCGCAACGCCCGTAGTATTTGTCTGTCGTGTTCTTTGAATGCCAGTTCCGTGTGATCTCTACCGCCTCCTTTCTTAATGGTGTTCCTGTTTGTGGTGGTTACCTCCCTTCAGCTATTCTTCCTTTTTTGCCATCTCTTTCACACTCCCCGCTTGCGTGTTCCAACTGCTTTGCCCGGTGCTACAATTGCCAGACAAGAAAGATAATATTGAGAAACATAAGGCGTATCAAAAACAGCAGGGAGCGATGTGTATGTGGTACTTTGAGAAAATCGAGCAGTCTTGTAATTACCTAAAGCTTGTGCATCTTCTAATAGATTGAAAAAACCTGTTGCGATAGCTAAGGCATCAACGCGAAAAGTTCTCTTCAAAAATTAACGGAAGTGGAATATTCTCAAAGTATTGTTTACGCTTTGATATTTTTAGAATATTTCTATCGTGATACATTTGCCAGAAAAATAATCACGGGTTCTGATACATCCCCCAACGGCACTCAGTTGACGTGAACTCCAAAGTTTAAACGACGGGAGGGATGTTTAACTACAGCGCCGCAGCGTTTGACAGCCAAGTGTTTCGAAATGTCAGAATGCCTCCGTTGCGCCTGAACACAGACTGTTGTCTCTCAGCTGTCTCCGTCCCCGCCTCTGCGGCCGCCACTCCTCACCCTCCTCGCGCCCACCACCGCACCGCTTGCCACTCATGTTGCTGTGGTTATCACTGCTGCCACCGCCCCGGCTGCCGTCGCTACCCTCGCCCCGGTCGCCACCGCCGCCAAACCTGCCAACGTTCCCCTCCGCCGTTCCCGCTGTCATTGCCAACCCCCGCCCCGGCTCTTACCGCGGCCGACAGCACCGGCGCCTCGCACGCCGGTCGGCCCCGCACCCCTCCGCCCACTCGTGCTCCTCCGCAACCGCCTCGTGCTCAGCCTCCTCACCTCCAGCGCTCACGCCACCACTCTCACCTGCTGCCTCCACCACCGCCTCCCTGGCTACCTCCTCCATCGCACCTCCTCCTCCGCTGTTGCAATATGTGTCCTCACCGTCGCCATCCCTACCACCGCCGCGTCCGTGGTCTGCGGCCCGCGCGTGCCTGATCTACTGCTGACGCCCTGCATTTCTGCTGACGCCCCAAGGCTCTCGCGCCCAGCAACAGCCCCTGCCCCTGCCCCTGCCCCAGACTGCTAACTGCGCGCGTACCCGCACGCTCCTCGGGCCACCACGCCGTTTTCCGTATTATTTTTGTCTTTTATCTGCCCATAAACACATCCAGAAGTTCGCAGAAATGTAAGCGTTGAAGAGGCGTTGTGAAATAGTTGGGTTGTGAAATGGGGGCAGTGCGAACTTAATTTATTTTCCCTCTTCGAGGTCATTTGCGCGGAAACAAGTTCAGGATTCTTCTGGTTTATTACAGTGCTTTGTCAATTATCGTTATATATGTATTCCGAACATCAAGAATATTGTTGAAATCCTTTCTAAATTTACATTAGACCGAAACTGGATGTATGTGACCTGCAGTTTTAAACGGTCATTTCTTGTTCTGCGCGTAATGAAAATGAAAATCAAAATAGTTTCCTCCGGACGCCAAAGCTCTCAAAGATCACACAATTGAGCATCACTTCTGTGGTAACAAATTACGTTAGGTTATGACCTAGAACGAAACAAACGCTCATTAGAACGTAGTACGGGTGGCAATCATTGTTCTTCTCACCACACAAATCACTTCTCAATACAATTCAAAACTTAAGAACGCTCTCAAAACTGCACAAGAGGGACAAATCGCACCACACGCCTAGCGAGAAAAATTCCGGAAATTGACGCATGGATCGCGGTGGTCACTCAGTATGCAATCAGTACAGCAAAAATAAGTACTATGCGTCTATTTTTGTTTACAGAATGCTTATTCACTTGTGTGCACCGACGATTTAAAAAAAAAGTTGAAAAAAATACTTATAAAGGCTTAAGGTTCGTGTGAGTGAAAGATAACATAGAAATGAATTATATATATTCATTGAAAAAAACAAACTGTATCTTGGGTTGTCAGATTGCTGTTACGACCTCTCCATTACAATTTTCTTCCAGATCAACTTTTTTCAATTTAATGTTGAGTCAGACATTCCATAGTAAGGCCGTGGCGCAATATTTAGAATACCGAATCGTAGTAGTCCCACATTATCGGGGATATTTAAAACTTGTTGCGCCCATCACCGATCGGGTTCTATCAATACAGCCATTAATCCTCAATGTTAACGCAAACTGCGCACCAGTAGTGCCCAACACACGACCCATTGATATGGCTCACTAACGTTTAAAAAATAAAAGTAATTTTCACTACTGTAACGGAATCGTTGAGTGACGTCTTCTAATATGTAAAAGTAGTTACATTGCGCTTGCAACTGCCAGTCGAGAAGTTACTAAAGAATGTGTTTAATTATTCAGATAAAATAATAAAAGTATAAATATCATTGAGATATTTTGTAAGAATTTTCGTAATGAATTGAATGTGCGAGTGTGTAAATTCAGAGGAGTGAGGGACCTGAACTCCATAACAGATGTTGATGCAATCTTCTGTACTAGAGAAATTGATAAAAGGTGAATGTAGTATTCTTAGAAAGTTAAAATATATTTTGTGGTACATACAAATACCCAATTCATTTTTCTTTATTTCTCAATATGTTTATTTTTCATATCCTGAGTCTCAAAACTTTTCTTGTGTGACTCAAAATGATCTAGATTTTCAAAGTCGGTCCTAGGACGAACGTTTAACTAGGTGATGGCAAGCATCCATTGAAGAGGGAATGAGCCAATAGTTCCGGCATGTTTTCTTAGTGTGACTCCCCAGGCTGTAAAGATGGTGCCCTCAGGCTATTAAGATAGTACATAGGCGCGTAACGGAATAAAGTATTCCCGTGACCGACCGTGACACCTAAGAGAAATTCAGCGTCTGGCAGCCTTGCGGATGCGAGCCGTGAACGTGCGTGCCGCCTGTTAGGTTACGCGCGATACGTGTGTAATCCCGCGTCTGGTCCCCCGGAAGGCGCGTGTGTTGTCATTTTTTGAACTCAAGCCAAGACTGCGCGAAGAAAACTTGTCTGAAATACGATTCTGGACAGAGGCAAATTCGTGTGTAATAGGGTCGATTTGATTTGGTGGGCATTGAAATTGCTTCCTTACGGAACAGATAGTAGCTCGCGCCGAATTAACCCAGGAATTAGAGAACAGGTTTCCTTAAATTGGTAATTACGTTCCTAACGGCAATTAGACTTTTGAGCTTCCATCTTAGCTTCTAACTGAGGCGCACTCGAACATTTTCTCATTCGGGGACGTGAAATTTTGTATTTTAAGTGAGAGCAAATTCCCAAACCGCAGGATTACAGACTCTCAAAAAATAGTACCTGAACAATGTCATTCCACCCGAGAACACAGATAACCTTCGACGTACTTTGAACTTAATACATTCGCAAGATCTTCCATTTTTGTGTTTCGTGACCGACCAAGCAATTCTCGTAATTTTTCTGTTTACTCGCCGAAGTGTTTAAACTTTCACCGGCTTGTCTTCTGTTTGCCAGGAAAGGATCGTCCGACACCCTTGTACAGTTGTGCACGCGGAAACAGTGTTCATGGTCACGTTATGATGGTCCATGGTCACGCGTTGAAGGAAGAAGTATAGTGAAATGGCACGTTATTTCTTTCCAGATGTTCCGCGTGTTAAAGATCTTTCGATTCATTCATTTGTATTTCCTCGTACGGTACATATATTCTAGCGGAATGGAAGGCGTTTTTTTTTTTAATTCTAGAAATGTAATGACACGAACATTAGACGGAAAAGATGGATTTGAATAGTTCGTAGCGATACAGAGCGTTCCAAAATATCGTTTTTAGATGGAGAATACTGGGTTTATGTTCATTGCAGATTATAATTTTTTCAAGTGCATAGAAACAGTAACTGATTTAGACAGTGCAGTGAAATTGAAGGGGGAAATACTTTGATACCTTCTTTAATGAGGCACTTTAGTAAAAGCACTTTCATTTAATTGTTGTAAAGACACTTTCTTTATATAAATTACCGGGAATTATATTAAAAATGACTGGAGACCAACATTGTGGCTGCTTGTATTTTTTTAAATAGGAAAATTATTTCAACCTGCGGTTGGCCTGTAAATATTTAGAGAATGTTTTATTTCTTTAAATTTTTATTTGACACATCGTGATTAGCTTAATGATCGCAAGGACTAGTCTTCACTCCACCCTTTCAGTCACATGAATCCTTACAAACAAACTCATATATTTTAATGCAGAGATCAAGAGTGATTATTGCAAATTATCTCTTGTATTGTACAAATACTTAAACAATATCAATTTTATTTTTATTTAATGTGGATTCGGTGTAACATTAAATCGAAAGGAACTTCATGTTGAAACATTTTTATGTGCAAAGAGGTATCGTGTCCCTGCTCCCTCCTCTCAGACCCCTTGGCGACCATTTCAGAAAATCAATTACAAAAATTCTCCTCTTGAAACTACTCGTTAATTTAATTTTCAAGCACTCCCTCTGTCATGAACGGTATGTTTCAATCGCCTTCTCCTTTGGGGTTCAATAGAACTATGTTAAAACGGGTGAAACTACGTATCTAAAGACTTATTTAATATACTTTTAAAACAATATTAAAGTACACATGTGTGATAATATATTTTTTTTTATTTTTTTGAACTGAAAAACAAAATTTTAAACCTTAAGTTCGATATTCTAATCAAGTTTTTATTTAAAAAAATGAAATAACAAGTAATATAAACATACTTTGTGGTGATGCTCGCAGTTCATCACCGACTCCCCCTTCCCTTGTTCGGTTTTGTCCCTGTTGCGGTAACATGCCTCCTCCCGTAAAAGCGAGTTAATTTTTTTTCGAATGGCCTCGGCCTTTTCGGTGAGGTGAGCCGACCGCGCTTTTGTGTACCGAGCGGCCGTGAATGGACGCGGCCCACCCGCGCTTTCCGGCGGTCCGCGTCGCGCGCGCGCGCGCTCGGCCAAGTTGGCGGACGCTGGCCACCCCCCCCCACCCCACCCCCCCGTCCCTCGTCCAGGCCCCGCTGATGCCCCTCTTCGCGTCGGGAATTTGTCAGCGACGTTTGTTCGCTCTTCGCCCCCGCAGCCGTCGCGTCGCGATGTTCCCCTCTCGCCGCGGGCTGAGCTTGTCGCGCGCTTCCACTTGCTCGTTATTTACTCCAATGGTTTACGAGCGTTTCCTTTCTTTTTCTTTTTTCCCCTCCTGTAACGCTTTGCGAAGCGCTCTCGCCACTGCGCGACGTCGTGTGTCCAGTGTGCTTCTGACTGGGATGGTGTTATATACACGAGTTGTTGCTGCTCTTGGGAAAAGATGTATGAAATTAAAAGTAGATGAGTCCGTGAGGTTTTCACGAAGACTTGAACCAACCATGTCGTGTCGTCTGTCACGAAGAGAAATTCATGTTATGTTCCAAGCTAAGTTCCAGAAAAAGTGTTGCTAAGAGATTTGCGACGCATCGTTTAGTTTTGATTTACTCTCAACTGAGAAACGCTAGCCCAGCGTAAATTGGGAATAGAAAAGTTGGAAATGTGTCTAGGGCTTAGTATATATAAAATTGCTGTAGTAAGATACTGACGTTTGTCACTCAATGATTGCCATCTGATTGTACGCGGAAGATTCAAAATCTGCAGAGTACCGCGAACTTACGAGGGATGAATCCGCCAGATGAAAGAATGGATTCCTCACGATTCTGAAGCTGACGAATTGCATAAATTGAAAGAACTTATTGCACAAATTGATAAATATCTCACCTTTTAGTGAGATAATTATATTGAAATAGTTGCTGTAATGTAGAATGATGTTGTGCCAAACATTGTTGAACTTGCTCATATAATTCCAAATTCGTACAGGGTGGCAAAAACAGAGAACAGCCATTTTACAGTAATATCAGATTCGATTTGAAACTTCAGATAATACTCCACCTAATGTCGTGTTTCATGTCATTTCGATTGGTCGAGTTACGAAAGACGGATTCTGTGTCACATTCGAAGCGACAACGAGGGCCAAATCGTATTCTCAGCCTGAAACCGCCGCCGAAAACGACAGCCCTGGCGTATTTCGGGTGTGAAGAACCTCGGAACAGCGGTCTCGTGCGTCAGGAATAAATAGTCTGCGTGAACCTTGGCTGCCGTTTCTGCAGGTGGCAAGGTACATGTCGTTAGTGGCGCGCAGCGATGTGGGTGTACGGTGAGAAAGAGAGGAAGATACGGTGCATGTGCATTTCAGCTGCAGGGTCGCATATTCGTGATCATTTACTTCCTTGGGCCATCAGATTGCCTGTGGTGCTAATATACGTTCGTTGCCTACCAACTCCCGATACCTGTATTTGTCGACATTGCTTGTTATTGGAACTGTTGGAACCATTGAATAAATACGAATCAAGAGATTTACTAGTTACCGTTATGTCGTTAATTTCACAAATTTTAGAGTCCGGCGTGATTCCATTTTTTGGATCATAAATTCACGTTCCCAAACCGTCAGCTTCGAAGAAAAGGGATCCTTCTTGTAGCAGCATAGTGCTGTGTTCTAGTTCTTGATTCAGCGTTTATCTAGACTCTAGATTTGGGGCTGTCTAGAACATGCGGCTCATTAAGAGCGATCCGTCTACAGTTGGCACAAGCAGCTCTCCGCTCTTGCAGGCAAGCAGTCGCGATTATCCAGTATCTCCCCGGTTCCATTAAAGCAGCCTCCGCTCTGGCGAACGGTCTTTCGTCTGTGGGCGCGAGCGCCTCTCTTAAAGAAAAGCAGCGCGAGGAAACGGTGGGAGGTGGGGTGAAGGACGGGAATGGGGGCGTGGTCGGATGCTCGTCTGGGATAATCTTACGCTTGGGGGCAGGGGTGGTGCGGGTGTACCACGAGCGTGGCGCGGAGGCTGGGCGAGGCGGGGCGAGGAGCGGCGCACGGCTCACGGTTTGGCGTCGCGCCAGCCTCTCCGCTCTCTATGGCCCCCCTCGTTCTCCTTCTCCTCCTCCTCCGCCGCCGTGCGTCGCGCCCGTGCGGTAGGTCAGGACTGCGAAGGCGGCCGTGCACTTCGCGAGGGAATCCGCGAGTTCCGTTTTTTGTTTCATGATTTGTCTGTGGTTTTGTGTTACTAAACAGCCGTGAATAGTTTTGACGTCGTTTTCCGGTGAATCATTAATGAGAATCAGCAATAGTATTCATAACAAAAGATTAGATGAAAATTAAGTTATTAAAAAGTGAAAACAATTGTTGAAACTAATCTTGAACGTCATTCATTTTTTATATTGAAACTATTTAAACTAAAACTTTTATACACTATGCTTTACGTTACTAAGACACGCAGATTTGTGCTGCGTCATTTTTGCATGTGTGAGATTACACAAAAAATGAAGGTTTTGATCCCACAATTATTCCCGTCGTCTGAGCGTAACGTATGTTTTCATAATAAACGACATCAGTGAACAAGGAAACAACAGAGAACGCAAATATATATGATCTTTTGTTTGTACTTGATTTTTTTATGTACAAGTATATAGAGTTATGATTTGTGTGTTATATTGCCTGGTAATTGAATTTATGTAACGAAAATATCAGTTTTGAAAGTGTTTCGCCAAAGAAAAAGAATCACAGAACTTATTATTAATGTAACTTAATCTGGAACATTCTCTCACGCAATGTTTAAAACTTCAACGAAAACACTTATTGTTGCATAAACTACTTTTTTTTAAATAAGTTTAATGTTTTTCAAATAATATTTTGAAAACTTGGCCATGGTGTTCTTCTGGGACGTGCATTCAAGTTACTAACGGAACAACTGAATGTTACGACATCCTATTGTTTCCAAATTGTTGGTAAACACTATTTAGCCATGACGCTTTGTAAGGAAGCCGTATCCTTAATAGGTGAATTTTAGAACAAGGTAACTGAAATTCGTCGCCGATGAGGGGGAGTACCAAATCGGATAACTTCAGAAGCAGTTTAGAACCATACACACACCCGCGCGGGTTGGAATTACCATTCTTTTTTAAAGTATCAGGCGCAAATTGGATTTTTATTAATAAACAAATTCTACAATTCGATAAGAAAATTGAGTACTTTATTAAGACAATGATTTATTGTTTGGTAATGATTGAAATTATGTGCATCCTGATCGTTTATGCTATAGTCAAAATGCATATTATCACAATCTTAAAACAACGAAAGCTGATTCTCAACCTACCAAATTATTCGCCATCCACTTTGGGAAACCCTGAACTGGAATCATCTCAGGCAGGATAAAATCTCTTCGTGAGCCACAACCAAAGTTTGGGGACCCCTGATTTGGAACGCGCTGCGCAGACCTCTGGTGCGAGAGGGTCATGCGTTGGCAGCAACTTGGGGCACCCGATACGTCGTATCGTCTGGACGCAGCGGAGCGGCGGGGGCTGATGTAGAAAGGAAGAGGTGTTTGGGGCCCCGCAAGATCAGCCCGTATGACTGTGCGAGACTATTTTTACTCCTCGCCAAGGGCTACAGGACGCTCAGAGGTTATCTTCGGTCGCCCAAACCCTCTCATTACAGGTCTGCGCCGAAGAATGTTAGAACGTCGTGCCTGAAAAGGGAAGATAAGAATTCGCTGTAGTGGTCCGAAAACATTTTGCTTGGATGTGGTAATTCTAATCAATGCGGGAACTGGGTGTGATATATAAGAATATAACATTACACGAATACAAACGTCAAGACAGATCGTACTTCTCTTATCAGCTATGCTGTGTCAGAGGAAGTTTTCAGGCGCGTCTGTACTGGTGAGCAAGACTGCAACGTAATCCAAGCGATCCGAAGCTAGTGGAACGTTCGCGAACAAGAGAGGGGTTCTGTTCGAAGAGTTGAATGTTGTTAGGACTGCTCGCCACGATGCACACGTGCGTCAGCTGCACGAAACTGTACATAATATAGCCTAAGTAGGTTAAGCTGTTGAAGTCAGTCTGCCCCATTGCATCGGCGTTACATTAACGAGAAATAAAATGTTCCAATACTACGTGATTTGGTAAGTGAATAAAGAAGGAAGTAGTTGAAACTAAAAATCTTTCTTGTTCGTTTTTCTTCTCTTCTGCTCCTCTTCCTAATATTTAACCACGCCCTGGATGTCAGAGCTTAATATTAATGGCAGTTGCAGGGGTAGCTGCAACACGAAAGCGTGTAACGCGTGTATTATCAAGTGGGTTGCGTAATTGACAAGTGACAAAGGAAGGCGGTTCGCGATGTTCCACCTTTTATTTGTAGCATTTCACTCTTCTTCGTTATCAATTAAAACGAGTAACTGCTTAAAAGTAATAGAAAATGCCAAAACAAAACGAGAAACAGCACCTCGAACGCACGATGTAGAACGTGGATAGAGAGAGAGATGAACTGCGGCGAATCTGAGCCAAGTGCTGCTCGTTCCAACCCGCAGCCGGTGGATCAGGGCGCTTCGTTCGTGCTCTGCCGTTCTAATAGGGCAATCCCAAACACTCTCTTCGTTTCAGTAGCTACATTGCCCGCCCGTGTGGATGCGTCTTTCAAAGGAAAGTACAGATACGCTGTATTTTGTGGGAAATACTCAATATTTTCTATTCTGGTTAGGTTTGCTTCGTGGACGCACGTTTCCGTTGAGTAGCGAATTTTTTGTCGGGAGTATTCTCTCTCAGCAAAATTTCTCGTATTGTGTAGTTTTATGCCTTACTCGATTATTTGTCACATTATATTTATGGATGCCACGTTGCTACTTTGATAATAACGATAAAATATGGCGAGTCAAGTAGATCGCTTTTGCGTATAGGAGACCACGTTATCTACTTTTCTGTACATACGTTTAGTTTTGCGTAATATTCCATCAATCTTCTACTCCAAACGGTCGGGTGTGTGACGCAACGAAACACTGCAATGAAGCCATTTCAAACGGATAGACAGCTGCAAGACTGTCAGCAATTTTTCATCGAAATGTTCCCGTAATTTATTTGGAATTCATTAACTTTAAAACCTATGACGTATCTGTTGAAGTACGCAAGACATGTTTCTTGAAATAAAGTTATGTTATAACGCGGGGGCTCTCGAGAGCGCAATGACATCGCAGCGAGTAATCCCCGAGTCGACCCCGGGCGCGAAAGTAATTTCTTTCCCAAAAACAGCGCTTGAACTGATCCCTTCAGCCGAACGTCCTTGAGATTGTCTCCTCGGGTCTGCTTCACTGGGATGCGGGCACACTACTTGCTTCTGGAAAATTAAGCGTGGGAGATTGTGATGTCTCCCCTTAGGTTCCTCGATGGTTTTTCTCATTTATTTGCTAGCTCGGCGTAAATGTCCCCTTCCTCTGTGGAAACAGATTTGAAGAGCATATGTACTATAGAAATATACATGCTAGTTTCTTCACTTCGCTTCCCTTTTCCCCCCTTCAATTGGTCGCTAGTGTTCAGCTTGTCTGCTACCACGTGACGTCCCTGTTTGCGCTGTAACCGCTGTGGACGGTATTTTTGCCGCGTTGGCGCGATGCATCACTCTATCGCCATGTAGAGAGGCGAGCCGGCTTCCTAAAGCGGTTCCCAGTCGCCGGAGCCCCCCACGAAAGGCCGTGTGTCGGCTTCCCGCCAGCAGAGCTCGACGCTGTCGGCCGCCGCAGGTTCTGCTTCTCGACGGGCCGCCTGGGCAGAGGTCGCTGGGCGGCCTGCGTCGCCGGGAACAAGTGCTTTTTCCCGGGGGCGCGCGTGGCGAAGACGGGTTGTCACTCCTTGCGTATTTTTACGTTCAGCGTTGGGTCGTGGACCGGTTTGTAACGTTGCGTTAATGTTGCCAGGAGGACGTCCCCATATCCAATACTGTGAAACTGTCATGTCGTGATATACAATGATATTTGAAATTTTTGGAATTTTAGTAGCTTTCAAACTCAAGGCGATCATTTTCATATTTCGCAAGCATTTTTTAAAAATTCTTATTAAAAAATAAAAATAGCATGGCAACATTGTTGTTCTAATCGGGGTATTGAATGAAAGTTATATCACCAACAATTTCATCACCCCCATTAGTTTTGTTATTTGGCGTAGTTGCTTAAGTTACATGACCTACTACGCCACCGGTCGGTAAAACCTTTAGCTGCTGCTCCTCTGCGAGAGGTACGCGAGAATTCTTCCACGTATCTGCTCGAAGTCAGAAAGCTGCCGATCGTCGTAAAGCCGTGGATACAGATCTCAGATTTATGCAAAGAGCAAAAAGCGTGTACGGAGTTCAAGATCCTACAGTCGTGATTGTCGTCACGCAGAAAATATGATCGCTGGAGGCTCGAGAAGTAGATTTGCGAAGTTGTTTCACTGACGGAACGATGTCAACTCCACCAACATCTCGTTTCATCGCTTTCTTTGATCTACCAGAATCTAAGAGCATATCTCTTCGAAGCTTGTTTAGTCGCTTGTACTTCGCCGACTTCTCGTTGCAACTGATTTAGATGCTAAATGACAACACTACACAGAAAATAGATACAGGATAAGTTTGTATTTTGGATTTGTGAGAATGACTATACGGTTGATGTAACTTAGAATGCATTTCTAAATTGTACAGATGTATTGTGTAGTTTAAATAAGGAATTAATGATTCAATATTTCTGCTGCTCTTACGACATAGTTCTTTCTTTGATTTGAAGTGATTCATGTTGTGAAAATGGAGAAAACGAAGAGAAAAATATCTTCATTATGGCTAACACTACCATATAATTATTTCGTATCTTTTGTATCATCTGCCGAATTTCCTAAAGTGGGTTTCAAATTCAACTTGTCCCTTATCTTATTTCTACGAAACGCTTGTCGCTGACACTTGTGATCATGTTAGTCTGCTGATTTCACTCTCAGGCCGCGCGTGGCATCAACCGTCTGGATGGGCACTTTCAGTCCAGTCAGGGCAATTTTCGCGCTGTCCCACCGAACCCTCCTCCGCCCCGGCCCTCGTCCCAACCACCACCACCAACCGACCCATCACGAGCGCTCTGACCTCCGCCATTGCCCTACAACCTCCGCCATTGCCCTACAACCTCCGCCATTGCCCTATAACCTCCGCCATTGCCCTATAACCTCTGCCATTGTCCTCGCTGTTGCTAGCGCTCTCGCCCACGGCCTCCGTCTCCGATGCAGACTTATCAGGTGCAGCGCACGCGTCGACACGGCAGCCACCGCCGCCGCCGGCTCATGAGTCAGCGACCGCGGGCCCCCGCCCGCGCCTAGGCCCCCGCGCGTGCTGTGGCGGCAGCAGCTGCCCCTGCACCTTCTCTATCGTCTCGTCGTGCAGCGGTCGCCTCGCCCCCGTCCTGCCGCCGACGTAACGACCGCACGCATGTTAGGTTTATGGCGCGGTTAAGAGCCAGGAAGTTCTCGTGGCGTTGAATACATTCACGTCTTCTTTCACAGTTCCTTATACTGTGTTATATTGTTCACATTGCGTAAAACAGATGCCGTATTACTCGGAGCTTTCGTTATGAAAATGGTTATTTATGGTACGAGTAGGTAAAAGTAACATTTTATGTTGCGAGTAGGGAAGGTTGCGACGCGAGGCCAATAGGCAGAGTGGCGTAATCCTTCGAGAAAAATAAAATCACTTTTACTACGTGCATCGTACATTATTTTGTATTCAGCCTTGCTGCTTTTCATTTTATTACAATTCAAGTACACAAATAGTGTAACGATACATTAAGGTATGTAGTAACTTACGGAGGCAGAGAAAATATTGTGTTTTCTTTGGTGCATTCACAGATCTTTATGAACACTTTCTTCAGATTTTTGTCTCCGTATTTGTATCCTTAAGATTTAAAATAACGTAAATAAGTTCTCACGTTCCGGTTCGTGTGTTTCGGAGATCGGTTTATTACAACTGTATATCGTGCCACGTGATTTTAACAGTTTATGTTCCGCGTAGACTTCCCACAAGTTTAAAATTTACGTTGATGCTGCTGGAAGTAGTGTGTGCGCGCACGTTAATGCGTTAATTTTTTTAAATTTTGTTTATTAGTACGTATTGTCATGGTTTAATTGCTTTACCTCTGAACGAAAACTCGTTTTTATGAATATTTATTCATATTGCTTCTTTTTTCTTAAGACTGCAATCATTCAAGCCTGGAAAGTGGGATAGCGTTTCAATGTTCTCCTCCCTCCATCCGACTTCTATAGTTACATATCCCTCATTTAGTGTCCCTGGAATCCCAGAAGCCTCGCCTCAGTCCAGACAAATGCATTATTTGTTGTTGTTGTTTTGTTTTTTTTAATGAGTGAGACAGTACGGATTAATTCCTCGTCCTTGGACTTCCCGCGGCGTAAATATTCCTCTGCAGAAAGATATTCGTTCCGAGCGACTTGCGCAAATCAAAGGCGGCAGCTCGCGGCGACGAAGCGCGGACGCGCGAGCAAGTTCTTTGATGCCGCTGGCCGTCGTGAGCGGCCGTTGTTCGCGACCGGGCAGCCGTTTCGCCCCGCCGTGCGCGCGCTTTGAGCGGCCGCCGCGTCGCAGCCGCCTGCCAGGAGCCGCCCGGCGCGTGCAATTCGGCCCCCCGCGGCCGCTGTGACTGACCTTTCTGACGCACCTCCGCACCCCGGTAGTGCCAAGCCAGAAATACTGCGCAGACCGTGAACCGCCGATTGCGTTGCCGAATTCGGTTCCGAAAGAGATTTTAAAAAAAGAAGAAAAAAGTTTTATGCTTGGATTGTAGAATAGTTGATATGCATAATTGGACCTTTCTATCAAATCGACATACCGGAATTGGCTATGATAGTGGTATTAGCCCTGCAGTGCGTTTCGCAGTGAACTACAGCAGTTCCAACTAGTTCCTTTTTGGTACATTTCAATTGAAAATCTCCAAATCGTGCTTGATTAACGATATCTAACGATTTTCTCATACTTACCTCAAGGGGAAATAGAATAGTAAATTGATTTGGTTTGTAAAATGTAAATGGTTTCCATGTGGTTTGTCTGTCGCTTACTTTCGAAGCTAAACTTCCTAGAACTTACATTATTTCATTCTCCTAAGACTGTGTGCGATAACGAAATTAGAACTCGTGCAAAGAAATCTGTTTCGGCTATGGGCCACGTCTCATTAATTAGTCATGCATATCACAGTGCTTATTCAATGCTCTCGACGCAGCAGCACGCTATAGTTGTTCCATGGCGGGGTTTTCGTGCCCTTACCGGTGCACTGTGACAGAGAGAGGCGCCTGTCAGGGAACTTTTATATTGTTACTTGAGTGTTGTTTCCCCTCATCAGGTCCGAGGAAGGGCAGAAATGAAAATTGTACTATATTTTGATTTCGAGATATAAAGTATCGGGTGGGAACAATTTTTAAGCTATCAATTCGGGAAGAAAGTTATGGTTAGATTGCTTATTTGTACAGTAATACGTCTTCGCCGATTAGGAGTGACCGGGCGAAGCACCTGAACAAACGGGCAGTACACCAAGCGGGATCTATCATTCTTCAACTTCGTCTCCTCTCCCGTTACACACCCGCAAACACGTTTACGTGCTCTACCCTATCACCAAGGACTGGAGTTTAGAACTTGTTCCGGCTGCGGCGGTGCTCTGTTGTGGGGGATCCATGGAGAAGTGGACGTGTAGGTTGGCACAGGATCCCACGTCGCATCGATATACGAACACCGCCCTATCCCGAGTTTCAATATACACCGCACCGACGAGACTAATGATCGTAGCAGCTGAGTCTCTCAGATACAGTTACCTTTCGTGTAATACAATGTAGAGGGATAGAGAAGCCCTTGCACCCGTTCTCACGTTTCCTTGGCGCCCCGTCGTGCGCAATCCGGGAGCTTTCTGGCGACCGCGCTGCGCCGTCTGCGTGTCACAGTCGGGGGTGGCCGCGCCGCGAGGCCGCCTTGTATTTTTACCGGCGTCGGCGGCGACGCGCGGAGACCTCGGGCGCAGCGCCCAGGGCCACGCCCCCGCCGCCGCCGCGTGCGCCGGGGCGCCCCAGGTGCGTGCGGCACCGCCGCCAATTGGGTCTGGGGCACTCGCGCTCTGCGGGCGTCCGCCCTCCTCCCGCGGCGCACGCCACCTTGAGGCGGGAGGGCTCAGCCCGCGCCGCTCCGGCCTTAGGGCGCGGGGCTCGTTTTCGTGTCTAGGACAACGCTGCTTCACTTGTCTTAGCAAGAACTCTGTTTTGTATTTTTTTTTTCTTTTCTCTCTGTTACTGTGAGGGAGAGGTTTTAACCACTCAAATATTCTGCTAGGATTTTGTACAATGGTCTTTAACATTTGGGGTGGGGCGAGTTTGGGTTGTGGTAGATAATGGGATGGTGATATCTCTAGGAAGCGAGTGTGAGGGAATTCATTGACCGTTATAGGGGAGTGTTCCGGCATTCGCCTGGAAGTTATGAGCGGGAATCACTGATCAGAGCGGCCAGCCCAAGGATTCGATTCCGACCAGTGCCACGAACTCGCAAGTGTTTAACCCAATTTTTGGGTTCTTGCCGAGATCGAACTCAAGATGAATGCTACGCTTTAACCGCAAGGCACGTTGCCTTTTCGCACCCCTTGTAGTGCATTCCAACTAGACGACCTAATTACACGTGGTTTAGCTTTGAAAACTGCTTCGATCCTTCGGCCTACCCATTCGTAAACCTCTCGGGACAGTAATCGCCGTGCACGAGGGACTTTCGGTGTGGGATTTGGCAACGGCCAAACCGCCATTGCCTCCGCCCTGAATCTACCGCTGCCAGCACCACTACCACCATTGCCTCCGCCGTTCATCTACCGCCGCTACCACCGTCACCACCACTCCTAACACCGCAACCGCCGCTGCCTCTGCCGTCGCCTCTGCCGTCGCCTCTGCCGTCGCCTCTGCCGTCGCCTCTGCCGTCGCCTCTGCCGTCGCCACTGCCTTCGCCACCACTTCCACCGCCGCCGACGAGCGCCACCCGGCGCGACGGCGCGTCCGCTGCGCTCGGGGGATTCGGGCACGAGGGCGCCGCAGCGCCGCAATGCGCCCGCGCTCCTGAGGCGACCCTCGCGGAGGTCGCCGGCTCGGGTGACGCCGTCGTATTTGTTTCCAAGGCGTTTTTTTAAGCGGAGAGGACTCGCCTTCGCCCGATCTCCCCCAGCGCCTGGGTCAAGGGGACATCGCGAGAAGCTGAGTTGGCCCGTGTTATGTTTGGCTCGCTCTCCTGCAATGGTTGAAGTTCCCGTGAAACGGCGATTCAGTCGCCAACACGTAACCACGACGCAATGATTGTGAGCTGTGTGCCTTGGAAGATTGTCTTTCGAGTAGGGAGACTAGGAGTATATAATACGGACAAGTAAATTATGATTGTGCAGTTCATTAAAAAAAGTTAATGCGAAAAAAAAATAATGTATCTCACAAATATTGAGACAACAAATTGTTTATATTTTTAACGTACTGTAATTATTTTCTGTTACGTACTTTCTGTTCTATAACGTACTGTAATGATATTGTTTACTTGCAAATGCTAGCGTGTCTTTTTAAGGAGTATTTCGCAACGATTTGGAGATGTGCCACGAAGCCCAAAAGGAACCTAGTGAGAGAACATCTCATTGAAAAAAGCTGGATTTTAGAAAGAAACTAGTGCGGAATGTGTCATCTCTAGTTTACTTTTGTTTGGCGAAAGGGTTTCTTCGAGGGCCAGAGGTCTGAGGTAGGTCGGTCCGCGAGGACTCGAGGTAGAGAATTGGAATCGGTCGGATAACCTCCCGGCGGGTGCGCTGCACCGTTACTCTGCAGGAGAAAGCACAAAGGAAGAGTAATGGTGAAGGTATCTCTTGAGCTGGAAGGAATTAGCGGCTGTTGCAGGTTCGGCTGCACGAGCCCCAGAGTGAGACTCCCTCCTGGTAAAGTTGCTATTGCTTGTAATGCCCGGAACGGTCTTGACGTATAATAATAATAATAATAATAATAATAATAATAATAATAATAATAATAATAATAATAACAATAATATAAACAATTTGTTGTCGTAAAAACTTCATTTTCAAGGTGACCCATAATTTCCGCGCCTATCTTAATATTCAAAACACTACAGATTTTTGTTCAAATAACAATTTGAACTTTCTTCAATCCAATTTATTGATTTCTTTAAATGAAAGGCAGTGGACATCAGACGAGTTAAGGATTGCTTTTATTCATCGGTTTTAGAGAATAAAAACTAAGCTTTAATAAAGTCGAAAAATTAAAAGAATGAACTATATCTGCCGTCGTTTGTTCTTTACTTCATTTTCAAGTCCAACTACAATGCAAAACAAGAATACTGTACTGTAAGGTTAAAATTGGCCAAACGAACTCGCTGAGTGGTTAACTTTCGAAGATAATTGCATTGTCCAGAAATTCACTTGTGACCTTTGCAAAAACGTTCAGTGAAAATAATTATAAGTGATGCAATACGTTTTCCTGTTAAGGTAGATATCAAAATATCTTACCGTAGTCAAGTACTTCAAATAGAGGTCTAGAAAATTATACATTTCAATTAAATTTTCAGAAAGATATTTAACTCGCATTCACAAAGAATTGTGTTTTAAAGTTCCTAGATTTGTACACTTCCCTCTTTCAATCAGTTTTGGAAAATAAGAACGACATGAAGCAATATTTTAGGAGCTTTCGATTTTTCAAATAGTGCGTAATTAGTACTTCCTGATTATAACTTGTGTGTGT
>BOPP01000003.1:14676627-14723225 GCA_017312745.1 Gryllus bimaculatus
TGAGATTGTATGATTTTTTGAGATTGTATGATTTTTTGAGATTGTATGATTTTTTGAGATTGTATGATAAGACATTTCTGTATGATTTTTATTTTTTTAAATTATTTTTCGCTACTTTTTATGACTTGTCATAAGAAAGTGTTTGCCGTACGTGTGAATCCTCTCCTCCTTAGTTACGCCACCATACACACCTGTTATGCCGGTTAGGCTAGTCCAAGCCTCAACCTGACGACCGGTCCAGAATAACTGATGTTTTTGACCTTTCGACATTGTGACTCGTGTGAATATTTTGACTCGCAGTTGCCCGAAATATGAACACTTATAATATTATTTTTCTATTATCGCGCTAATCTTCATTGTATCCATTCAAGTGCTTCCAAAACGACAGTTCGAAATATTTCCTTTGTTTTCTGACGTAATCGGGCTGAACCATGCAACGGAGTGTGGAACTTTCCCACCTTCCTCTATCGAAAGATGTGTGACGTGTTGTGCTCGAGCGTTTTCAGATACTTATATGCTCTCACACCATTTGTGGAGCTGTTAACTTCCAAATAACATAGTGCTTAATTCGTGTAAAATTATTTGTGCTCAAGAATCCGCGTTCATTGTCTCTTTTAATTTAAAACTTCTCTTGGTTGTAAAGTAAGGATATCTACACTCTAACTTGTCAATATAATCGTAATTATGTGAAGAATATATGAAGTAGGAAAATGTATTTCAAGTAGTAACGTCAAGTGCTAATGGTATGAAAAGCAGCATGATAGTTTCAATAGCTTTTAAGCAGTTGTATCTGTTATCTGACGTGTCAAAGGTATATTCTATAAGTATTATTGCGAAGAATATACGGAAATATTCTTGATATCGTTCGTTTTTTTCGTTTCCTTTATTCTGTCGAAAAAATAAGGCCATTGTGTCGAAAAAATAAGGCCCGTCTGTGATACGTGACATAGTAAGTGTAGGTGTACGAACTCGTGTTGAAGAAGTGGCGCTGTTTGGTGCTCATCACAATGGACGCAGTTCCACGTGGGTTTGGACGCTTTAAAGGGGGAGGGGGGCGTTCGATGGACTCCCATTGTGGCCGGCGGACGGGTTATTCCTGTCTGTGTACCACACAATGGAGCGGCGCGCGACCTTCAGGCGCCCGGGAGAGGCCGGTGCGTGGAGTGCGTCTGGCGTCGTCGCCTCGCCTCGCCTCGCCCTATTTGGGCGCTGCTTCCGCGCTGACTCACCGCCAGGGACCGCCACCGCCGTCGCCGCCGGCGGTGCCGCTACCATTGCCAGTGACACTGTCGCCATCTCCGTTACTGCTACAGTTGCCCTCACTGTTGCTCTGCCCATTAGCATCCCAGCTCTTCAAGCCTATTGGCATCCCATCTTTCATGCTTGGATGGTATCCCCGCTGGCATTCCTGCTCCATTTCCATACTTGCTACTAGGCTCGCCCCATTCCTGCGGCCATCGCAACCCCACCACATCCTTTCTAGCAGCGCAGAAGATTACCGCCACGTCTCATGTTATACATTGCACTACTCTTACGGGACTAATGGCGTTAGCAACAGCGCGGAATCCGTGATGAATCACTCAATGAGACATTCACAGTAGTCACTGTTTTAGTCGTTGCCGTTCATCTCCACTAAACCGCCGCCACCTTCGGCTCCGCTCCATCGTTTCCCTCCGCATCGTCGTTGTGGCACGTCTCGCTGTCGTCGGTGACTTCAACTTCCCCTGTCTCTAGATCCACCGCTGACGACGACCCGCTGCCACCGTATTCTCCGAGGAGCTCCATTAACTTATTCAGGGGAGGATTACGGTTTGAGCTTAGGGCTAGCAGCACGGAGACATCAGCTTCCTAGCCGGATGGTAGATTATGCTGCTTCATTTTGGGCGTACCGTGCAGAAAAGAAATAAAAAAAAGACGTATAATAGACTAGTGGTGTAACTTACCTCTAATTCGGCATTACTGACAGAACGTTTCTCATTAGTTTCTCACAGTATTCATAACCAAAGGGCCCACAAACACCCTCGCGACAATAGTCTAGATTGGAACGCCCCAGTCACCATCCGTGAACATTTAGTTGATTTTGCTCCTTACACCCATTCTTGTCACTAGCGTTATGAAGCTTTGGATTACGAAATAGTTAAGTTTTGCTTAACGTTGTAGCAACGTAAGTGTTGTTTGTTATAATCGCCCCCTTACCTGTATTACGTTTATTATGTTACGTGTCGTGTGTTACCTAAATTACGGCTGTGTGTTATGAGATTCTGCTTCGCTGCATTAAGTAGTAATATGCGTCATGCTGTCTAATAACGTTTCGAATGATATACGTGCCCCGCATGAAGGCCCGCTTGCTTCTAGTCTGCGGGGCCAGGGTCATATTGTACAGTTAGTACGCCATTGCCTTCTTCATGGCCCACGAAATTTGAAGAGTTCTCATGCAACACGTCAATTGGTGTGGGCCCCGTTACCAGAATTACGTGACGGTCTTGTTGAATTTCGTTCGTTATGGACATAAGGTTTATGCTTGTGTTACTTGGTATCACTTCTACCTGGCTTACCTGCAAGCTTGATGGGATGGCATCGACCTGACTGGTCTTGGCTTGTTACGTTTGGAACTTTGTTTTGTGTTGCAACTCCTCGTGGGTGTAAACACGCATAGCGTTACCTTTATCAAACAAACATGCGTTATCTACACAGGTTAGAAGATGTTACACATGTGTATTATTTGAAATTACATTGTTCCTTGTTGGTGAACGATGTCTTTATACTAGTTGAGTCATTATTTACATAATGCGTTACAACGCTGTGCAGCGTTACCGCACATTGCGAGGTATGTGACGGTACTTTGTATCTGTGGTTAAATGCGGAGACACGTCTCCTTATGACGAATCACGTTACGTGGTGTTTGTTTGATGAAAGTCGCTGTCGTATCTCGACTTAACGTTCTTTATGGCTTAGTTGATGCATGGTGAAAATGCACACAAGTGCATGCAATTTCGCAAAGGAAAAATTGAGTTTATTTTGACTTCTTGGTCAATTAATTCAATAATTCGGTAAATTATTCGCATACTAGAATACTAATTTCAAATGGTTATGTCCTTTCGTTCGTCTTAGGTTCAGTAAGAACGAACGTTGGGGATCGAAAGCAAATTATCTGGCTTTCACTCTTCATCAGCGGCTATTGTCGGGCGAAGAAAGTCTTTCCGAGAAAACATCGCAGGGGGTGCAGGGAAGAGGCAGGCAGGCAGGCGGCCGCGCCGCGCCGCGCCGCGGCGTGGTCGCAGGCGGTCGTGAGTTCGACGCCCCGCCTGCGCGGCGTCGGGCGCAGCGTGAACGCCGGCGAAAGTCCAAGGTTCGCGATCGGCTGCGATCTGCGGCCGTGTATCGGCGCCACGATCGCTGCCGCCTCGACGTCCGCCCCCGCCCTCTGAGGCCCTGCTCCGCCCGTGGCGCTTTCTCCGCCCCCGCAAACGCCGCCGCCGCCGCCACGCACGGCTGCTCGACCACCTGCCGCCGCGCCGCCGGGAGCGCGTGCTCGACATGGAGATGGAGAGCGCTCTGGGGTTGGGAAATTCTGACTACAGTTGCACGTGCTTTAAGTGGAGTATAATGCGCCTATCGCATCTCGTTACACGGGATCGGGTGTATTTTTTATGGTGTATGAAATTATGTTGTTCTTCTAGGAAGAGAAAAAAACGTTTTCTGCAAAAGCTTGAGAAACTTATGGGGAACAGGGTAAATGATGTTCTGTTGATCGAAATGATTCCAGACAATGTGTGATAGTGGTTCTTCTGTTGATTTGAACGACGTTTTGGAAAAAAGCTTTAATTAAGTATTCCCTGTCTCATGTTACAATGAAATTTCGAAATATCTATTGCATTGCTAATTACTGCTGATTTTGGTACCACGTATTGGAAGGGTATTGGAAGGGGGTGGCAATTTTCCCAAAGTTAGTTTCAATCATATACAGTTGCTGACTAGTTTTCAAATTTTTAAATATCTTATTTCATACGGCTTTGTAGGTTTCTAGATAGTTTGGCTCAACATGTGTGAGATTCGAAATAAGACGATCGATGGATGGCAAGATCTATTCCCGAGCATGGCACGAAGTGCGGCGCCTATTATGTAGGCAACCCGCACTACATCGGAGTCGTGCATGTTGCATACGAGAGCGTTGTTTGTCCCGGTGGGCGACACAGTAGGATGCCGGGATGGGCGGCCCCTTCCAAGCCATCGGCGCTGGCGGCAGTCTCGGCCAGGGGAACGCGGGCGAAGGGGGCGCCGGGCGGCAAGGGCAGCGAAGGGCGGGGCCCTCGACGCGAAGTAGAACGCCCAGCGGGACGGAGCGGAGCGGCATGGCGGCGTCCCCTGCGTGCCCTCTGGCGTGTAGGCCAGCCGAGCGCACGATATCCATCGCCCGCGTGCGCATTCGCACGTACACCACCCGCCCTTTCGGGTGCGGCTGCCCTGCGGTGAGCGCATCGTTGGTTCTGCTACAGACGCGGAGTGTGAGACTACCTGCGAATAAAACTTCGGAGGAATACACGTTGGTGTTTGTGGTTCGTTAGTGACTTCTATCTTTTCGTTCGCGGTTTTTGAAATGGAAATATAGATATGTAGAGACGGTGGATATTGCATCAGAATTTTATTTAGGAACGTCCGAAACTTTATTCCAGATTTTTTCGTTTGAAAATAAATCTGGCATTGCCTTCGGAGATAAATCGTGTATTTGAAGCAGCTGCTGCTTTTCAGTCTCGAAACGAATAAGTGTTATCAGGTCGGTGATAAATATCTTCTCAATATATTTTACGTCATGTTGACGTTTGTTTTCAAACGTGTATTTCTTGCTTTGATGTACGATATGCAATTCCGTTCTGTTTTGGTTTTTGACGTTTCGTCGCAGATATATTTTTGTCATTCACAATACGTAATATACGACGAGAGCAGTTTCCTTCCGCTTTCGTTTACCTCGCGTATTTTAATTTTATAGTTCCAGTTTGTTGATGACGAAGCACTCGCAATGTTTCAAATGTACAGCTCCACCATATACATAGTCCATTTAAAATTCTGACTGCTTTTATAATACGCTTATTTTAATTGACAGTCGTTGAAAATTCTAAGTCTCAAAGTTGTGCGCGAAGTATGTCTTCGAAGAAACATCATGATGTGGTGTGAATATAAAATGAGATGGTACCTTAAAAGAGTAGAGTGAATACCACGCCAGGCACACAATATTCCTCAGTGATACCTGTCGTATCTTCTGTCTCTGCTGGCGAGACATTTTCATCTTCTCAGTGCTTCTACGCTGAATGTCTGGATATTGCAGAACATATTTTCGTTCGTGAGGACTTCACAGAACAAACGTTCTGTCATCAGAAAACCAATTTCGAAACAAACGTAAAAAAAACTGCCTTTATCCTCCCAGCTCTCAAATTGTCTCCTCCTATTTATAAATGAACGTGGGCGGACTACGTGACGCTCTGGAACACAAGAGAAGCAAAGAGAAGAGCTGTTTCGCCTCGTGGGCGAGAACCAAAGCGAAAGCAAACGGGGCGTGGCTGGCCGGCGAGCGGCGGCGGGGCCAGCAGGCGGGACGCAGCGATGGTGGCGGCGAGGGCGGCAGCGGCGTTGCTAAGCTCGTTGCTAGGGCGGTCCGGCTCGACGCAGAACGGGCGCAGACGGGGCGGCGCCGCGCCCGCTGCCGCCGCCGCCGCCCACTTCGCTCTTGCGTCCCCCCTTTGTCCGGCGGGGACGGGCGGGCGTTCTATTGGTTAGCGTTCTCTGCTTCTTCCAACATCTCAGCCGAGAGCGCTTTCTTCCTTTTTCTCTCTCGCTCTCTGTATCACTATCTCTTTGTTTCGCTCTCTCTTTTTCGTAATGAATCTGCTGCTGTTTTTCGCCCGCAGTCATTTTTATTAGCTTATGTAGTAGTTTGTGTGTGTAGTTCCTCGCCGCCTTTCTTTTGCATGAACCAAATAATCTGAAATTATGATTATTATTATTATTATTATTATTATTATTATTATTATTATTCTTTCTTCCTAGGCAAAATAAATACAGCACTTGAGTCCGAGACAAAAACTCGAATTATTCTGTACTCTCCTTGTTAGCGAGAGTTCCCATTGTTCCCATATACGTTAGTCAAATTCAAATTGATGAATTCAAACTCATTACTCGAATAAAAGCAATTTCATTATGCCTGTATTTTTCTCGTCCAAAACTCTCACTGTCATTAATCTCTCTCTCTTTCTGTCTCTCTCTCTTTCTCTCTGTCTCTCTCTCTCTTTCTGTCTCTCTCTCTCTTTCTCTCTCTCTCTCTTTCTGTCTCTCTCTTTCTGTCTCTCTCTCTCTTTCTGTCTCTGTCTCTCTCTTTCTGTCTCTCTCTCTCTCTTTCTGTCTCTCTCTCTTTCTGTCTCTGTCTCTCTCTGTCTCTCTTTCTGTCTCTGTCTCTCTCATCTCGGTCATGCTGTGGGCTCGTCCTTTCTCTCCCGCGCTGCTTCTTCAGCTGCTCGCGTCGTGTGCTTTCGCTTGGGTGCCTTCCGCGCCGGCCGGGCAGGACCAGGTCGGACCCGAGCCGGGCTTCCCCGCCCCGTCTCTTCCACAGCCTCGCTCGGCCCCCGAGGTTATCTCGCCTCGGCGCCGCGTGGAGTGCGTCCTCGAAGCCTGGCTGCCGCCACCGCCGTCGTCCTCGTCGTCGCTCCCGTCGCTGCCTGCGTCGCGTCCCTAATGAGGCGGCGGTCAGAGGCAGTCCCCGACGAAGGGGCTGCATCGAAGGAGAGATGGCAATGGTGGGCACCATTCAAACCCAAATTGGGCGGGAAGCCGGACTGATGATGGGTGGTTGTGCAGCTCAACCTAACCCCACGTAATCTCCCCTCCAGACAGATCGTTAAATGTTGGTGGTTAAAGGAAGTCGTTTAGTGGAAATATGAATCGTGATTAGTGAGTCGGAAGGAGATTGAAGTGAAAATCTGTCAAAAATTATCTTCAACTTGCCTTGTTTGCTACAACTTTTTTCCTCAATAAAATTGAAATATATGAAGGGGGATGTCTGAGGGAGAGGACGGAAGCACTTGGAGTGATAAACATTAATATGTGAATGCTAAATACTCTGGTGCGTTCGAAACGACTCTGAATAGTAAAGCGTTCAAAACTTTTTAAATGTATCTATCTTGTATATAATGTCAAAGAGCTTCAACTTTCATCAGAAATTCATCGCTACATCCGCAGTTCATTATCCATAGCGGTATTATTGTTAAACAGTGACAGAGGGGTGGAATTTTTCGAAAAGAATATGATTTTTTAGAGTATAAATTGTAACCTGTGTCGTGCAGTGGACTGCAACCATCAACCTTCAACCGGTAATTGGTACGCAGGTTACACCTCCGACAGGCTGCCGTGTTGAATTTTCCCGATGATCTCGAACTGTTGACCGGAGCGGCATAACCTCACGTCGCGTCTCGCCTGCTTGCCCTCCCTTACTCTGCCCCTCACGCGCCCTGCCTTCTCTCCTCTCGGTTTGATGGCGCCACATGTGTCACGCTTCCATGACCATCTTTCGGCGACGGCAACAGCAGCTGCAGATTAGCATTAAGCAGCAGGTGCAAGATAATAAAATTAGACGATAGCTTAATAAATGACGTACAGCTTCCTTGGGACCGTGAGCTTGGAGGACACTAGTTCAAATCCTGAAACGAAATCGGAAAATTGTTCGTCTTAGTGAGTTTTAAGAACCCATATATTGTGGCGGACCTGTATGTTGCTGATTAAATTCCACCAGGTAGTTGAATATGAATAAAGCATCTCAACGAACTTTAAAAGCTCATACGTGCCCTATTTACAAAAGTAACTGGTTACTAAAAGTACAACTCTCAGTATATTCTCCTACAAAACTTATCACATCAGAACTATCAGGTTTCTGATATAAAAGGAAATAAATAGAAACCTGTGAAATCAGGTCGCAAACGACATTTTCTCTTTAAATCTATCCTTATTGCATGCATCACAGATCGTGATACAGGAACTTCGTGTCCAGATCTGCGAATAGTTGGATTACTGGACGTGAACTAACAATTATCTGTTTGCTGGTGCCAGAATAATGTTTGGTATATAATCCCTGACGCGGTGACGCAACACCGCGACCTCGGCAAGCACTAACAGCGTTCCCGTTTTAACGTGGGTGCCGTATTTGGAGATCGGTTTGTGCACGACCGTCCTCGGCCTTTTGATCTAGAACCGTTCCTTCAATCTTCGTTCGCAAAAGGGACTGTATGGGACCAAAGTTCCGGGACTCAACCCCTCCATTTAGTTTTATTTTCATATTTCTTAAAAGTGTGTGCTATTTACAATTTGTGTATACATTTTGTGTCATTCTTCAAAGGTTGTAATGTAATAGGGCGACTTAGACCAAGGTCAGCTTTCAAAAGGTTGTTCCGGTGCTGGTTGAAATGTGTGATGTACGAGCTTTTCATTTCATTTTTCAACAAAACTTTCAAATGCCAGTTCTGAACGGTTCTAAGCGTTCTCTACCGACATTAAGACCCGTTGCGTGACTGCATAAATATGAAAGTTCGTGTTTACAAACTTCGTTACTAAGTCGTTTTGTCTAGCGCAATTCCTGTTGTTTTCCATCCCGGACGAAGTGGACTGCGTAAAGTCGCTTGCCCGCCCTATCATTGTTCTGGGAACGCACCTCGCGAACGTTATTTGTAATTATCTTTTATTTCCTGTTTTATAGCCGAGTTAGAAACTCCTGTTATTTAAAGGAAGAGCTGAGGCGCACCCATTATTTTTTTAACCAGTTTCGCAGAACAATTGTGTTCGCATGGCGGCCGCGCGAGTCAGACCGCGCACCTTTTTCGGGTCGCTCACGAAGTGTAATTTCGCATGCGCTTCGTCTACAAGAAACTTTAATGAAAATGCATTTGGCATCCTGGCTGAAGTTTCTTGTCAAGGAAACTTACTTGTGAATTAATGAAGGTGAGGGGCATTAGTTGCGGGAGCGGTGCCAAATGAATGGCATATGTCAAAAGTTTCGCATCGCGTTTATTGCTAGGTACGCTTTGCTTGCAGTTGAAATATTTTTCCTTACTATTAATATGAAACCCGCGCGACAAATTGCTCTTGTACTGCTTACCAACAAGAAGTGAATTGCTCATGCGATCCCCCAATCGAAGTAATTGCTCATCATTCGTGTATTTCCGAATGCTGATAGCGTAGAACAAAAGGAACTCGATATGCTAGTGGCAGTGGCTCATATTGCGCAATCGATATTTTAACTTCCAGGAAGGTTAAGAAATCGTCCGTAGGTGTGGCTGCTGATTTTTCATCATTCACCTGTCAGTCAGCTTCTCCTTCACCCCCCTACTCCTGTCTTCCCCTTCAAACATTTCTTTACAGCATCTTCCTTTTTTTAAGGCACCGTAACACTGATGGAGAGCACAAAGTGCCATGAATTTCAAGAGCTTGTTGACCATAAAGACTAACGTAATAGTTGCCTTAATATAGTCGAGACGTAATAGTAGTCCAAGTAGCGGTTTCCAAGAGGTGTTGTAACGGAACAAATTTTCTAAGTCTTATGTCGTAAGCCACTCATCGATTTTGTCGTGTATGCTCAAGTGTTGACTTTTAAGTCAAGTAAACGATCGAAATACCTTTGTCACATAAAGAAAAAAAACTAATTTCATTCGACACAGCCCAATTAGAGTATTATATCATCACATGTCAGATTTGAACGTAAGACGTGACATCGAACTTCCATGTAATCAACCGAAAAAATACTGAACTATTTTTATATTTCGTACATTTTGCGTGTTTTCCACGCACCAAAAGGATCTTCCTCGATCCCCGAAACCTATCTTACCACACACTCATCTTCCTTGCTCTCCATCGCCCTCAATGTCTCCCCTCCCTCCCCCGAAGCGCGTCACGTCCGTCCAGCACATTGCGCTCCCATCCAGTGCTGGGAAGATTTTCTGGAACACGTGAGACACCGCGTGGCTGATTTTCTCCCTCGTTAAGTCTTTGTCGAGCGGGAAACGGATTTTCTGGGTTTGTTCTCGATTTCTTCCGTTCATGTGCATTACGTTTACGACGCTGACTCGGCCGGTTGAAAGCGCGGAGGCGCCCAGCTGGGCTGCTGAAGCCCGCAGAAGCATCGTAAAACGGTAGAACCAGGTTCAACCATCTCTACGAAATTCACTTCATGGCCAATTTTTTCCCTCCCTTCCCTTCCCTTCCCTCCCCTCCCTCCTCCTTCCTCCCTCTCCTACCTCGCCGCCCTTCCTCCTCCTCTCCCTACCTCATCTCCTCCACCTCCTTCACTCTCTCTCACTCACTTACTCACCCTCCTTCCTCTTTCCTTTACCTCTCTCTCTCTCTCTCTCTCTCTCTTCTCTCTCTCTCTATATATATATATATATATATATATATATATATATATACTATTCCCTCGTCCTTATTTTCTCTTCCCCTTCTGCTACTTGTTCTCAGATCTCTACGTATCGTTTGTGGTAGTTTGTTTCTGCAGGCGTTTCAAGCTATGCGTAAGATGCAGTGCGTGCGCATGGCACGGAGGGAGCTGAATTTGGCAATGTTAGCCAATAATGTGGACTTTCTACTTTTTTTTTTAACTTTTTAAATTTTAAAACTGTTAGGTTTATCTTATATGTATTGCGGAATTTTATTGAGAAAAGTGAGTGCTCATTATTAAAATGTTCATTTCAAATTTTTTTATTCAATGGTTAGTCCGTGTCATATTGATTTTTGTCAAATGGGAGATGTTCCACATACTTTTAGGAATATAGTTGTGTTTTGTGTAAACACCGCTTTCGCATTTCTACGATGAACGTCTCACTGGCAGAATGGAAAGGGCGTAAGTTATTTTCTTGAATTGCAGTTCTTTGTCACCCGAATTTCTATTCAAGAAATATCTGTTTTTCCGATGGCTACATATGCCTTTTCTGACAACTGATGGTAACATCTCAATATGGGTTTCCGGACGATTGCAACAATAAGTCAAACCAATGCCTTCAAGGACTATAAAAATGTTTCTAAAAAGTTTGTTTTGCCGGTGTCGTAATTGGACCAAGTATTTAGCAAGGATTTAACGTTGATGGTGCATTGTAGTTGTTTTGTAGTTTAAGGCGCGCTGAGGAGTGGTGGCAACACTTAACCTTTGACGTGTACCGACCCTCTCCTATTCCATAGAGAAAAGAGACCATGCCCGCCCCTGCAGCGTCGTTCCGAGCAGGGGGAACTGTGCCGTGTTCGTGTCACTCTTCATTAATTCTCCTCATGAATTTTCTTCTGTGCAGTGACTGACTCTCACTCCATCTGCTCATTCTTTAACCTCAGTGATTGTTCCTTCTTCGCGTTTCCATTGTTCGTTACGATCGTGCCGTCGCCTTCCGGGTACTTTTCACTCGTCGCCCTTCGCCATTTGGTCATTCAGGCGTTGTGTTCGGGCCTTAAATTTTTTGCCTACTTGGGAACTGTTTTGTTCTGCTATATAGCATTCCTTCTTTCTATATTTCAAATCATTTCTAACCGAGATACGTTCCCACCGCTGCCTACATTGCATTTTCACACATCGATCTCCCCCTTTTTGTTTTCTCATGACGGCGTATTCACCTGCCACTCCCCCAGAGTGCTCTCTGTTGTCCTATCAGCCTCTCTCTTCCGTCACCATGTATTTGGTTTTCCTCCTCTCCCGTCCCACTCCCCCGTTTGCATTTGGTAATCGTTCGTTGCAAGCTGTCTGTCGGGCATCACTTCCACGAACCGCAGGGTCTCTGCCCCCCCCCTCTTTTCCCCTTTTTAGCGGAGAGCTTTCAATCGAATGGACGTCGGCCTCGCGCTCCCACCGGCGCCGACACCCGCCATCGCGGCCTCGTTGCCATCGTCGCTTCACAGCCCTCGCCACCGTCGCCTCCGCGCCCGCGCGACGCTCCTTCTCTGTACTCCGCCCCCCTCCCCCCCAACGCGTCTTCTGTCACGGCCACACCGCTCCCGCCGCCCCAGCGCGGCTTCTGTCACTGACGCTTCGCCCCCGCCGCGACCTCCACTGTCACTAAGCCCCCGTCGCCCCCAACGTGTCTTCTGTCACTGCCAAACCGCCCCCGCCGGGACTTTCGTCACTGCCGCCGCCGCCCTTTCCGCGAGCTATGCCGTCCCCGCCGCCGCCATCGTTGCTGCATCCCCAACCAACCCCGTTGCTACCGCCGCCGTCTCCTCTTCCTTTCAGCTCCGATGCAAACGATGCGCGTCAGGCGCTCTCGGCGGCGGTGCCCTTTCAGCTGCCAGCGCTGCGCAGCGCTCGCCGCTCCTCATTAATTTCGCTCCTCCGTCGCTCGGCGTATCTGCTCGCTCGCTCGCTCGCTGTGTCCCCGGCAGCGCCGGCCCCACAGCCTCTTCTCACACGGTGCGCTTGCTTGAAACGCGCTGATGTTGTCTCTAGGCGCAACACGTTGTGTTTGAAACTTTGTCATGAGAAACAGTACCTAGACATTTGAGGAATAATACGAAGACGTCAAATAATCTAGTTCAGAAGTGTGGTTGAATTCATACAAGTGAAGAAATTGAATCTGTGTGAAAAATCATCAGTGCTGAAATGGCAATTTCTTCGAAGACTCCAGGCATGCTCGTCTACACAAGAAGTAACTGAGAGCGTTTCTCTAACTTGTTTGCTTATCCAACCATTGGCACCACGAATAGCGACAATACACACTACAATACGAAGTATATACATCCAGTATCATTCAGTGTAGCTGATTAAGTGTAGTGCATTCTCTTTCTCTCTCCCGAAGGAATTCTTGAATTCTTGCGGTTAAGACTTTTTTATTGCACACATAAACGTAATTACGCAGATATATCTAGTTGCTGAACTCTTGATCTCTCCAACTCTTCGCTTTCATTTCCAGTGACTATAAAGAGATTGGGAAGCTGTAATTTCCCGTACTTAACTTCTCTGTAGTCGGCTCTGCTGGAAATGAATACTGCCGATACTCCACGCGCGTTGCCCATAAAATCACGTAATGTTCCGCTAGTCTCGTCTCGCAGCTGGATTCTCATTGACAGTAACGACTGCGGTGTTCGCTCGAGTGTAAACCGTTCGAGTGGAACATAGCTTCTAGTCCCCTCCTGCATCTCTACCTGTCCATCCACGGAGGCGTAGCTGATGGTACCCCTTGGCGCTCTTGGAGTCAGAAGCGAAGAAAAAGAGTATTTAAATGAAAATGCCAGCAAGATTCTTATTTGGAAGCAGAATATTTATTCGGGGAGGAAATTGAGTGAGATGGTGGTTATGTTTGAAGTAGCTGTAAAGGTATGCTAGATGCGAATGGTGAATTGCCCTGAGTTATTTGTTGCTGGAAATTATTTGGATGGAAATAGAGCATTTTCCTGACTGGTTGATGTTGGGGTGTAGGAGTAGTGCTACTTGTTTTCACTTAGTTATAACATTTATTTGATATATTTTATTACAGGTGTGAAAATGCGGTAATGTGGTTGGGGCGAAGATCTCAAAGCAGTTCACTGTAAATTTGTATACTGCGGACCCCTGGTATTCATCCCAAAAGGCCTTTCCTATCTTGACCGTGCGTTACGGGTTGGGGGAGGGAAGAATGTTTGTTTTTTATAAGGTGGCTGCCCCCTTGCCCTCCGCCGCCCATTGCTTCTGCCCCCCCCCCCTTCCCCGCAACCCCACAGGCAGTTAACCCCTCCGACGTCCTGGGAAGCGAACGATCAGCGCCGCCTGGCCCCTCGCATCCCGCGCCGTCCCCGCGGGGCTTCGCTCAGCCTCTGAAGATGCGCCGCGCCGCGCCGCGCAGTGGTCCGAGATGAACGAGAAAACGGCAATACATCATCGATACTAACAACGTGCTATTTGCGGACCATTCCGGTTGTCAAAAGTGATGGAGGTGGCTGAAACCACGGAACAACTGATCTTCTAACTACGGAATAGCTGATATTTTATGGATGCAAAAGATAAGATTTTGTAACCACCGAATTAACTCAGAAAGTTTTTAGAGAAATCATTGAATGTGTAGTAATATTGCATGGAAATAAGTAAAAACGAAAATACCTTATGTTAAAAAATTTAATTGTTTTTAACGGATGTACTAAATACACTATTTTGAATATTGCAACATAAATTACGTCACAATTTTTTGATTGTTACTGTTAACTTCTCATAGTTAAGTATTTTTTAGTTTTCACATTTTATCCGCATTCAAAGGACGTTCGAGACCTCCGAATGTCACCTTATTCTGTCAAATTTATTGAATTACCGTCGGCTTTTGTTCATCCTGAACCACTGTGCGCTGGAGGCGCGGACGCCAACGCTCACTGCTCGTCGAGTGGTGGAGAAGGAGGAGGAGGAGGAGGCGGCGGCGGCTCTCGGGAGAAAGATGAGAAGGGAAGGCAATTTGCGCGAAATGATGTCCCGGAGAAAAGATACGCGTCGCTTCCAATCCGTCTTGGCGCTGATGAGAAGGGCGGAAATGGTGCAGTTTCTTTTTCGCTTCGGCCCCGGCTCGGCCGGCGGCGAGAGATGCCGCCGCCGCTCCCGCCCCCGCCGCCGTCGTCGAAGGAGACCTTCCGTAAATTCATCAGCTCTGCTGCGGCAGCGGTGGCGGTCCAAGGCGCAAAGAAGCCTGAAGAGGCGGGTGGGCGGTAGACGAAATGCCGCCGACTTCGCAAAGTAGATGGCCGGAGAAATTGGGAAGTGATGCAAGAATAGACTTGAAGAGAACTGGAGAAGAGGCCCTGGAAATTATGTTTTCTGCTTTAATTTTTTTTTCTTTGTAAGTCGTTTTGTTGCTGTGTGTTTAAAGAGAATATTATGTACATGGTCTGTTCAAGAAGTATAACGAATTTAGAATTTCTTCGGGCTACGTACTATATTGATTTTTGACGTACTAGATTGATTTTTGATAATATTGTATCGTATTTCAATGTACCATTTTGTTCTGTTCAATAAGCTTGGTTTTAAACTGTTTTGGCGGTGTGAAGTATCCAATTTTCATTAATATTCATTGTATTTGTTTCCAAATAATCTATTGATTTAGGAATTAAACAAGTGTGATTGTTGTTGTTGGTTTTTTTTTTTTTCTTAGTTAAAATCTACTTTTTTGATTATTTCGTTCACACCATGGACGTAATAACTGAAATAAGGAAGTGTTGGTTGACCCAGCTATAAAAAGGCTGGATTTACAGAAACTATTTCGCTTGTCTCTAGTAAAAATAACGAGACCTGTTGTGAATTTTCCGACCTAGGAGAAAGATTTTCTTAACGCAGCAATTTTCAATGCACTGTTACAAACCTTAAAGCAAATCCTTTTTGCTTATTTTGTAACTGTGATTGTTGCCGTACTGATTTCTCACCGAAGGCAAGGGAATTGATTTGAGCCTTTTGTGCCTTCCCTTTGCCAGTGCAAGTATCTCAAGTGCTAGTTTGTCTTGACTTGCACAGTATGTGGGATGGGAGGTGTTATGTTGAGGGGTGAATGATGAACATGAATGGGTGCTAACGGTTGGTTAGGACAATGTATAGACGGGATACGTAGTTTTAGAAGTCCCCAATCACATGGAGAAAACACACGTGCTTTACGTATGAACTTGGACAATTCACTACCGTGGTCATTTTAATGTGTTCATATATATATTTCAATGGAAGCCGTGGTTTCACCGGTTCAACGTTCTGTTTAAATGAGAAATATGTGGATGACAAAAGTAAATCTTGATGATTTTAGCTCTGCGATTGTGGATATATTTTTTTAAGAATTTATTTTGATATTCATTAAATTAATTAAAAATGTCATGTTTGGCAGGCATGTTTTTCACATCTCATTTCAAAACTTTCAATGGAACTAGCCAAAAGCTGATATGCATTTTAATCTTAGAATCTTATTCTTTCTCCGAAATATATCTCTTATTATTTTAATTATATTTGAAGAATGATGAATTTAATTAATGTTGTGTAAAACTTCACTGTATCATACTTATTGCAGAATATCGTTCTGCGCTGTCTTACGTTTTTATTTGTTTTTTTATGTCGCTCTAATATTTGTATGATTACTAATAATAAATTGCCACTCCAGCTGTATTTATGTACATGTTTTCTGTTTCAGGTAAGTACGATGAGATACTAAAGCGAGTAGTGTGTACCTGAAGCGAATGTGAGTAGTACATTTTTGTTAAGGAGCATGATAAAGTTGGTTTCTTCATTTCAATTTGGTTGACGTTGTTTGCAGAAACGAATGAATAACATCGTTAGTGGTATTTCTGTTAAATCGAGTCAGATATGATTGGCAAAGAAAGATGTCTGTTTACTGCTTTGGCTCTTGGACCAACCGAGAAAATATAGTTGTTGACGGCTTACATTCTGAATTTGTCATATGTTTTAAATTGAAGTGAACTAACTAAAAGCAATTACATAGACAGTCTCGCTTTCGTAAGTGCTATTTTATTCTTATTTTTGTTTCCGGCTTGACAGGATATCCACTAAGACAAAACTGTCTCAAGAATTTTCCTCAGTCGCTCGTAATTTATAATACAACATTTACAGATTTACAACTTAGTAGTTCAAGATGACTTTCATGCGAAAAAGTATTGTTTTATATTAGGATTTATTTAACCGTGTACTTGACGTAAATCAGCTGTTCACGGTTACATCCAATCGGGAGCTTGAACGCCCGCATAGTGACGTCACTAGCGATATATAAGCTTCCGCTAGGATGAAACCACGATTTACGCCAAGTGCACGACTAAATATAGAACAGTAATGTTTATAGATCGATAATCTCTTCACGAAAACACCGCTTGTTGTCGTGTCGCTGTCTTTTCCAAAACACGCAATTTCCTCAGTTCGAACGTAGAATAAATTTCGCCTTCGATGTGTAACAAAATATTGGCAAACTTGTATTATTGAAAATCCTTGAGCTATTTGTTACCTATAAACTAAATATTGGAAAAATGTCTCGTCAGACCAGTGATGAATAAATAATGTATTTTATATTTTATGCCCTTGACACTGTTGGCAAGAAGCGACATCGGTTTTCTGATACCAAGGAGTGAATTAAAGCATGAGCAGACTAAGGTAATGATTAGATGCCATATTTATAAAACGAAATTTTATTTTAGTTCAACAATGTTAACATAAGTTTTTAAGGCAAGGTTTTGGTGTATTTTATTAATTTCGATTACTGACTAGTGACATGTAGCTACAAAAATTCTGCTGAACTAAACCACACAAAATGGTTTTCCTATAAGTAGCACGCACACTGTTCAAGAACAAATGAAATACTATCATATAGCACTGCAATGAATCAAATAATTCAACCATATTCAAGAATTCTTCAGTAACATATATACAGTATAACTTGTACACAGAACAACGGTTATATTCATACCAAGAGTATAAAAAAGTTAATGTTCCATAACACAACACGTGAATAGCAAATAATTAACGACGGGCAGCCTCTTCCTTGGTGACTTACTCTCGCGTGAGTCAGCTGTGTCAAAAGCCGTGACGCACTGAGTATGAGAATTCAGAAATCGAAACTGTCATAGTTTGGGGATTTTTTTCTGAGATTTGTGGATACGTAACGAAACCAACAGCACGCCGAAAATTGGTAATATGTTTAATATTTTAATACTTCTTTGATGTCGAATGCTTAGGGCCCCTTATGATATTAACCGACCACATCCCGTGAGAAAGCTTGTGCTCGGGCGCCGAGAGTCGCGACCTTCCACGCTGGAGAATGCCGAGGTATGTGACAGGCAGTCGCTAGCCTTCAGTTATTCTCGAATGCCGTAGGTTAGTTCCCTTTTTAGGATATGATACCACTGCGTTGTATGGCAGAACGCATTATCGATGAATCGACGGACGGCCCGGCGACAATGAGGAAGTTCTTCGTGTATTATGCAGAAAGTATTTCTAGCGTCTCTGAAGCTATTATTGGAGATTATAGAAGTGCATAGACTCACTTTCATTTCCCGAATTCATAAATAGAAATTTTGACAAAATATAAATTTCGTTAGTCTACTTTTGGTTAGATAAATTTGAATTTGTGAGCTGTTTCTGTGCTTTTGATCTAGTGATTTATTGATTATTGATGCAAACTGAAAATAATTTATTTGCATTTTTTTGTGAATTAATGAAGAAACGATGCTTTCTAAATACAGGCTCTAATTTCATGAAATCGAAAATGAAATAATAATAATATAAAATAAATAATAATATAATAATAATATTATAATAATAATATTATAATAATAATATTATAATAATAATATTATAATAATAATAATAATAATAATAATAATAATAATAATAATAATAATAATAATAATAATAATAATGGATTTTGTTCATGCCAAGATGAAGAATCTTGAATTAGCCATTAGCCATGGCTGTTGCAGTGCTGATGCGCAGATTGGCGTAGTGGATTGGCAGAGAGCGCTGGTGAATGGGCGTGGAGCGGCAGCGTCCGCGCGAGGAATGCCGCGCAGTTTGCGACACGTGGCCGCGGCGCTCTTTCAGCCGCTAACGCGGTCTCTGCCATTACCCAAGCCCCCCCGCACGCGCTGCGCCGAGCCGCGCTCACACCTTGATTCGACGTCGCTGACATCATCGTCGGTGCCACTGCCACTGCCAACACCACCGTCACTGTCATGTTACCACTGCCATCATTGTCGGTCAGGCCTTCACCGCCACTATCGAGGGCCATTCATTACGAAAACGTTAACGTTGGCGTGAAAAGTTAAGCACATTATTTTAGCAATAAGTGAAACTATCATCGGAAAAACTTGGCTTGGGTTCTAAGCGTGCTTTCACAAACTGCAGTAGCTTGGGTCTAACGAAAGGAACTGCATTGGATCTTGGAAACTCTCGACGTTCTTTGGTTCGCGCTACGGTACACGATAGTGCGGTGTTCTCAGACTACGTAAAAGTCAGGGAGTGGAGTTCGCTGATTTTAGCGGTTGGGTCTTCCGTGTACGTCCCGTTCTGATTTGTTCCGTCGAATAGCGACCGCTGTCATCAATGTCGCCGCCGCCGCCGCGATTTCTGTTTACTTCGCGAAAGCAAAGTAGATATCTCTGGTGCGGGCTGGTTAGGCCAGAGCCGCGTGTGCGGAACTCGATGATGCGGTCGTCCTTCTCGGATCGATCACGGGAGAGCAAACGTTTGATTTTGAAAACGCATTTCTTCTCAGAGTTGTTTTCTTCGTACCTTTCAGTGTTGCGTAAACTATGTACCACGTTTCCTCCCATTACTTGTGCCAAAATCGGCGAGGATGTTATACTGCCTTTGTGCCAGTAGGGCGCATCAGCATCAGTTTTGTTCACCATTCGTCTTAATATTCCTCTTCAACTTGAGAGAAGATGTATTGAAAAGAATGCAGGATTGCGTGTCTGTCGAGTTATTCGTAGATAGCTCATTACCTTCGAAACTCTCGATACGTCAAGTAAGGGATATTTAGCGGAATCCCATGTGCGGTCATTTCAGGTTAGCTGCTTTGTTGTTTTGAAATCTTATCCACTTCTGTGGTGACTTTTGTTTGTTTTAGCGTCATGTTGCAGGGTCGCCATACATGTTTCGAAATCATGTGGAGGAATGGCGTCCTTACTTGTTGCATCACTGCGCGTTCCAAATAGTAGATGGTGTGGAATTCTTGGACAGCGTGTACTCTCAGGCACTTCGTTTATTGCTTTGATTGTTGTGGCACAAGAGTAAACGATGCATCTTGATTCTTGCTTAGACAAAATCGGATTATTAAATCGTAAATGGTTTCCGAACCTGATATCACTGCAACCATTATATCCAAACTGTAGAAATAAATATTTTGTTAGCAATCAAAATCTTTAAAAGATTTCTGCTAATCATTGTTGAATTGTTTTTTGCGGGACTATTTTTTCGTAATTAAACGATTCTATTGGAATTTGAGGTACTTCGATAACCATCCACTAACAATTGTGGTCAGATTTCAACCCTTCTACTGACTATTTCATTAGTACTACTGCTCAGTAGATCATATTACTAGACAAAACTGCTTGCCTCCGCTCCTCACCCCGTGATACTTTCCTGTTTCTCTTTACCATCATATTCATTAAATTTTGGAATCGTAGCATAATGACTAGCACTTACATCTTCCACTGCTGGAGTCCTGGTTCCATTTTTTCATCAGTCCATGTGGAATGTATGGTGGACGAAACGAGAGCAGGTTTTGGCGATCTCCTCTTTCTTCTTTCTCTCATTTCATCATTTCTCCATCACAACCATCCAATTCAATTAAAAGTATATTCAACTACTTATTAGATTCATAGATCTCAGTGACCTCAGCAGTTGGTTTTCTTAACCCCAAATAATGAATTGAAAGAAAATTTTTAACACACGCATTTTCAGGAAAACATAGTTTTAATCTTTGTACACTGAGTATGTCTATCAATGAATACTCAGTGCCTCTCGTCGATAGTTATCAATAAAAAAATGAAGATTTTCTTCCAAATGTGGTAACTACATATGTTGCGCTATCCCACTGCTCAATTTATCCGAGCTGTGAAGGAAAATCTTAGGAGAGAAGTGAGTTTCATTTATCATTTAATGTACACGTAACTCGTGAACATTTGAGAGAGATCCTGCCTTCGTACAATGTAACGGTATCTGATGTTCCGTTCTTTCTATAAATGTCACTTGCTGGCTCTTGGTAACTTGGCAGCTAATGCCCAATACCGAACAATGCCATTTTATTTCACCAGAGTAGATGAGAGTTTAAGAAACTTCTCCCAAATGAAAATAATCTTAATTGCCACACGTCACACTACTTAGCATATTTGTTTTCGTCGTGGATTCAGCATCTCGTTGCAAAATTGTGTTAATATGAGGCATAATACATTGAAGCAAACACGATATCAAAATCCTCTATTGAATTTTTGGGTCTCCACATGTAAATCAATTGGTGTACTAAACGCCCAAAAAGCACAACACACACACGTGATGTATGCGTTCACAACATTGTCAGAACCTTTTGTGAAAAGTATGCATCTCTCGAAGAAATATATCTCCGGTCTGTTGCGCTAAACTAATAATTTAATAAAAAGGGCAGTTCTGTTGCAAAGCGCCTTGAAATCGTCATACGATTGTAGATGAGATAAGTTAGTCAAAAGGTGTCAGTAACTTGACTGAGGCTTGAAGGTATCACCGCTGTGTGTATTTGACTGAAAAGATACGCTTTAAACGCGACCTGCGTTTACTCGCAAAATAGAAGGATACACTGCACATTTTGCACTCACAAAGATATTATGTTACATGCAACGCTTATGGAAAGCTGTGTGTAGTATTACACCTGACTATCCCTGTGTGTTCTGCGTTTCTTCGAACGGGATCTAGGAAGACGTGATAAGGCCTACTTATTGCGCCAGTAGTGTGACGTATGGCTTAAAATCTTCAACATCGCCTTCCTTTTGCAGTTCTAATTGAGTAAAAATTTTCCAATATTTCTGCAATTTATGGATATAACCCATTAATGATAATGTTAATAATGTGTGCCATAAGTGTCAAAGTGATTATTTTGATGAACGTTTATTCAAGAGAGAGATTATCTAGGATATTTGCGCGATTTAAGCGTATGGATCATCTCAGGACTCTCAGTAACCCTGGCTTGATGCGCATACTACATAGTAGCTGCGCTCTTTTCTTTCTTTCTGCCATCAGTTCGTGGTCGTATTGAGAAATATAATGACCGAAAAAACCGACGCTTAATGATGATGATATTTCAAGATCAGCGCCCATCATCGTACAAATGGTGAAGTGATAAAGGCCGAAAAGTCTTATAAGTGAAACACGAGACTGGCCACGGAAGCCCGGCAGAGACATAACTAAGGTACAGACATGTCGCAGCGCGATGTAAAGCACCATGGCAGGGACCGCTTGCTATGTGTGTATGCTCATAGCTACACATATTCTTGATCCTGCCGCTCCCCGTCTCGTCGCGCCCTATTTGTACCCTTAGTATCGGACGAGTTGTAAATGGAGTTCGCCCAGATGACGCCCCAATCCGACATGCTCTGGAATGATGGGACTATTCTCAGAGAGGCGGCCTTGGCTCTTCGCGCCCGTGGAAAGCCTCTTGCCTTGACGCACGCGTCGTGTCCCCGCGTCTGGCGAACGAGCACCGGCAGCAGCGGCGGCCAATACAGTACCGCCTCCCGAGTGCACACGGCCCGCACGTGAACATTGGTCTGGACAATCTTCATTTAGACATTGCGGTACCCTTATAATTGGTTTATTATGTCAAATGCGTACATTCTTTGGTGGCAAGGTAAGTGTGGTGTTGTGTGTGGGAATCTTTACTAAGCATGTGTGTCACGTTCAAAGAAGTTGAAAATTAAAGCGTTTTCTGAAAATTTGAAAAATGTCTTAATAAAAAAATACGAGTATAAGTATTTATGGAAAGTCTATACTAAGGTGGAGATTGGTGTGAATATTTTTAATTTCGTAATTATATTAATAAATTATATTAATAAACAAATTTAAAACCAGTTATTCTTGTAGGTCTGGCACTTTTAATCACTGTGCTTTTTTATTTGATGTAAATTTAATTATCACAATCTCGTTCATAAGTTCCCGTACAAAAAAAAAGTCTCCCGCAGGAATCAAACAACGGGAAAAAAGACGACGGTGTTCACACGAGGTACCCCTCATATCTGTCAATCTCCTGCGGCAAGGCAATCTCCTTGTCCGCCTCCGCCCCTGCGCTCCCCTCCTCGCCTTTTCGTCACGCCCGACCGGGTGAGCAGCAGTGTCGCACGCCGTAGTACAGCGTCCGCCTGCCCGTTCAGGGTCGATCCACTTTTGTTACTGCGCTCCATTGTCCGGAACGACCGGGTGATGCGCTCCCGCCCCCGCCCTCGCCGCCGCCGCCGCCGCATGCGCCAGATGAATGCGGTCGGTCGATGTATTCCCGTCGTCGAGAGGTGACCTTTGGGAGGTGGCGGATAGATGGGCGAGGGGGAGAGTGCGACTGTATGGTAATCCCGGAGGATCTTCCTCTGCCGCCGCCTGTGTGCTGCACGTGACTTCGTCTGGGCGCTGCAGATGTCGCTGATCGAACACAGCAAGGAGGGAGCCCTTCGACACGATGAAATGTTGAAGAGTCTACATGCTATCGGAATATCGGGCAACTGAAAAAAGGGGCGATTTTTCTGTCAGATGATAATAGGTACTCCTTTAACTCGCAGACACGTACGTCAATACTAGTCGGTAAGCTGCTGAAACATCGGAATATGTAACTGTTGAGCAAGTGCGGATGCAAAGGATGGAAGTTTATGGTTAAAATTAGCTACAAATAACCACTCTCCCGATTTCTTTAAATTGTTTTTTTATTATTTTTTTATAATCAATTTTGTATTTTCTGAATGAAAAAGAAAACAATGCCACGCTCAATAAGAGCTCAAGTGAATTATTTTTTGGCTCAGCTGAAGAAAATGAAATAGATTTTTTGCGCAAGAGATTTGTTTAATTTAATAATAGTTGGCAAAATCTTGATGAGATTCCAACTATTTCTTTTCAATTACGTTTTATTCGAGAAAAAACGTCGTGTTTTAATTTTAGCATGGATTGTCCGTTGCTTCTGCGCGTCGCATGGCCGATGGCGGGTTTTGATGGAGGGAGGGGAAGGGGAGAGGAGAAAGAGGCGGGCGCCGCCCGCGATTCTTCAGTTTATCCCGGCGTCACCCACCGCTTGCGTAACCCAAGGTCGCGTAAACACAAACACTCCGCCTCGCCCCCGCGGCGGCACTTGCGCATACCCACGTCTTCCCTCTCGGGCCCTTCCTGCGCGGCGGGACCTAGATCAAATATTTTCCTCTAATCCGCTCGCTCTCGGCATCGACGGGGTGGGGAGTGGGGGTGGGGGTCGTGCGCCACGTGCCGCCCGGTCTCCGCAAACCTGCTCTCGCTCTTTGCTCCGCCGCGCCGGGGAATCCCCTCGCCGCGAGCGACCGCCCGCCTCGCGGACGCCTGGGTTCCGGTTGGCCGGAAATAGGCGGGCAAACACTCGGGTCCTGCGACGCAGAAGAACACTCTGCCGGCAAGTGTGGAGATGTCACGAGATTGTTTTGGGCGATTGTTATCGTGATCACCGTAATTATGTTGCAATTCGCATTGCTGTATCAAAGGGAGTAATTAGACCTGCATGTACAAAAGTTAGTTTCTCAGGGAAATTGACTCTGGAAGTAATAATAAGATCATTTCGTTCGTTTGTTCGTTAGAATTATTGCAAATTAGGCGTTCCAGTAAGGTTATAACAAGGTTTCCAAACATGGGTCTTTCCTAATGGACGTAGATAATTGGCAGTACATTGCATGTGCGAAAGGTGCTTTACAACTCAATATTCGTGATGCATATGCTCGTTATTACGGTTTATCGATAGAGCGGTAATTCATAAGTACTTGTCTATAGCTTTTTTGTGACAAATGGACGAGCTAGAAAAAGCATTACTGAAACAGACAGTAGGTACTGATAACTTTCCGTTCTGTTGTGTAATTATTTCACGTGTCAGAATAGCAAGGCCGTGTGTATGCTTGGCGAATCTCTTATATTATTGTTTCCTGATTATTATGTACACGAGTACGATACACGGAGTGCAATTCGTTCATTTCTAGGCACTTAAATTTATTTACAATTTTTATGTAGAGTTCAATATTTGATATCAAAAGGGAACTAAGACATTGTTGCTATTTTGTACCCGAGTGTAATGTACGAATCTTTTGGGAAATTCTATTATTTTTTTACGATTTAGCATATCTATCTTGGATAGTATTATTGTACATCTTATAACCATAATTGTTTATATTTTTAAATAAAAGTAAAAATGTTGATTTTTTTTTAGATATATAATTCACTGTCGAATAGTTGCTGAGTATATATTCCCTACCAATGAATCTCACGAAGAAGCCCGATGCCCTTTAAAGGCAGTTTCAGCTCCACGTTCTTAACTGGCATTATTTTACGCGACGTGACACTTTCTTACCATGTGCGAAGATATACCCTCCCCATTCGCGAAACAGCCATGGCGCCACCCACATTGCTGCGGCGGCGACTCTGACGTCAGCTGGTCACGTGCGGGGCCGTTCGAGTATATCGCCCCCCCCTCCCTCTCCAACACCGCGTCTCGCGGGCCCAAATTTTCCCGCAGTGCCCCTTCTTTCCCCCTCTCCCTTCGCAATTCCCTTGCCACCGCTGCCGCCGCCGCCTGCCGAGGCCTTGGGTGCTCGCGTGCCGCCGCCGCAAACTTGAACCTGAGGTAGAGGCCATATGCGGCAGCCTCGCCTGGCGCGGCGAAGGCACTTGCAGTGGCGGCAGCAACAGCTGGGAGGGGATGCGATGATATTGTCGGTGTTGGTGGGAGTGTAGTTGAGAATGATGTCAGCGAAGTGACATAGCGTAGCGACCAGCAATCGATACTCCGGTTTGCATCGGATGTTCTCGATAGTCTTCTGCGGAGTCTTCCTATATTCCCATGCCATTTACTTCACCAAGAGTATTTTACGATAAATTATATCATCTTTTATTAATCAGTAACTCATTGAGCACCCTTGGGCACCCCTCTAAAGAACTATTTTTCGTAAAAGAATTTTTCATAATGATAATTTCAGTCTTTTAATTTTGGGGTTTGCGTGAGTGGCAAGTTGATTGCAGCGAGGATAGTCTCCGGGGCCGCCGGCAGACGGTGGGTGGCGGTGGCGTCGGTGGTCGTGGCAGCGCGGAAACTCGAAGTATCACGCTCAAGGTCGCCACACGGCGCCGGTAACCCGAACGACGCCTTTTGGGGTTCTTTTGTGGGCTTTCATAACGCTGTGTTGTTGTCTGCGTCTATATTTGATCGCGACGTAGTTTTTTGCAGAGCTAAATTGCCTGCTGCAGGTTGCTGCGGTAATATTCTGGTTGTAAAAATAAACCCTGTGCGGTTCAGGCGGCACGTGCCCGACGTTGCGTTATGTAAAGACGGAAAATGTGCTACCGTAACGATTGCAGTAATTTACAGTAATAAATATTGCGTTTTCTGTAGGATTGGCGGTGGTTTGGGAAAGCTTTCTAAATTAGATTCAAACATGATTCATTCGTTTTTTGTGTTTTATCGTTGAAAATATTTCAGCATAAGGGTTTCTCGACCCCTTCACCGCCCCTCCCCACAAAAAAACATTCAATCACTCATCACTAAGAAATTATTTCCAACTCGTTTATACTGTTGATCAGTCATGGCTTTCGGCTGTTTCCATTTTTTCATCATTATTTTATTTTATTTTGGTTTTGACAAAATGCGTGTTCTAAGAAAAAATGTAAAGAAAAGATACGAAAATAAATTAGGTTCGTTGCAGAGTACTGTAACAGGCGGAATTTGTAAAGTGTATAAGTTCTGAGTTCCTTGCGAGTTATTTCTAGGAAACAACGAATTGCTTCCGAGCAGCGCCAAGCGCTATGTGTTTTCCTGGGAGGGGGAGGAAACTTTGAAGGGGCTCAAAATAGATGACTTTCGTCGCCTACCCAAAAGTTGTGCAGAAAACGTCAACGCTGGATGGTGGCATTTATTTCGGGGAGCATTGTTCTAGTGGAGTGTTGCAACACTGACAATTGCCCTTTTCTGGCGATCTTCGGCTCATATAATCGTGGCCGTGCATCTTCTTTTTAGACTAAGAAAATTTTACTCCCGGGGTGTCTGTAGATGAATTTACACAAGGAACGTTAATCAAATAAACTCAGGCCCCCCATATTTTCACCGTGACTCTCCGTCCCTATACACTCTTCGAATAAAAAAAACCTTTGCCAGTAATAACATAAAGCATGATATATTATTGTTTCCTTGTCTCGCAGAGAGAAATATTTTGACACAATTAACCATTATCAGTGATGACTCCCAAACCATGCAAGAGCGGAAAGTGTTGGTGAAGCCCTACCCTAGCACCGGCGTGAGTAGTCTTGTCTTCGGAACCCAGCGTCAGCATCCGTGTTGCAGGTGCGGCGCCATGCCGACCGTTGAACCCTACGTAACCAGGAGGGTCGTGCACGGCGATACGTGTGGTTCGTGACTTGGGCGTGATCTCCCGTCACGCCACATCCCGCGCGGAGCCATCAACAGACCGAGATAGCGCGTGCGCCCCTGCGGCGGTGTCGACTCGACCGACCCCACCCCACCCCACCCCACCCCACTTTGGTCCCACTTTAGGGTCCCTCTTAAAGAAGACCAAAAGTTTCGAAATTTCATCTTTGCTCAGGACGGTGTCGGTCTCTCCCGCACACATACCTGTCTTACTCCAGCCAAGAAAGTACACTGTCAGAAACGCAAAATCTAAGAAAATTCTAATGGTGTTGTATTCTAATGTTAATTGTATTGTTAAACATGATAGATGCGTGCGTGATGGAGTTTCAAAAGCCAGTATTGAATCTGTACTGTACGCATTCCTCTGAATCAATCTGACGGAGAAGAAAACAGTTTTCAATGTTTGAGAATTGTTTTATTGGTGAAAAGATAGAACTCATTTGCACAAGAAATTTAAGGAATTTGTAATATTTATTACATCGAGAAACCCTCCACTCAAGGATATTCCGAGTCTTTAGTAATGCTGCTGACTCCTCTATGATCGTGTTGTTGATTTCCCACATGTGGAACGGGCTTGCGACGCGACCGAGATCTGGTTCCCGCGAAAGTGGAAGCTCTGCTGAGACCCGGACAGGCCCGGCCCGGCCCGAAAGAGGCTGCCGCCGTGCCGCTAAGCATTTTTTTTTGTTGTTGTTTACAACCAGCTAAAAGATGTGGCTAAATGGAACAGTGCACGCTAAATATACAGTTGAGTTTTTCTGGGAGTTAAAAATTAACCAGTAACTACTATTCAACGGTGTATTTAAATTAACTGCTTAAGTTAGTCCGTAAAATACCTGTAAAATGTAAGTTCGTAAAATATAACTTTCGAGGTGAACATGCACCTAATATAAAAAAAAGGATGTGGAAGGCCAATTTTCATTCCTTTAAATAAATAGAAACATTCAAGTAGTAGGTATGCGAGTCAAGTTGAGCCATATCTGAACTTGGCGTAAAATGCGTTGGAAATTTTGCGTTAGTTGGGTCGAAACTCTTTTAAATTAAGTGCGGAGTTTCGCTGTGCTTCCTTTATACATACTCCCATGCTTCAGCTGTTAATCGGGAAAAAAAATACTCTCGTCCTGTCTCGCTCTTTCTGTCCTTGTCCTATGTTTGGAAGTTGCTCTCTAGATGAACGCGCCTGATCGCTCGCATCTGGCTAGAAATAAGCATCTCGCAATTTCCTTCTCCTCCTCCTCCTCCTTCTGCATCAGTGGTTTTACTATCCTTGCGGAGTTCACTGACCACGGTCTCCGCAGATGTTTGCTTGTAGAAATCTTCGATGTTTTGCAGGTAGTGTCCATCACATTTTCTTTGTCATTGTGATTCCTCACCGGAATTCAACTAGTAGAAATTATTGCAAAGAGCCAGCGATGAGAAACATAGATAATATTCATTGAAACTAGTACGGTAAGGCAGTCCTCTACCTACATGTGAGTGGAGAGAAATAGATTGCAATTGGAATGTTCGTTACAACTCGTTCAAAATATTCGTTCTACTGAAAACGACAATGCTGATCTCGTGCAAATACCACCAAGCATAATTGACTTCAGTCCCCATTGGTGATAATCAAGTTACAAAAATATTAGCGCTCCCAATAGTTAATATCTTTAATATTTAAAAGAGTTAGACTTAAATACTAAAGAGACATTTTGTGTTAATTCGATGGTAATCTCCCGGATATACCTTGAGCCACGCGCACATTATGCGAAATATTTTTTCGTTGATTTAAAGCGTGCAGCCTTGCCAGGGTTTTGCATCGTGATCGAAGTGGCCTCAAAACATCCGTCGTTGTGAAATCTTTACAACTACGACGGCCAAAATTAAACGCGGCTTATTTACCTCTCTCCGTCTCTGGATACACACGGGTGCAACACGAACGGCGTGTCTCGTGAGGCGGAGGGTGGGGGCTTCGAGGAAGCAGGGGCGTATTTCGTTGCGGAGTGCTCCAAGCCGCGTGGCTTTCGATGTTTACAAAAAGCTCGTAAAACCCCCGTCGCGACTCGACTCGACACGGCGCATCGCGTCGCGTTTAAAGCCCCTGCACTCTCCGCCTCTGGCGCCTCGGAGGGAGGGAGAGGAAAAGATGAGGCCGAAGCGCCGGTGATGGAGGTGGCTAAATATGCAGGTGGCTGCGTTGGAGTCTAAACGACGCCCAGCGTTTCTAAAAGAGAAAAAAGAAATAAAGAACAAAAAATTCCGTAACATCTAACAAAATTCCGTAACGTCATATATAGCAGTGCGAATTATCAATACTTCGTGTATTTTTAAAAATTTAAGAAAAATATGATATGCAAATGGCCATACATGGAATTCGGAGTCATAAGATCGGTATATGTGAATCCTTAAATTTATTGAAAACTATCTATATATCATTAAAATCGTCATATGGGCGAAAATATTTATAGTCACACAACTTTAATATGAGTCTTCGTTTTTTCAAAATGACAAATGTGAAAGACAAACTGAAATAACTGAAAATTGGGTTTCTCAAACAATCTTGAGATGGTGAACGTTGATTCAAAATGTTCAAAGAGATAATCCCTTCCGTGATAAATCACAAGTGTGAAAACTTCCATTGCTTCCACATCCGACCGCAGTGTTTTGATTTATTGTATATCGATTTATGTATGAGAAATACCCATAGCTACGAAAGCGCAGGATGCAAGGCGGGGGCGTGGAACGCGGGTAGACGTGCGGACGGGCAAGTCGTTCGACCGGCGCCGCGTCCGTCGACAGGTGTGGCGCCTCCTCCTCCTCCTCCTCCCCCTCCTCCTCCTCCCCCTCCTCCGCCTTCGTCGCGCGGAACGGCAGCGGCAACTCTCTCCGCCCGTCTAAAAATAAACGCGCGCCGCCGCCTCCCTCGCCGCCGCTTCACCTGACGGCTGCGCAAGTGCCCCCTCCCCCTTCCACCACCGTTCCGACCACCCGGCCCCCGCCCTGGCGCAGGCAGCGCGGCGATGGTCACGTTCGGCAGTGCACGCGGACGCCGCGTCGGGACGCTGGAAGGCGCCCGAGCGCGATACGTGACAGCGCGCTGACAGCAGAGAGAGTGCACATGCGTCAGCGTATTGACCAGACGTTATATACATATATAATATAATTAAATATATATATATATATAGATATATATATACATACATATACATTGTGTGTTTTGTGCATTTCTGTTGTATGCTTTTGTGCAGTCCACTAGATTTTCTATTTTTTATTAATAATCATTCATTCTTTCTGAAACTCTCTTGGCAAAATTATGAATGAAAGCAATTATGTAGTAATTCGATTATGGTAGATGGTGCCATCAAAGGTGAATGTTTCCTATTTTTTTCTTATGAAATTTTCTTAACATAGTTTGTACACGGTCCTCTGTTGTGTGTACGAATGTTATGTAAAGAACGCTTCTTTTCATTTTGCTCTTAAGGCACAGGTAAACCAGTTAACAATGATGTATTATTTCGCAATTGCTAGAAAATGACTATTTGTTACTGTACCTGGTCCTCATTGCACGCCTACAGATGATACTAGAGAAAAATTATACTTTGAAGAATATAATGTGTGAGTTCTATATTTATATTACTTCTTTGAAAATGGCAACGCGAATGGAGAAAAAATTAAATGTCTATCGTAAATTTCGATGTCAAGTAGAACAAAATGTATTTGAATAGTTCTATAAAACTTGCCGAATTTCAACCATTGAAACAGCGTAGTTGATAGCTCATATAGTTTTCGTACCAAAATAAGTGGCACCTTCTTTCTATGAAATTACGTTTCTTGACGAGCATTTGTAGATGTATTTTCGAACTCTCACAAGACGACCAGATCTGCTTGCATGTTTACAACAAATACATGCAACGGAGCAAACATAACCTTGGATATCAAGTAGGGATTCGTGAATCGTGAGCGGACGAACTTCCTCGTGTATGAAGAGTTATCGGTGTTAACAGAAGTTTAGTGGCTACCTGTGCAGATCATCACGACATATGACTAAGCGAAGTTGTGAAAAATGGATACCTTTTATTTTTAGATTCATTTACTTCTCCGTGCAGAACATTCAAGGTTTTAGTAGCCTTGTGAACAGTTCTGAAGTTGCATTTCAGGACTAAATGTTAAAATAAACCCTCGTCATTAACAGAAATTCAGAGGGGCCCAAATAATCTGTATTTGGGATACAAACATTTATTTTATTTCATTAGGGGTCTGTATTACAAGTATGTTTCTTTGCCAGGGCCCACATTTCGTTGTTTAGACCGAAATTCATGTTAAGCGAGTTCATGCTAACGAGGTTATACTACATTTATTAGCGATATCTAACTAATGTGTAGTTCCGCAGCAATATTTCCACAAGCAAGTTGTTAATGAGATGGTAATATTTGTGCGAAGAGGTATTCAAATAGTAAGTTAATGGAAAATGGAGTTATTTCGTGATTATAAATAGTAATTATGTAGAAGCATTGATGTTAGCACTTCGTTGGAGTGATGTCAAACTAGTTTATTATTATTATTATTATTATTATTATTATTATTATTATTATTATGGGAGCTTTATTTTAAGTTCCACAGCTCTTTCTTGTTTTGTAAAAGTATCTGATTGAAGATAATACATCTATTTATTGTAGAATAAGTTTTACGTAAGAATTAACGATTGTGTTGAGCCGAAAATTGCTGATTCGTCGTGAGAATTATTCTGAAACCGAAACACTGCAACGGCGGAAAAATACGACCTACTCGTGAAAATTCTCTCTCTCTTACTCGTGTCCTTATATCGTTATGTTATGTTTTCCTCCCTCCTGCCTGATCCCTTTTCTTTCGTTTTATGCGTTTTGTCTCAGTTCAACGCCCCATTGGAGGAAAACCGTGAGAAAATTGCGCACCGATGTGGATTTCGCTGGAAAAATGAACAGTAGACTATCGTGGCGGGAGGCGGATCCGCATGGGCCACACCAGATGCCAGAACCAACGCCCACTGGCGGCGTCCTACGAGCCCCGCCCCGCCCCCCCGCCCGCCTTCGCCTCGCGCCACCCCGCTCCGTCACGCGCCGCCCCGCCCCCGCCCGCCCGTCAGGTCAACCTTGCCCCGTGCTCGCTCAGCCCCGGCCTCTCAGGCCGGAGTGATTCAACGAGGATCACGTATGTCCCCTCCCTTTTGGACGCTTCTTAAGATGTTGCTGGACTCGCACCTGACGATGGACTATAGGGGGTGACAACGATGAGGGGGAGGTTCTCCCTTCTGTGACGACGACAGCGAAGTAAATGTCGGGTGGTAGCGGCTGCAAATGACGGTAGTGTCGGTGATGATGTAGTTGCAGTAGATAATAGTGAGGTAACAGTGACGACGGCAGCAACGGCAGCTGTGGAAACGTGGCCTCCACGATTGGAGTCGCTTTTTTTTCGGGTGACGCGACGTCGTGGAAAGAGCTGAGGCGTGCGGAGGCGGCCAGAAAAGGCCGCTGCCGTCCGCCTCTGCACGCGTTCGCTCTCCGCCGCCTCCTACTTCCCGCCTCGGCGCTCGTACTCCGCGCCAGCGCCCCTGGGCGGGAGTGCACAGATGCTGGAGAAGGCTGGGAGAGAGAGGGAGAGGACGCAGTCTTGCAGCTTCGATCTGGGAATTCGCTCGATTTCTGAACAGCTCTTCGTATTCATCGTTTAATACTTCATCTTTTCTTTCTTCTCAAGCGTTTTCTCCATTCTGTTTTAATATGTTCTCCTGAACCACGCCGTTTTGATACATTATATTTGTACTTTTCGTCTTGTTGAACGGCAGAATATAGTGTACTGCGGTGGTTTTCCTTCAGTATGTTGCTTTGGCTCCCTTCGCCGAGCAGTTTTTAGGGCGATGTGATGACGATTGCAGTCTGCAGATTGCTTTAAACCCGCACCCATCACTGCAGCTGGCACATTGCTTATCTTAATGAACCTGTAATACAGCGTGACATCTTGACCAAGGAGTAGGTACTTTTATTTATGCGAAGAAAGTACATTTCTTCGAGGAAAAATAACTTCCTCTGTGATATTATTTCGGGGGGTATTTTGGAGAATACTGCGCGTTATTGTTTTACGAAGAAACATTCCCATTTATTATTATATAAGTAATCTTTATCAAGTGTTTTTTTTCTTTACGATATTTTATACCTAATGTAACATTTCATAGAAATCATAAATTGGATTTAAGTTCATTCAGTTGAGATGAAATGAAAATTAGTATTTAAATGTCCATGGAATATTTTATATATAATACGCATCGTCTAACGACTAGCGCGAACTATTTTGACAAAGTAGATTAGATAATTTCTAAATTAATCAAATTTAGGGGTTAGTTTAACGTGGTAAATAGCAAATTCCATTATATATTTCTTAAACACTTTCTGGAAATAAACTTGAATGTAGTACGAAATCGTTTACTTTAATGATGTTTTTCATATGACGATTCCCCATTATTTTCCTAACCTGTCGCTGAATATGTGTGTAAACAGGGCATTGACAGAGAAAGCAAATTCAATGTATAGCGAAAGCTACACCAGTCTTGCTCCGCTTCCTTATCGATGATGGTATCGATCGAGGCGTGTAGGTAACGGGAAGTCGTCGAACAGAGCCTCGAGCCGGTTTCAACTATGAAGGGTCTTGTTCCTTGTGTTAACACAGGGGAACATTCATTAGTAGCGATATGCTTCTACGACGTTCTATGGGAAGCTCGTACATCAGTGGAGGCTGGTCCGTAAGTGTTGCGATGCTGCAGCTGCCTACCCATTCTCCTGAATAAACAAAAAAATCAAAATAGAGATTTTTTAATTTAATACACCGATGAGAAGCTGATGCACTGTTGAGGAAATCGTCTGTGAATTTTCGTAATACGCGTAGTTATGACCGGAACGGTTTCGGGTCTGGCATGTGCTTCTTTGAACGAGAAAGCCTGCTTATATCACCCAAAGCTAGAGAATTCGTGTTGGGCTCATACACTAAAATGCTGGCCATTAAACCTATGAAGTCTGTGAGAATCACAGCACCAGGCAGGGTCCTTCACCCTGACTTCTATTGAGTAGTTCCATATTAGCAAATATGGAACTGTCAACAGATAAGTTATCTTAGTGACAAAATGTCGGCAAAATCAAACTTCAACAAGTAAAAGAAAATTAAAGATACATTTTTATAATTTACCAAATTAATTTACACCAAATTATTAAATAAAGATTAATTATCAGCTAAAATATATTTTTATAAGTAAAATATCAGATATTATGAATTTCATGTGATACAATTCAACTAGTAACAATAATTCAAACATTTGTATATAATTTTAATGGGGATTTTTTAACATTTTTTTAAAAATTAAATCTTTAAAATTTTGTAACATAACAAATATTAACTATAATATTTTCTTGGGAGATGGATTATTAATTTTGTCCTTGGTGCAACTGGAAATGATTACATCTCTGATAACACTGCTGTACATATCCACTCACTCGCTTAGACAATACTTTGACATAATGAACAGCTGTTTGTATAAATCACGTAATGATTTGTGCGCTAGAATATGTTCGTTCACTCTTGTGTAGTGGAGTGGTTGTGTGAGCGTGGCCGAAAATGCACTCAGCGGATGTTGCTAGAGTTTACGTATGTGTATTTATGACCATGTCTATATTACTCTTCATCATAAACAAATAAAGGCGGATTTGTATTTAACCCTAAAAATTATTTCCTGTAGATTTACATCCTTCAACTCGTATTCTTAACGTTTCATTGTCTATTTACGGGTAAGCATAAAGACACGGTCAATAGACTGACGTGATAAACGAAAATGAACCATTGTTGTTCGTTTCTCTTCATCAGTATTAGTCTTTTAGGTTATGAAAAGCTTACTCACTCAGTGTTTCGTTAGGTACTTTGAGACGACGGAAGTAGTTAAGTTCCACTATAGAAATATTGCGTTGCGCTTTTATTGCCAAGTCTAGGCCAAAATTTCCTAACGTGAAGTAGTTTCCGATCAGCTTTCGTTGTTTGTTTTAGTTTTATTACAGTTTGTGTTTTAAAGAGCGAAGGTTAGTTCCTTCAGGCTTCAATTATCGCCCGTGGAGATGAGCGTCATCCGCTTCGACCATTAAGCAGTATTTCTATAAGCAGTGGTGTATAGAATTGTTGTGTACAATATGCGTGCGCAAACGTTGACTTTTTTTTTACCGGGACGCCTTTGTTTGCCACCTCAGCTAAAATTAACCAATTGTTGCGAGACGGTCTTTTTCTTGGGCGAAATTTATACTTCCAACGACGGCATTACGAAACATCTCAAGGACCGCGTCAGCCGGCGTGCTGGTTTCGTCAGGTATTCCAGCGGGCAGGAGTACGTGCTCATGGGCTCACGTACTCTGTGGCCAGGAAGGAGTGGGCATTTGGCCATCCCTCCTGGGACACGTTTAGGGGCGGTGCAATAAGTCACACAGACAACGTACAATTCAGTATTGTAATGTGGTTAGTCGTTGACGTATTCAGTAATTTTGAAGTATCTCTTGGTCTCTAAATCTTACTTATTATCTGATCTATTTTTTTAAACGACATTGGAACAGTGTGGTATCCCCGCCATTTCCACCATTGTTCAAAATCTTTCCTCCACCGGATTTGTCGAATGACTTCAGCTGATCAGGGTTAGGAGGGACTGTCTCTATCGCTGCATTATCCATTAAAGTTCAAGGAGAAGGAAGTGTATTTGATATTTCATTCCCATTCTTCTCTCTTTGTTGAACTCGAATGTGAAGTCACAGATTACCTGTGAAGGGTTCGAGGCGTCATAATTAAATTTTACATTTGCAATATAAAGATTTGAGAATAGCTTCTAAAATGAAACTATAAGGAGTTTGTGCCACCATGATCGTTAAAGCACTATCGATCTTCTGGTCATGTGCATTTCACGTTTTGCACCATTTTAGTACATCTGCACATGCACAGAAGATCGATAGCGCTGACGCTATGGCGTGCACAAACTCCCTTTCATAATATAGGTGTTGTGGCGAGTTATTGTTGGCATTTCTAATGAAATAATTATATGCGTCGTCATTGCCAACACTCGTTTTTCGTAGTCGTTTTTGTGGCTTCCATTCTGCAGAAAACTGATGATGATATGGCTAAGCCATCGAAAGCTGCTTTTTAAATAAATAATATTGTTGGCAATGACGATCCCTATCATGAGCCAAACATGCTCATTAAGCTACAGTATGTAGCATGTCTCGAGTAAGCCGGAATCGGACCGCTCACCAAATTCCTAGTAGCGAGTAGGTGTTGCTTACAATTTGCCCAGCGCCAGTCTTTCGGTGCTCCGCATACCCGCAGCCAGTCGGTCTTTTGTGGCTCATCAAAGAAGTAATTTAGCGAGTACCAAGCTCAATCGGGCTTCTGCGAGTAGGCGCATGGTACTCGCCGAATGCCGCGTGTGAGGCGCCGCCGCCTGAGGGCAATAGAACGTCGCAGCGGGAGCAGAAAGGGCGCTCGGCGAGCGCGAGTGAGAGCGGCTCGGCCATTGTTTGTGGGTGTCCGCGAGTGAAACGAAGAACCGCAAATAAACAGAGAGACAGCCCGAGGGATTTACATTCACCCTAGTGGCCTCTGCCGCGACGCGGTCCACAAGCGCTGATTGCGTTCGCTTCCAGTTTCTGTAAATCGTAGTTCGCTTCCAGTTTCTGTAAATCGTACATTTCCCCATTGCGGTAGGTCGTCGGCATAGGCAATGGATGGAGATTGTTTTCAAGAAACTGGAAAGAAAAGGAAAAACAATTGGGCTTGGGTTTGCTGAAATGAGGGGCATTGATCTGGATATGTACTCGAAAGCAAAATTCCGTACGGAATATTTAACAGACCAGTCACCCAGAATATTTAGTTCAGATGCAATTATTTGATTACATTCAATATATAAGCGTTTAGTAACATGTTACTTTGTACTGCGAAGTTGGTTGTGGTACTAGAACGGCAGTGTAAAACACCTGTCAAGTGTTGCGTAAATCGAGATCTATGGTATCAATTTCAAGTATGCTTTATGAGTAGACAAATTTCCAGAGGATCAGAGATAGGAATACTGTTGTTATGTATGAACTCAATCACTTTACGTCTCTCGCCCGAGCGACTCGAGACGAGAGCATACTCGAGAAACTATTCTCAGTACGTGCGTCTGTCATCTGTATTGGATTGCCTGATGGAAGCTATAAGTTACTAGCTTCAAGTTAACGTGCATGAAAATGCACAATCACATCTGCAATCCGATCCGTCTCTTTCGCTTGTGCATTGCCTGCGGGTCCATATCTGTGATAGCGCTGCCGGTATCGTCACCCCCGTTGCGTGGACGCGCCGGCCGTGTCGCAAAGGAAGAGAGATCGCGCGCCGCGGGGACTGTTCTTCCGGGCGCAGAGGCGGCGGCGGCGGTGGCTACGTCAGCGGTGCGCCGGCGCAGCGCACCCCGCGGGCTGAGCCAGCCAGGTCGCCCATGTCAGCAGCGGCGCAGGAGGCGGCCTGCCTTGCCTGCCCGCCTTTGGCTCGGGACTCGGCTCTGCTCTGGCGCAGCGAGCGGCACAAGAAGCGCGCAGTGTTATTGATTCCGGGAGGGGTCAGCTGGGGAAGAGCGCGGCGGGCCTCGCTCGTTCAGCCGTCCTGACGCTGTCTGCAGCCGTCTCGGTGAGGAGTGGTGGGGAGGGGAGAGAGGGTGGAGCCCCGGACCCTTGGGCAACGCCGCCGGCTTCTCCTCGCCGGCCCTCGCGGCGGAGGGGGCGAGAGCGCGGGGCCGGCTCCGCAGTGCGCGGGGGGGGGCGTGTTTCGATAGAAGGCCCCTCTGCCAGGCGGCGCATGCGCCCGCGCTCGGGGCCCGCGGCGCGGCGCGCCGGCCGGCGCAGGCGGGGAGGCGGGCGGACAGGGCGGGCAGGCATGACTGGTGGGCGAGGGGTTCGCGGGCGGGGTGGGCGCTATAGCGCTGCGCCGGCCCGCGGTGGCCCTCGCCGGCCGGGCAGGCCCCCAAGGTCCTCGCTTCGATCCGTACACGCGCCGCCACGGCTCTGCCATCTGGCGGCCATCTCGGCTATAACTTTACGTGTCGTGTGTCGAGCTCGGCGTTCGCCGCCCGCAATGCTGCTGCCAGGTTCGCTAGCGAGCGTGATTGGGGCTGTAAACAGCACCGGTGCCGGGCTGCAACTAGATGCGGATAAGATTAAATGGATTATCATCTATAAAATTTCGTTTATTTCTTCGTTCGTTTACGTATATGCACATAATGAGGATGATTATTAATATTTCATTTTTTTACTCGCTGATTTATCTAAATAGAAAATTATTTTTAGGGTTGGGATCTCTTTTTCAATTTTATACTTTGTTGGTTTAACTATATCTTTTTCATATAGTACTGTACAGTTTTTTTCTGTACAATTGTGGAAAAGTGAACGATTTAATTTTATATGTAATGTTAATTATGTGCATTTGAAGTTTCTTTCTGCACATGATTTTATCTCTTCGTTTAGTTTTTATATTTATGCGTTGGTATTTATGGTTTTTAAAAATATTTATGGCAAATATATACGGTTATGTTGCCATCGAAAATTTTATTCCCTCAAGTTGTGTTCCAGTAACCTTAAAAAATTCTAAAATTGTTTTTATCTCATTCATATACGGAGTCTGAAGTAGCTAGGCTGCAGCCACTGGTGCGCTGGGTCCGGGGGCCCCGAAGACAAGGAGTGAGGAACACTGCCAACTCCAGAATAAAAGATAGGAATGAATAATGAAAGACCCCATTTCGACTTTCTGCCCGGTGTCCGAGAAGTAGCTTTGGAGTTAGTATGGAGATCTCAGAAAAAATGTGATGGAGCGGTTTGATTGATTAGATTGATTGCTATAATGATACACGTATGAATTTGGTCGCTAATTTCGATTTTGGGTAACCGCTGTTTGTGCTCGAAAGTGAAAGAAATGTTAATGAGATTTAATCAGATGTCTTCAATATGGAATTTAATGTTGCAGCAAAAATGTTAAATATTAGATGCTTTTTTTCGCTTATGTCGGTCGAGATTGTTCGATTTTGGTGTAAATTTTATCATTTCTAACAAATGAGGTTAAGGAGGGTATTCGACAGATTAATGTTTCTTCAAAGAATCCTGGCTAAGAAGAGTCCAGTAATGTTTAAATTGTCACTCTTTTAACTTATAAGCACATTCCGCTTACACTCTTCGCAAAAACCATAATTATGATTTCCATTCCAAGTTTGTCAATATTTTCTAAGGGCATTGGACCCACATCACTAAGACTTAAAAAAGCTAACGAAACTACAGTTCCGAACTTTCATATGGATTCTTTTGCTTTCAACTTATTGCATCGGATGTGTTAGTAAAACGAACTTGCATACCGACAAACACTTCCGCTCTAATTGCGCCTCGAATGCACGTCAGTAATGAGGGCAATCCAATTTCTTAAAACGTTCATGGATGTCGCAATCATTACTCACTCGCCGGCTTTGCGGGGCGGGGCCGGCCGACGCGAAAACGGGCAGAGAGAGAGAGAGCCGGAGCGGCGGAGGGCGCAGAAAAAATCGAAATATCGGTCGGGCAGTGGGTCTCGCTTATCTGGCTGTGCGGGGTGGCGAGTTATTTTCCCTTTCGTTTGCGCCACTGCGCGCCTGCGCCGTCCTGGGAATGCTTCCGCCCCGCCCTGCCATCGACCTAACGCCCGCCCCGTGCCGCGTGCCCACGTTGCAATAGGCATCGCCGAGATCAATTTCTGACAGACCGCTTGGGTCCATAAACTCTCTCTCTCTCTCTCCTCCTCCGTGATACGGCGAACAATAAATGACATTTTTGGTAAATACTAAATGTCTCGAGGAGAGAGAAAAGGAGGGTTTAAGATGTAAATACTGAGTATGTACGATACGCTTGCAAGCATGTCTTGGTGTAAAAAAATATTCTCGTACACCGTTTACGCACATAAAAATTCGATTACACGTGGTGCGTCTCTCTTCGCATGTCTGTTTCTGTTGCGTATGATGCTTACGTGATATGTGTATGGTATGTATGTATGTATGTAGTATGTATGTAGAACTCGACACGGCGGAACATGAGAAATGTTCTTCGAGAATGGAGGGAACTTTGTCCGAAAAATTTGAAGTTCTTTGTGCTAGGTCACATGTATGCGAGTGGAAGTTTACCGGCTCAAAATACTATTTTTAATTCTTAAGCTGCGTTATTGCGTCCGTGATGTTGGTTCTGTCATCACAAATGCCATATCTACCTGGATTTATCAATATTAGTCTCTTTCAATTGAAGTACCTGTTGTTCACATTTATTACTACTTTTGAAACATTCGTTTTGAAGAGAGCTGATTATCTGATTTTTCCATTTCTATGAGATGTTTTATGTAAATCATACATTTAGAATGAATTTAAATATCGCTTAGACTATCTTGAGGTTACATCAAATGCAGAAAGAAAACGGTCTACTTCTGGCTTAATCTCTACACAATCTGTAATGTCTTCTGAGGTTAAGAAGAAACAAAATTAGAAAAGTACCACAGCTTTATGATTTCTTTTACACATGTCGAAACAACCTTAGCAGGGTTATTTCGTTGCATATTTTAAATTTTGCTAGAAATGTAAAGAGAGAACGATACGTGAGTCGACGACCTTCAACATGGGTTTATAGCATTATAAATATTGTGTCTTGTATATGATGTACAATTATCATTACAGCTGTCTTCTGTGGAGTGCATTAGACACAGCTTATTTGATAGAGTTCAAACTGACTGAAGATTTGTTGATTTGTATGGATGTCTCTATTGGTCTGTTCTCTGCAAGTAGATTTTCTGTTAATAGAACAGTTTGCTTTGCGGTGCTCTGAAAAAACAATTTGAGGAAACACAGATGGCAAGTGCAGAAATGCGATTTCCACATTCTTACATGTTTGGAAAACATAGTTTTCCGCTAATCATGACCCAGATTGCAAGAAAAAATTAAAAAAAGTCCTTTGTTTCATAAGTTGTCGAGAAATGGCAGATAAACGAATGTACTCAATTAGTAGAAAACGCGCCTATATGACTCAAGCCACAATGATATACTCCAGATCATGACACACGTGTTTATGAATGTTTGCTCTGTCCGCGTATCATTCGGATACAAAGAGACGCGTTCTAACGCCCGCTGCGGCTGACTGCAGAAGTGTGGGCGGCGAGGGCGGTGGGCGAGGAAAGTGCACTGAGTCATCGCCTGGCGCTCACCCGCGCCGCGTCGACGGTACAGGCACGCACTCACGCGCGTGCTGCAAGGCACGCCCACTCACCCACCCACCCACTTTCGTGTCGTGCTGTTTGCGCGGTGCTGCTGCATTCGGTGCAGTTGACCTCCCGAGAATGGCGGTCGTGGTCATAGCCACGCGAGTGTCGAGAAGAAGAAAAAACTGGACAAGGAGGATTGCCACAGTGATTTCTCCATTCATTTATTACATACTGAAAGAAGAGCACAGTTTTATTTAGCTCGCAAAGTTTTAACTTGACAAGCATCCTCCGAACAATATACCATTAATAAAAAAATGATCCTGATATACAGCATAGAAATAACTATGTTATACAGTTATTTCCTGTAGGCGGTTCGTCTGATTTCTATTTTTTTTTTTAAATCTCTAGGTAGATCATGGCCCAACCTTGATCTTACCATAAAACTTTGATGCCCTGCTATCGATGTACGATACTATTACAGTATTCTTTTTAATTTCTTTTTAGCAAGTAAGGATGCTTGACGGGACGGCCTCTCCTCTTAAATGGCTGATCCCAGCAAAGGAACTGGTAGCATTCTTTTAAATGATTGATCAAATAGTCTATTTTTCTGCGAGTTGCAGAAACTTCAAATACTGTATCAAAAAAGAATAGAAGTTAAAGATTTTTAGGGAAAGGTATTCAACGTGGATGTTGACGTTCGTTTTTCAGGATGGCGATATCTGGGAATGTTGCGAAATTATTTAACAATGGTAGGTAGTACTGAATGTTCCCTCTTTTGTTGCAGTTCCGGAATGGACCTTCAGTCTTTATAATCAACGTGTCTATATGGACTAAATTTCTGCGAATTAACAAAGCATGGTTTTCACCTGAGTTACTAAAATCCGCTTGTGATATGTGTTTCATATTATTTTGTATCTTCTTAAAATCTTCGTATTGTTTTATTAATGTATTAGATATTCATTCATTCATTGCCCCAGTACTTGCCTCCAATTTAGTTGCATAGTTGGGCGGCCTGGAAACTATTAGGAATCACTTAACAGTAAAAAAAGTAAGGACGCTCGCATCGAAGAACCAGTTTGCGAACGGAAATTGCAACAAGAAGAGATGAAAGAGGCCTACAAGCTATTAAGGGCGACACATCTAGATTGCTGTATTTCTTTCATGACGTCTGATCACATGGAAGATCGAACAAACACGTTTGAATGTAAATCTGTTTTATATCTCCGATCTCTTACACTCTGAAGAGTGATTTAATGGGAAATATCCGTTCTTCTAGTCTAGACGTTTTTACTATTTCCATAAAAAGCTGAAGGTGGCTACATACGAGCGAGCACTGCTCACCAGCTTTACTCACGCTTATTATCATGTAAATCTCTCACTGCCGCTTCTCGCTAAATTGTGCGAACAATGAAGCAGGTATCGGTGACGACAGATTTACGATCCGCGCAAGCTGGTGCACGAGCGGCTTTACAGATAAAGCGTTTGAATATTACTGTTCTGTATCAGCGAGAAAGTGACCCCGAGTATTGTACGCGGCTTTGGAGGCGGTCTTCCGTCTGCTTTCCACCATTGTTCTCACAATGGACCAGGTACCAACGCCAGGTACAATCGGCGTGACGTGGTGCCTGGGTCATGTTAAGAGGTCACTGTTCTGTAACAATGCGAAGTTATTCCAAGTGTAGCACACTAGTTTGATGTAGTGTGGCTGATCCAGAACGTGTGTAGAGAGGATTTCAGTTTAGACCGTCCATACATATTTTGGAGTAATATTTTTTTTAATTGTTAGCATGAAGTCAAAACAAAGTATATTCATGATTTTTTTTCATTGCTTTGTGGTTTCGGGTGCGTCCACTTCTAAAGTCAACAGACCCGTAAGTGTAATACGTGTTTTCAATGGAGGAGGCGGTGATCTTCTGGATCTCTCATCCAGGAATCTCCCACCAACGGGGCATCGGCCCAGTGCGGACAGACTCTAAACTCCCGACTGGTCTCCCAGTATGTGTTAGTGTAGTGTGTGTTAGTAAAGGGTGAGGAGAGAACAAGGAAGAGGAAGAAAAGATCGCGCGTGGTCCGTGTCCCATTTGTTAGGGTACTTACTGCTCCGGCATTCGCCTAGTGTTGATCGGAGAAACCACGGAAAACTACCAATTAGAGCAGCCGGCCGCTAGAATTCTCCTCTAGACAGCGACTGAATGCGACCTGGCTGACAAGCTAGAGCTGAAAATCCTGCCACCGTAGGGACTCGAACCTAGGACCTCCCGGTCAGAGGCTCTGTAATAACATTAATTAATGCCCTCAAGCAGCTCACACGGTTTCCTGATGGGGATAGTATTTTGGACGTTATGAGATCTAAATACAGTTATTCCTTTTGCCTAAATTGAATAACATCACAAAAAAAAATATTGGATGAGGGAAGGTGATGGCCAGCCACCCATTGATTCGAAGGCGATCTCCGTCTGGGCGGAGGAGGCTGTTTTCAGCGCGCGGGGCTGCTGGGGAAACGCAGCAGCAGCAGCAGCAGCAGCAACAGTAGCAGCTGCGCCGGTCGCCGGCGTCGCGGGCGCCTGGACGGACGGCTTCACACCCTCGGGCACCTCGCTATAAATGAACTCTGCAAAGGTCGCCAGATCGATCCCGCGCCGGGGGCTTCGCGAACTTTCCGCCGTCGCTCCTTCGTCGCCCTCCGGACAGCGATTAAGGGATCGACGCTTTTCAGGTTTTGCGAAGATGTTTCGATGAAAGGAACTTCGGTTCTATAGGTTACGATGCAGATAATGGACTCCGTGGTAGGTTCCATGAACGTCTTCAGTTCATTATGGACGTCTTAGTGGGAATGTAGAGAACGTGTTTTGGGTGAAAATGATTTCCGCAGCCAGATGGTACATTATTCTGCATCTCCAATAAGTTTGGCGAAACGTAATCTCGGCGTAATTTGACTGTTTTGGAAGCTCTTACCTTCCTCTACATATAGTGTATATAGGTTTATGGTAGTGCGATAATTTGCGAAAAATGTATATAATCAGCGATGCTTTGAGTTGAGAAATAACTCGAAATCATTTGTGCCAAATGCAACGAATTAAATCAATCCAGTAAATCTGAACAATACTTATGACGTTTTCTAACCTTCTTTCACTTCCTAATAAGGTGTTTTTGTTGGGGATGAAATTAGTCAGGTACTCTGGAATCACATGTGTCATTCCACAAAAGGTCAGCTCTCTCAACATCGAACAACCTTAACAGTTTATTGTTAAATATTTGCCGTGGGTACACCGTTTTATAAATGGCTCGGATATCATTTGTATACGCACAGATATATGGTTTACTTGTTGTTGCGGGAGTTGGCGGTGCGTGTTCGTCGCGAATGATAGGTTACGCCTGTTTAATTTGTGTGTTGCTCGAGTACACTTCCCCTGAACACGCGAAACGTCTCGCAGATTCTTCCCGGGTGTTTCACGCTGCTTATTTGCTGAGGGAATTACAGAATACCGTAGTTCGCCGCCTACTCGTTGCAAGAGGCCACGGCGTGCTGCTCAACTCTGCTCGCTTGCTTTGATAGTCTCCGCCATACCGATCTGCGGAGCAATGAAACGGTCTCTAACAGAGACCCCCCCGAAGAGTTATCTTAAATTAAGCGTTTCTGCGATGGAGACGTCAGAGAGAAGTTTTTTATTTGATCGGTCATTAGTTACTCATAGTTCTGCATCCGTTCTTCGTAATGTGTCGTACTTTTTTATCGTTCCAATAACATGCCCACTCTCTCATTTCACTTCATGTTTACATTTGCATGCAAGTGCCCCACATCTAAAGACGGGCACTTCATCTGATCTTGCTGCGTTACGTATAGAATTATCTCGATTAATAGTGTTTCCGAGAGTTATTTGCATCTATTTAATGCCATCAATCAACGGCATAGTCAGTTACATCTATGCACGTACGAGTTCTTTCCAGAGAAGGGTTGTTCCCGGTTCCTCCCTTGTGCGTTCTTACTTCCAGACTGCTCGCAAATAGAGCGACGCGGAGAGCGAAAGGGGTGTAGAGAAAAAACGAAATCCAAGCATTGCTCGAGATAATTTACCTTTGCGCGTGAAAGAACGTTAATAGGCCAAAAACTGTTGTCAATAATGCTCTCGTAAGGAGTATTTAACAAGCCGGAAAGCTTTAAAACATAGAGGAGAACAAACGCGGCGTGGCGCGTACAGTAGAGAAAAATGTTGTTGATGAGGGCTTCAAAAGCGGCGTTTCACTACCGGCTGGGTGGCCTGGGCAGCGCGCGCCGCACCGCGCACTTCGCCGGTCTCTGACCTCGGAGTCCTCCAGCAAAGGCTTCCATTAACGATATTTTAAAATGGAATTGAGTGGTCGGGTAAGGTTTCTGTAATTACAGTGTAATGTGCTTAATTAGTTCAGAATTTTATTTTCTGTGTCATTAAGATAATCATGTTGACATCTCGTTTCAGTTGTGAAATAGTTTCGTATTTATTGGGATGGATGAATTTATTGCCAGATCTCTATGACGTGGAGACCCTTTTGAGCGAGCCATGCGTTCATTTTAAGTAAAGTTCTTGACAATGCGTAGCATCTGATACGTTTTACCTACATATGTCAATTCCTCTATCGCAAACAGAGCACTTTGTAGTTATTCGATCTTTTGAATTCCTGTATTAATGTATTTTTGATTGATTACCAACATTTCCACGATTGCCATTGCATTCCGAGATTCTATCCCCTTTTCTCTAACCCATCACAATGCAACGCAAGGCCACTCTAGAAAAGAAACCAAAAAGTGTTGTATACTTACCTTGTCACTTATTATTAAACAAATACATAATTCATACCCCTGTTAGACGCATTCTTTCGTAATGATACCTCCTCATTAGTTAAATTCAATGTTCATTTGCCGTTGACAGTCGTTTCAGGAAACCTAGTACAGATTTAAATTACAGATATCTGTGTAATGCTTGGCATTTCGCGATTGTCCTCGCAGAGCCATTCTGCTGCATGCGGATCCAAAAAAAAACAAGAAGAATTCAGAAAACAACAAATCATTCTCCGGCGAAATTCTGAAAAACGATGTAAATAACAAAAACATTTCGCAAATACTAATATTGGGATCGCTAGAACCATCTTGGGGTACGCCATTGTCCGAAAGCTGTGTCCACCGGCCGCAGACGAGCCCGCGAGCAGCCGCCGGCGCTCTCGCCGCCCTCCTTTCGCTCTGTTGCCGCTCCCCCCCGCCCCCCCACTCAC
>BOPP01000003.1:14723250-14755665 GCA_017312745.1 Gryllus bimaculatus
ACAGAGAGAGATGTAAGACGCCTTTTTCATTTTGCTCTTAAGGCACAGGTAAACCAGTTAACAATGGATGTATTATTTGCATTGCTAGAAAATGACTATTTGTTTACTGTACCTGGTCCTCATTGCACGCTAAGATGAATACTAGGAAATTATAACTTTGAAGAATATATGTGTGAGTTCTATATTTATTATTATTCTTTGAAAATGGCAAGCGAATGGAGAAAAAATTAATGTCTATGTAAAATTTCGATTCAAGTAGAACAAAATGTAATTTGATAGTTCTAATAAAACTTGCCGAATTTCAACCATTGAAACAGCGTAGTTGATAGCTCATATAGTTTTTTCGTACAAAATAAGTGCACCTCTTTTCTATGAATTAACGTTTCCTTGACGAGCATTTGTAGTGTATTTCGAACTCTCACAACAAGACGACCAGATCTGCTTGCATGTTTACAACAAAATCATGCAACGGAGCAAAACATAACCTTGGATATCAGTGGGATTCGTGAATCGTGAGCGGACGAACTTCCTCGTGTATGAAGAGTTATCGGTGTTAACAGAAGGTTTAGTGGCTACCTGTGCAGATCATGCACGACATATGACTAAGCGAAGTTGTGAAAATGGATACCTTTTATTATTTAGATTCAATTTACTACATTCTTCCGTGCAGAACATTCACGGTTTTTAGTAGCTTGTGAACAGTTTGAAAGTGTTGCATTTGCAGGACTAATGTTAAAATAAACCCTCGTCATTAACAGAATTCAGAGGGGCCCCAAAATAATCTGTTAATTTGGGATACAAACATTTTATTTTATTTCATTAGGGGTCTGTATTACAAGTATGGGTTTCTTTGCCAGGGCCCACATTTCGTTGGTTTAGACCGAATTCATGTTAAGCGACGTTCATGCAACGAGGTGTATACTACATTTATTAGCGACATCTAACTAATGTTGTAGTTCGCAGCCAAATATTTCACAACAGTTGTTAATGAGATGGTAATATTGTGCGAAGAGGTATTCAAATAGTAAAGTTAATGGAAATGGAGTTATTTCGTAATTATAAAATAGTAATTATGTAGAAGCATTGATGTTGCCTCGTTGGAGTGATGTCAAACTAGTTTATTATTATTATTATTATTATTATTATTATTATTATTTATTATTATTATTATTATTATTATGGGAGCTTTATTTTAAGTTCCCAAGCTCTTTCTTGTTTTGTAAAAGTATCTGATTGAAGATAATTACATCTATTTATTGTAGAATAAGTTTTCGTAAGAATTAACGATTGTGTTGAGCCGTGAAAATTGCTGATTCGGCGTGTGAGAATTATTTGAAACCGAAATACTGCAACGTGCGGAAAAAATACGCCTACTCGTTGAAAATTCTCTCTCTTTACTCGTGTCCTTATATTCGTTGTTTTATGTTAATGTTTTCCTCCTCCTGCCTGTCCCTTTTTCTTTCGTTTTATGCGTTTGTCTCAGTTCCCAACGCCCCAATTGGAGGAAAATCGTGAGAAAATTGCGCACCGATGTGGATTTCGCCTGAAAAATGAACAGTAGACTATCGTGGCGGGAGGCGGATCCGCATGGGCCAAGCCAGATGCCAGAACAACGGCACTGGCGGCGTTCCTACGAGCCCCGCCCGCCCGCCCGCCCGCGCCTCGCCTCGCGCCACCCCGCTCGTCACGAGCCCGCCCCGCCCCGCCCGCCCTCAGGTCAACTGCCCCTGCTCGCTCAGCCCCGTTCCTCTCAGGCCGGAGTGATTCAACGAGGATCAAGTATTGTCCCTCCCTTTGGACGCTTCTTAAGATGTTGCTGGACTCGCACTGACGATGGACTATAGGGGGTGGACAACGATGAGGGGGAGGTTCTCTTCTGTGCACGACGAAGCGAAGTAATTGTCGGGTGGTAGCGGCTGCGAATGACGGTAGTGGTCCGGTGATGATGTAGTTGAGTAGATAATAGTGAGGTAACGTGACGACGGCAGAACGGCAAGCTGTGGTATAAGTGGCCTCACACGATTTGGACGTCGCTTTTTTTTTTCGGGTGACGCGACGTCGTGGAAAGAGCTGAGGCGTGCGGAGGCGGCCAGAAAAGGCCGCTGCCGTCCGCCTGCTGCACGCGTTTCGCTCTCGCCGCCTCTACTCCGCCTCGGCGCTTCGTACTCGCGCCAGCGCCCCTGGGCGGGAGTGCACAGATGCTGGAGAAGGCTGGGAGAGAGAGGGAGAGGTACGCAGTCTTGCAGCTTCGATCTGGGAATTCGCTCGATTTCTTGACCAGCTCTTCGTATTCCATCGTTTAATACTTCATCTTTTCTTTCTTCTCAGCGTTTTCTCCAAATTCTGTTTTTATATGTTCTCCTGAACCACGCCCGTTTTCGATACATGTATATTTGTACTTTTCGTCTTGTTGAAACGGCAGAATATAGTGTAGCTGCGGTGGTTTTCCTTCAAGTATGCTTGCTTTGGCTCCCTCGCCAGCAGTTTTTTAGGCGATGTGATGACGATTGCAGTCTGCAGATTTGCTTAAAACCCGCACCATCACTGCAGCTGGACATTGCTTATCTTAATGACGCTGTATATACAGCGTGACATCTTGACCAAGGAGTAGGTACTTTTATTTATGCGAAGAAAGTAATTTCTTGCGAGGAAAAATAACTTCTCTGTGTATTATATGCGGGGGGTATTTTGGAGAATACTGCGCGTTTATTGTTTTAGAAGAAGAAACATTCCCCATTTATTATTATATAGTAAATTTATCAAGTGTTTTTTTTCTTTACGATATTTTATACCTATGTAACATTCTCATAAGAAATCCATAAATTGGATTTAAGTTCATTCAGTTTGAGATGAAATTGAAAATTAGTTATTTAAATGTCCATGGAATATTTTATATATCAATAAGCATCGTCCTAAATTAGAACTATTTTTGACAAAGTAGATTAGAAGTAATTTCTAATTAATCAAATTTAGGGGTTAGTTAACGTGGTAATAGCAAATTCCATTATTACTTTCTTAAACCTTTCCTGGAAATAAACTTGAATGTAAGTAACGAAATCGTTTCTTTAATGACGTTTTTTCATATGAACGATTCCCATTATTTTCTAACCTGTCGCTTGAATACTGTGTGTACAAGGGCAATTGACAGAGAAAAGCAAATTCAATGTATAGGCGACAAGCTACAGCCAGTCTTGGCATCCGCTTCCTTATGATGATGGATATCGCATCGAGGCGTGTAGTACGGGAAGTCGTCGAACAGAGCCTCGAGCCGGTTTCACTATTGAAGAGGTTTCGCCCCCCTTTTCCTTTTGGTTTTTTTTTTCCTTGTGTTAACACAGGGGAACATTCATTAGTAGCGATATGCTTCTACGACGTTCTATGGGAAGCTCGTACATCAGTGGAGGACTGGTCCGTAAGTGTTGCGATGCTGCAGCTTGCTACCCATTTCTCCTGAATAAACAAAAAAATCAAAATAGAGATTTTTTTAATTTAATACAACGATGAGAAGCTGATGGCCTGTTTGCAGGAATCGTTGTGAATTTTTCGTAATACGCGTAGTTATGACAGGAACGGTTTCGGGTCTGGCATGTGCTTCTTTGGAACGAGAAAGCTGCTTATATCACCCAAGCTAGAGAATTCGTGTTGGGCTGAATCATAAAATGCTGGCCATTAACCTTGAAGGCTGTGAGAATCAAGCACCAGGCAGGGTCCTTCACCTGACTTCTATTGAGTAGTTCCATATTAGGCGAATATGGAACTGTCAACAGATAAGTTACTGTGACAAAATGTCGGCAAAATCAACCTTCAACAAGTAAAGAAAATTAAAGATACACTTTTTATAATTTACCAAATAATTTACACCAAATTATTAAATAAGATTAATTATCAGCTAAAATATATTTTTTTATTAGTAAAATATCAGATAAAGTTATATGAATTTCACTGTGATACAAATTAACTAGTACAATAATTCAACATTTGTATATAATTTTAATGGGGATTTTTTAAACATTTTTTTTAAAAATTAAATCTTTAAAATTTTGTAACATATGAAAAATATTACTATAATATCTTTCTGGGAGATGGATTATTAATTTTGTCCTTGGTGCAACTGGAAATGATTCCACCTCTGAATAACACTGCCTGTAACAATATCACTCACTCGCTTAGACCCATACTTTGACATAATAACAGCTGTTTGTATAAAAATCACGTAAGTATTTGTGCGCTAGAAATTTCGTTCACTCTTGTGTAGTGGAGTGGGTGGTGTGCAGCGTGCGGCCGAAAATGCACTCAGCCGGATGTTGCTAGAGTTTAGTATGTGTATTTATGACCATGTCTATATTAACTCTTCATATAAACAAATAAAGCGATTTGTATTTAACGCCTAAAAAATTATTTCTGTAGATTTACATCCTTTCAACCTCGTATTCTTAACGTTTCATTGTTCTGATTTTACGGGTAAAGCATAAAGACACGGTCAATAGACTGAGTGGATAAACGAAATGAACCATTGTTGTTCGTTTCTCTTCCTCAGTATTAGTCTTAGGTTTATGAAAAGCTTACTCACTCAGTGTTTCGTTAGGTTTTGAAGAGCGAGGAAGTAGTTTAAGTTCCACTATAGAAATACTTGCGTTGCGGCTTTTATATAGCAAGTCTAGGCCAAAATTTCCTAACGTGAAGTAGTTTCCGATCAGCTTTCGTTGTTTTGTTTTTAGTTTTATTACAGTTTGTGTTTTTAAAGAGCGAAGGTTAGTTCTTCAGCTTCAATTAATCGCCCGTGGAGATTGAGCGTCCATCCGCCTTCGACATTAAGCAGTATTTCTATAAGCCGTGGTGTATAGAATCTGTTGTGTTACAATATGCGTGCGCAAACGTTGACTTTTTTTTAACAGAGAGATATATAGATTATAGCCACCAAATCAGCTAAATTAACTCAATTGTTGCGAGACCGGTCCTTTTTTCTTGGGGCGCAATTTAATACTTCCACGACGGATTACGAACATCTCAAGGACGCGTCAGCCGGCGTGCTTGGTTTTCGTCAGGTATTTCGCAGCGGGCAGGAGTACGTGCTCATGGGCTACGTACTCTGTGGCCAGGAAGGATGGGCATTTGGCATCCTCCTGGGGGGGGAAAACAAAACGGGTTTTTTAGGGGCGGTGCATAAATCACACAGAAACGTAACAATTCAGTATTGTAATGTGGTTAGTCGTTGACGTATTCAAGTAAATTTTGAAGTATCTTGGTCTCTAAATCTTACTTATTATCTGATCCTATTTTTTTAAACGACATTGGAACAGTGTGGTTATCCCGCATTTCCACCATTGTTTTCAATATCTTTCTCACGGATTTGTCGAATGACTTTCAGCTGATCAGGGTTAGGAGGGACTTGTCTCTATCGCTGCATTACCATTAAAGGTTCAAGGAGAGGACAGTTATTTGTATTTTCATTCCCATTCTTCTCTCTTTGTTGAACTCGAATGTGAAGTCAACAAGATCTAACCTGTGAAGGGTTCGAGGCGTCATAATTAAATTTTCATTTGGCAATATAAAGATTGAGAGTAGCCTCTAAAATGAAACTATATGGAGTTTGTGCACCATAATCGTTAAAGCACTTGATCTTCTGATATGTCGCCAATTTCACGTTTTGCACCATTGTTATACATCTGCAACATGCGAGAAGATCGATAGTGTGACGCTATGGCGTGCCCAAACTCTTACATAAATATAGGTGTTGTGGTGAGTTTATTGTTGGCATTTCTAATAAATAATTATAATATGCGTCGTCATTTGCAACACTCGTTTTTTTCGTAGTCTGTTTTTGTGGCTTCCATTCCGCAGAAAAACTGATGATGATGGCTTAGCCATCGAAGGCTGCTTTCGATTTAATAAATAATATTGTTGGCAATGACGATCCCTATATGTGCCAACATGCTCATTGAGCTACAGATGTAGCATGTCTCGAGTAAGCCCGGAACCGGACCGTTCACCGCAAAATTCCAAGTTCAGCGAGTGGTTGTAGCTTACCATTGCCCAGCGCCCAGTCCTTGTTGGTGATCCGCATACCGCAGCCAAGTCGGTCTTTTGTGGCTCATCAAGGAAGGTCACTTAGCGAGTACCAAGCTCAAATCGGGGCTTTCTGCGAGTAGGCGCAATGGTACTCGCCGACATGCCGCGTGTAGGCGCCTCTCGCTGAGGGCAAGAGAAACGCGCAGCGGGAGCAGAAAGGGGCGCTCGGCGAGCGCGAGTGAGAGCGGCTCGGCATTGTTTGTGGGGTGTTCCGCGAGTGAAACGAAAACCGCAAATAAACAGAGAGACAGCCCGAGGGATTTACGTTCACTCCTAGTGGCTTGCCGCGAACGCGGTCACAAGCGCTGATGCGTTTCGCTTCCAGTTTCTGTAAATCGTAGTTCGCTTCCAGTTTTCTGTAAATCGTACTTCCCATTGCGGTAACGGTCGTCGGCATAGGCAATGGATCTGGAGATTGTTTCAAGAAACTGGGAAAGAAAAGGAAAAACAATGTGGCTTGGGGTTTGCTGAAATGAGGGGGCATTGATCTGGATAATGTACTCGGAAAGCAAAATTCGTACGGATATTTAACAGACCAGTCACCCAGAATATTTAGTTCAGATGCAGATTATTTGATTACATTCAATATATAAGGTTTATAACATGTTACTTATACTTTGTACTGGAAGTTGGGTTGTGTACTCAGAACGGCTAGTGTAAAACACCTGTCAAGTGTTGCGTAAATCGAGATCTATGGTATCAATTTCAAGTATGCTTTCATGAGTAGACCAAATTTCCAGAGGAATCAGAGATAGGAATACTGTTGTTATGTATGGACTTCAATTCAACTTTCGTCTCTCTCCGACGACTCGAGACGAGAGATACTCGAGAACTATTCTCAGTACGTGTGTTTGTCATTCTGTATTGGATTGCCTGGTGGAGCGCTATAAGTTACAAGAATTCAAGTTAACGTGCATGAAAATGCACATCAACATCTGAATCGATCCGTTCTTTCGGCTTGTGCATTGCTGGCGGGTATACTATCTGTGATAGCCGCTGGCCGGTATGTCACCCCGTTGGCGTGGCGCGCCGGGCCGTGTCGCAAAAGGAAGAGAGATCGCCTAGCGCCGCGGGGACTGTTCTTCCGGGCGCTAGAGGCGGCGGCGGCGGGTGGCTACGCAGCGGTGCGCCGGCGGCAGCGCACCCCGCGGCTGAGCACCAGGTCGCCATGTTCAGCAGCGGCGCAGGAGGCGGCCTGCTTGCTGCTTGCCTGCCCGCCTTTGGCTCGGGACTCGGCTCTGCTCTGGCGCAGCGAGCGGCACAAGAAGCGCGCAGTGTTATTGATTCCGGGAGGGGTCAGCTGGGGAAGAGCGCGGCGGGCCTCGCTCGTTCAGCCGTCCTGACGCTGTCTGCAGCCGTCTCGGTGAGGAGTGGTGGGGAGGGGAGAGAGGGTGGAGCCCCGGACCCTTGGGCAACGCCGCCGGCTTCTCCTCGCCGGCCCTCGCGGCGGAGGGGGCGAGAGCGCGGGGCCGGCTCCGCAGTGCGCGGGGGGGGGCGTGTTTCGATAGAAGGCCCCTCTGCCAGGCGGCGCATGCGCCCGCGCTCGGGGCCCGCGGCGCGGCGCGCCGGCCGGCGCAGGCGGGGAGGCGGGCGGACAGGGCGGGCAGGCATGACTGGTGGGCGAGGGGTTCGCGGGCGGGGTGGGCGCTATAGCGCTGCGCCGGCCCGCGGTGGCCCTCGCCGGCCGGGCAGGCCCCCAAGGTCCTCGCTTCGATCCGTACACGCGCCGCCACGGCTCTGCCATCTGGCGGCCATCTCGGCTATAACTTTACGTGTCGTGTGTCGAGCTCGGCGTTCGCCGCCCGCAATGCTGCTGCCAGGTTCGCTAGCGAGCGTGATTGGGGCTGTAAACAGCACCGGTGCCGGGCTGCAACTAGATGCGGATAAGATTAAATGGATTATCATCTATAAAATTTCGTTTATTTCTTCGTTCGTTTACGTATATGCACATAATGAGGATGATTATTAATATTTCATTTTTTTACTCGCTGATTTATCTAAATAGAAAATTATTTTTAGGGTTGGGATCTCTTTTTCAATTTTATACTTTGTTGGTTTAACTATATCTTTTTCATATAGTACTGTACAGTTTTTTTCTGTACAATTGTGGAAAAGTGAACGATTTAATTTTATATGTAATGTTAATTATGTGCATTTGAAGTTTCTTTCTGCACATGATTTTATCTCTTCGTTTAGTTTTTATATTTATGCGTTGGTATTTATGGTTTTTAAAAATATTTATGGCAAATATATACGGTTATGTTGCCATCGAAAATTTTATTCCCTCAAGTTGTGTTCCAGTAACCTTAAAAAATTCTAAAATTGTTTTTATCTCATTCATATACGGAGTCTGAAGTAGCTAGGCTGCAGCCACTGGTGCGCTGGGTCCGGGGGCCCCGAAGACAAGGAGTGAGGAACACTGCCAACTCCAGAATAAAAGATAGGAATGAATAATGAAAGACCCCATTTCGACTTTCTGCCCGGTGTCCGAGAAGTAGCTTTGGAGTTAGTATGGAGATCTCAGAAAAAATGTGATGGAGCGGTTTGATTGATTAGATTGATTGCTATAATGATACACGTATGAATTTGGTCGCTAATTTCGATTTTGGGTAACCGCTGTTTGTGCTCGAAAGTGAAAGAAATGTTAATGAGATTTAATCAGATGTCTTCAATATGGAATTTAATGTTGCAGCAAAAATGTTAAATATTAGATGCTTTTTTTCGCTTATGTCGGTCGAGATTGTTCGATTTTGGTGTAAATTTTATCATTTCTAACAAATGAGGTTAAGGAGGGTATTCGACAGATTAATGTTTCTTCAAAGAATCCTGGCTAAGAAGAGTCCAGTAATGTTTAAATTGTCACTCTTTTAACTTATAAGCACATTCCGCTTACACTCTTCGCAAAAACCATAATTATGATTTCCATTCCAAGTTTGTCAATATTTTCTAAGGGCATTGGACCCACATCACTAAGACTTAAAAAAGCTAACGAAACTACAGTTCCGAACTTTCATATGGATTCTTTTGCTTTCAACTTATTGCATCGGATGTGTTAGTAAAACGAACTTGCATACCGACAAACACTTCCGCTCTAATTGCGCCTCGAATGCACGTCAGTAATGAGGGCAATCCAATTTCTTAAAACGTTCATGGATGTCGCAATCATTACTCACTCGCCGGCTTTGCGGGGCGGGGCCGGCCGACGCGAAAACGGGCAGAGAGAGAGAGAGCCGGAGCGGCGGAGGGCGCAGAAAAAATCGAAATATCGGTCGGGCAGTGGGTCTCGCTTATCTGGCTGTGCGGGGTGGCGAGTTATTTTCCCTTTCGTTTGCGCCACTGCGCGCCTGCGCCGTCCTGGGAATGCTTCCGCCCCGCCCTGCCATCGACCTAACGCCCGCCCCGTGCCGCGTGCCCACGTTGCAATAGGCATCGCCGAGATCAATTTCTGACAGACCGCTTGGGTCCATAAACTCTCTCTCTCTCTCTCCTCCTCCGTGATACGGCGAACAATAAATGACATTTTTGGTAAATACTAAATGTCTCGAGGAGAGAGAAAAGGAGGGTTTAAGATGTAAATACTGAGTATGTACGATACGCTTGCAAGCATGTCTTGGTGTAAAAAAATATTCTCGTACACCGTTTACGCACATAAAAATTCGATTACACGTGGTGCGTCTCTCTTCGCATGTCTGTTTCTGTTGCGTATGATGCTTACGTGATATGTGTATGGTATGTATGTATGTATGTAGTATGTATGTAGAACTCGACACGGCGGAACATGAGAAATGTTCTTCGAGAATGAGGGAACTTTGTCCGAAAATTTGAAGTTCTTTGTGCTAGGTCCACATGTATGCGAAGGTGGGGACTGTTTACGGCTCCAAATACTATTTTTAATTCTTAAGCTGCGGTTTATTTAGCGTTCCGTGATGTTGATTTGAAATCAACAAATGCATATCTACCATGGATTTATCAATATTAGGTCTCTTTCAATTGAAGTACTGTTGTTTCAATTTATTACTATTTTGAAACATCTCGTTTTGAAAGAGAGCTGATGTATCTGATTTTTTCCATTTCTATGAGATGTTTTATGTAATAATGCCATACATTTAGAATTGAATTTTAAATATCGCTTCGACTATCTTGAGGTTACATCAAATGCAGAAGAAACGGTCTACTTCTGCTTAATCTCTACAGCCAATCTGTAATGTCTTCGAGGTTAAAGAAGAAACAAAATTTAGAAAAGTACCACAAGCTTTATGAAATTTCTTTTACACATGTCGAAACAACCTTAGCAGGGTTATTCGTAGCATTTTTAAAATTTTGCTAGAAATGTAAAGAGAGAACGATATCGTGAGTCGACGACCTTGGGTCGACCAATGGGTTTTATAGCATTATAATCATTGTGTTTGTATATGATATACATTATCATTACAGCTGTGTTCTGTGGAGTGCATTAGGCCACAGCTTTCTTTGATAGAGTTCAAACTGACTGAAGATTTCTGATTTGTATGGATGTCTCTAATTGGTCCTGTTCTCTTGCAAGTAGATTTTCTGTTAATAGAACAGTTTGCTTTGCGTGCTCTGAAAAAACAATTTGAGGAAAACACACCAGATGGCAAGTGCAGAAATGCGATTTCACATTCTTACATGATTTGGAAACATAGTTTTTCCGCTAATCATGACCCAGATTGCAGAAAAATTAAAAAAAAGTCCTTTGTTTTCATAAGTTTGTCGAGAAATGGCAGATAAACGAATGTCTCAATTAGTAGAAAACGCGCTATATGACTCAAGCCACAATGATAATACTCCAGATCATGACACACGTGTTTACTGAATGTTTGCTCTGTCCGCGTATGCATTCGGATACAAAGAGAGCGCGTTCTAAGCCCGCTGCGGGCTGACTGAGAGTGTGGGCGGCGAGGCGGTGGGCGAGGAATAGTGCACTGAGTCACTCGCCTGGCGCTACCGCCGCAGCCGCGTCGACGGTACAGGCACGACTCCACGCGCGTGCTGCAAGGCACGCCACCTCACCCACCCACCCACTTTCGTGTCGTGCTGTTTGTGCGCGGTTGCCTGCCTGCATTCGGTGCAGTTGACCTCCGAGAATGGCGGTCGTGTCATAGCCACGCGAGTGTCGAAGTATGAAGAAAAAACTGGACCAAGGAGGCATTGGCCACAGGTGATTCTCCATTCATTATTACATACTGAAAGAAAGCACAGTTTTTTATTTAGCTCGCAAAGTTTTAACTTGACAAGCATCTCCGAACAATATACCATTTACTAAAAATGAATCTGATATAGCACGCATAGAAATAACTATTTTATACAGTTATTAACTGTAGGCGGTTCGTCTGAATTTCTATTTTTTTTTTAAATTCTAGGTAGATCATGCGGCCCAACCTTGATCTTTCCCATAAAACTTTGATGCCCTGCTATCGATGTCGATACTATTACAGTTATTACTTTTTAATATTCTTTTTAGCGTAAGGGAGCTTGACGGGACGGGCCTCTCCTCTTAACTGGCTGCTCCAGCACTAGGAACTGGTAGCATTCTTTTGAAATGATTGATCAAATAGTCTAATTTTTCTGCGAGTTGCAGAAACTTCAAATCTGTATCAAAAAAGAATAGAATTTAAAGGATTTTTAGGAAAGGTATTCACGTGGATGTTGACGTTCGTTTATCAGGATGGGGCGATATCTGGGATGTTGCGAAAATTATTTAACTATGGGTAGGTAGTACTGAATGTTCCCTCTTTTGTTGCAGTTCCGGAATGGACTCAAGTTTTTATACTCACATGTCCTATATGGACAAATTTCTGCGAATTAACAAAGCATGGTTTTCACCTGAGTTAACTAAATCCCTTGTGAATATTGTTTCATATTAGTTTTGTAATCTTCTTAAAATTTCGTATTGTTTTTATAATGTATTAGATATTTCATTCATTCATTGCCCGTACTTGCCGCAATTTAGTTGCATAGTTGGGCGGCCTGGAAAACTATTCGGAATCACTTTAACAGTACAAAAAACGTAAGGACGCTCGCATCGAAGGACCCGTTTGCGAACGAAGATTGCAACAAGAGAGTGACAGAGGCCTACACGCTATTAGGGCGACACAATCTAGATTGCTGTATTTCTTTCATGAGGTCTGATCACATGGAAGATCGAAACAAACACGTTTGGAATGTAAACCTGTTTTTTATCTCCGAATCTCTTACACTCTGAAGAGTGATTTAATGGGAATATCCGTTTCTTCTAGTACTAGACTTTTACTATTTCCATAAAAAGCTGAAGGTGACTACATACGAGCGAGCACTGCTTCACCAGATTTACTCACGCTTATTATCCAATGTAAATCTCTCACTGCGCTTTCGCTAAATTGTGCGAAACAATGAAGCAGGTATCGGTGAACGAACAGATTTACGATGCGCGCAAGCTGGTGCCACGAGCGGCTTTAACAGATAAAGCGTTTGAATATTACTGTTCTGTATAGCGAGATAAGTGGACCAACCCGGAGTTTTGGTACGCGGCTTTGAGGCGGTCTTTCCGTCTGCTTTTCCAACACCAATTTGTTCTCCATTCTAGTGTCGACTGGACGCAGGTACGCCAAGCTCGGTATGAAGTCACCATATCCCGCCGGTGATACGTGGGTCGACCTGGGTCAATGTTAAGCCGTGGACAGCCACACATTTGAGCAGTCACTAGTTCTGTAACAATGCTCGAAGTTAATACCTAAGTGTAAGCGATCGCTACTAAGTCTTCGATGTAGGGTGTGGTGCAATCCCAGATACGTGTGTAGAGAGGATTTCTTAGTGGTTGAGACGATCCATAACTGATCTTTGCAGGGTAATGATATTTTTTATATCTGTTAGCCTGAAAGCTCAAGAACAAAGCGTATCGAGGTTCATGCTTTTTTATCAGTTGCTTTGTATGGTTCCTCGGGTGCGTGTATGTCTCACCATGTGCAGATTCTAGAGTCAACCCTGTTGTGTGTGCATCATGATTTGAGCAGTAGTATGTTCATCATGGAGGAGTGACGTGAAAAGTCTCCGGATCATCGTCATCGAGGAATCTCGGGCCCACTTCACACACGGGGCGTGCGGCCCAGGCTGGAATCCGACCTACTAACTCCCGCCTGGTCCTCCCAGTATGTGCTTAGTGTAGTGTGTGTTAGGGTAAGGGGTGAGGCCCAGAAAACTAAGGAAAGTAGGAAGAATCAAGATTCGCGTCGGTGGTACCGTGCTTCCATTCTGTTAGGGTTGGTATAGACTGGCTTCCGGCATTCGTCCTTTGGTGTTCGATCGGAGAAACCACCGCAAAACTCCCGATCCTCTAGTTAGCTGGCCGGTTCTCGCCGGGCAGAATTCTCGCTCTGCTCTGACAGCGACTGAACTCGCCTTCGACTGGCTTGGGACACGCACGCGTGATCGGTTGGAAAAACTCCTACCTTATCTCGATTTGCGGGACTGCGAACCTAGGACTCGCGGGGTCACAGTAAGCTTCGTGTAGCTTTTACCAATTTATGTGTTTCAGATGCCCAACTCAAGCTGCTCACATCTGTGTGTCTCCCGTGGGGATAGTAATATGTGCCGCATCGGTTCAGGAGGCTAAGAGGCAGTTATTCTCCCTTTTTTTGCCTTAAAATTGACAATATACGTAAGATAGAAAAAAAAATGGCCGTGGAAGAGAGGTGGATAGGTGATGGTACGCAGTCACCCATTGACACGTTCGGAGGGAGTGCGCATTCGGCGTCCTGCTCTGGGCTGGAGGAGAGCTGTTCTGATTGTTCTGCGACGCTGGCGGCTGCTATGGGCGACACTGACCGCATGCCAGCTAGCACAAGCAGCGCAGACAGAGCAGCAGCAGTCAGACTAAGCAGCAAACAGGGTAGATTTGTGCATGCCTGACTTCGCCAGGTCGCCGGCTTTGTTGGCGCCTGGACCGGAACGGCCGTTCTGACCAACCCTCGCGGATGATAGCAACCTCGCTACTCACGGACATGTTAAATACTCCTGACTAAATGCGGAATACGACCAGATGTTTCGAGTTTCCGCGTCTTCGGGGCGCCCATTGGTTCGCGAACTTCTCAAGCGTCACTTCGCTCACTTGTGATAGATCCCAGCCTTCCGGCACAGGCCGATTTATAAGGGGATCTGCACGTCTATTTTCCAGTCTTGTTGGCGAAGTGTTGTTAATGGCGATCCGTAATTAGTTGAACTTCGGTTTACTATACTTGGTTCATCGTATGTGCAGATAAATGGGGGCTCACCGTGGATAGGTTTCCATGATCCGCCGTTCTATGTTCTATTCTAGACAGACTCGGTTGTTAGTTGGGAATTGTACCGACGAAGGTGTTTGGGTGAAGACATGACTTTCCTGCAGCCTAGATGGTACATTTTATTTCTGACATCTCCATTATAAGGGTTTGGCGGAATACGGTATTCTTCGCGTAATTGACTGTCTTCTGGGCAAGCTCCTTCTTGTCCTCTACAACTCTATACGTGTAATATAGGTGGTGGTCATGGGCTCAGTGCGTTGACTATTTGGTGGGTGCGAACAAAATTGGTACTGAATATTGATATCAGAGATGCTAGCTGAGTTCCGAATTATATAACCTCCGAAAAATATACTAGTGCGGCAAGATATTTGTTATATCGCGAGCTATTAACCGGAACTATCAAGAATTAACATTCTTGAACATATACGTATGGACGTTTCATCATCTAAACCGCTGTCTTTCACTTCCTAATATTGGTGTTTCTTTTGCTTGGGAATTTGCAGGATTCTACGCTCAGCCGTTACTGCTTGAATTCACGTGTTTAATTCTAGGCAAAGGTCAGCTCCTCTCTACATCGAAACGTTAACAACTTTATTGTTAAATCATTTTGCTTCTGGGTCTAGACGTTTCATCAAACTGTTAACATTTGTAAAGCACCGATATATGTGTTACTTGTTGTCTGCAGTTGGCGGTGCGTCCGTTTTCGTCGCAATGATGGAACGGTTATGCGGCTGTTTATTCACTTTGCTGTTTGTTGCCGAGTAACTTCCTGTAAAGCAGCGAACGTCTCGCCAGCATTCTTCCTCGGGGTGTTCTCACACGTTCTGCTTTAATTGCTACATTACAGAATACGTAGTTGTTGCGCCGCCTCACTCGTGCATAGAGCGCCATTCGGCCGTGCTGCTCACTCTGCCTCGCTCCTGCTTTGATAGTCTCCGGTTCCATACGCCTCTGCGGAGGGCAATGATTTACGGCTACTCTAACAGAGACCCCCGAAGAGTTTATCTTAATAAAGCGTTTTGCGCATGGTATTTGACGTCAGAGAGAATGTCCTTATTTATTTGATCGGCCTTAGTTTACTTCATAGTTCTTGGCACTTTCGCTCTCTTCGTAATGTGTCGTACTTTCTTTAGTGCGTTTCAACTTACATGCCCACTCTCTCATTCACTTCATGCTTTACATTTCGCATGGCAAGTGGCCACATGGCTATAAGACGGGCACCTTCAATCTGATTGTCTTGCTGAGTTATTCGCTAAGCAATCTATCGTATAATAGTGTTCCTAGTTTCCGCTATAGTGGAGCTTGCATCGTGTTTCACAACTGGCCCAATCTAATCGAAGGCATGGCCTCAGTTACCCAGTCTATCGATGAACTGCTCTACGTACGTTCTTTCTACACACAGGAGATTTACAGCGCGCAGTTGCTTTCACGGGTTAAATGTCATCTCCTTGTGCACACTGATTATGTTAGCTAGTGCGCAAGACTAGACTCGCCAAAGTATTTTCATTGTATGCGTCGAGAACTGCAAGAGAAGGAGCGAATGGGGGGTCACGAACAAATGAAATCGACAATACCACACGCTAAGAGCTTGCTTCTGAAGATAAAATAATAACAATTATTGGCGGAAGATAGATCCAGAACGTAACTCACACTCAGGGAATCGCCTACAGCCGAAAAACCTGTCTGGTTTACTAATAAATTAGATCATGTTTTCTTGTAAGGTACGTATGGTATTATAATCAGGATCATCCGGAAGTTCTTATTAAACTATGGAGAGGGATGAACTAATTACGTCTGCGCGGGGTGCCCGTTTATATGTCTAAGGGCAGTTGCACTTTGGGAGATACACACATTGTTACTGCTTGATCGAGGCGTGCTTTCTCTCATAATGCCGGCGTTCTCAGTTTCACCGGTGGCTGGTGTGGATATGGAGGACACTGAGGCAAGTCGCACGCGCCTGGCACCCTGCGCACCTTCGCCGGTCTCTGTACTCGGGAGTCCTCAGCAAAGGCTACTCATTAACGATATTTAAATTGGAATTGGAGTGCTCTTCGCGGTACGGCTCCTTCTGTATTACAGTGTACACTGTGGGTTCTTGAATGGTAGTTCAGAATTTTATTTCTGCTGTCTTATTAAAGATAATCATGTTTGACATCTCGTTTCACAGTTGTGAAATAGTTTCGTATTTTATTGGGAATGGATGATTTAGTTGCAGATCCTCTATGACGGGTGGGCACGCCCTATTTTGAGCGAGCATGTGTTTTTCCTCTGTAAGGAAGGGTTTTTGCACAATGCGTATGCATCTGATAGCGTCTTTAAAACCTACATAATGAATAATTCCTCTATCGGCCAACAGAGCAACTTTGTCGTTATTCCGATCTTCATTGATCATATGTATAAATGTATTTTCTGATTTGATTACCAACATTTCAGCGAATTGCCGATTGCAATTCCGAGATTCTATCCGCCCTGGTTTCTCTACCATCACATGCAACGCAGGGCCATCTAGCAAAGCGAACCAACGGCTAGTGTGTGGTATACTTGATGCTGTGTTGCCGGCTAGTTGATTGAAGATGACAAATTACATTAGATTCATAAGGCCCTGTTAGACGCATTCTTTCGTACATGTACCTCCTATTGGGCGGTTAAATTTCGGACGATGTGTCATTGTTTGTTCGCAGTTGGACAGGGTGGGCGTCGTGGGTGAGGGATGAGCACCTGAGTACAGATTTCACGAGGATCGATTTTATCAGATATCTGTCTTAATTGCTTGGCTTAATTGGTCGCGACTTCTGTTTTCCTTTCCGCACGCAGCTTTTATTCTGGCCTGCCACATGACCGGATCGCAAAAAAAAAAAAACAAGAAGAATTCAGAAACAACAAATCATTCGTGGGCCGGGGAACTTCTGAAAAACCGAAATCGTCCAATACATACAAAACAATTTTCGCAAACTCTAAATATTTGCCGGGACCGCTCGCAAGGCCATACTTGGTGACGGGCGCTCTATTATCGGCGAAGGCGCGCTCGGTCCACTCTCTTTGTATCCGATGATCGCGGACCAGACGGGCACCGCACACCAGAGCCTGCGATCGCAAGCAGCCGCGCGGCTGGCTCTGTCTTGGCTCTTGGCCGTCTGTTCAGCTGGCCCCTCCTTTTCGCTCGTTGAGGCGCTATACTTGCATCCGCGGGCCCTCCCCCCCCCCGCAATCACTCATCTTCTCCACCCTGCGCTGATAGTTACAGGCAAGCGCTTAAAGCGCTCGACAGGTCCTCGCGGCTCGCGCTACTGTGTACATTCTTGCGGCGCGCGCATTTCTCCCTGCATCTGTAGATTCGGCGCTTCAATTTTTGATAGCCTTACTTGCTTGTTCCTCGGTCTTCTTTGTCTGCCAGCTGCTCTGGCAGTATTGGGGCATGCTCTGGGCATCGGCGCATCGGAGTTACAAACACACCAATTAATTGGGATTAATATAACGCAAATCCACGCCCTCGTGTCTCCGCCAGCCTGGTCGGTCGGGCTGCGGTACCACTTTGGATCATTTGCTGGGCGGATTTGGATTTCGTGGCCTTCTTGTGTTGTCTTGTAGGTTCGAAAATGTCGAGCAATGCTGCTTCTTCCATATGTTCTTCGTGCGAATTGTGTGCCGAAAGTGAGACTGCTCCCAATATGTTTCGTGGATTCGTGGAACCAGTAGCGATTGGTAAGAGAATTCATTATGCGTTGACAAGAATAACCTTTGGCAATGTTTTTTTGTGAAACAGTTGCGTGTTCATTAGTCGCACTTGTTCTTTCCGTCACTTGGAGAAAGTGTCGCAATTAGCATTTCGCTTCATGTGTACTTTGTTTTGTGACACTGCGTGCATACATTAGTCGAGCTAATATGAAATACGTGCAAGTTTTGTCAATATTGCAACATGAAATTTCATCGTTAAGAAAGAATAAATTATTTGTCGGGGTCGGCAATGTTGAGACTGGAGATTTAAACAAAACTAGGGTTAAAAGGAAAACAATACGAAGGAGCAAATGTCTGTGAGAAGCATAATACTCTACTCGCAACTCAATACGTAAACAAAAATTCTTCCTGTTTTGAAATAACGAATATGCATGAAAGGCATAACCTTAGTCATTTATCAACCCTTTTCATTGTTCCGAAGTTTTGTGTGTGTGAAATTTAATGAAGGCTGTCGCTTTATTATTGTAAAGTGTTTGCAATTTGATGACACTGTTGTTGTTTTTATGCTCGCTTTTCGTAATTTTTATCATTCAGCAAAGCGAAGAGAATTTGTCATCATGGTGCGTTCACAGTCAAATAAGAGTACTCTTGTAAGTAGGACACGAATTCGTTCGAGGAAAACCGAAAAAACAGATTTTAACCTTATTTCTTCTTACTATTAATTACTGAAAAGTAGAGCACTCGCATTGTATAGGTGTTGGTGGTTTACGTGAAGTGAATGATGTATATCCAGTTTTGTTTTCAAGAAACTTTGAGAAAAGTTCAAAGCGGGCAATGGCACGAGACCTATCAATTGCAACGAAGAGAACAAGGTAGTTATTGTCCATGGGGGACTATTGGTTGATAGAGAACGGTAGAGGACAGTGGAAACAAAGAGGGTGATAATCGAGAAAGTGACATTTTAATTTTAAATTGAACGATATTCAGAGATTTATTTACGTAATGTTGGTTATTAGTACTAATTTGCTATTTTCCCGTAACACTTGAGCTTCCGCCATCTGCTCACCTAGACAGTATTTATGAAGGCAACGTCGGGAATGTGAGACCTTATCTCAGTATTGCGATTGTGATTTAATCTTCAGTAAAATATAAAATGGCGGGAGAAAAGTATATCTCATGGAGGCCGCTGAAAGTTTCCGTGTTTCCGATATGTATATACTGCATTAATCCTTCTACTTGATCTTGTTGAATATAAAACGTAATTGGGTATATCGGGCTCAACATATTCCCTCCCACTCCCAACCGGCTGGCCGAGCACGTTTGTGCCTTTGTGCTCTGAATCGCTATGGGCGCTGGCGGCGGGGTCGCTAAGGAGGCGCCAAGCACCGGTGGCGCAAAGACGCCTCTGGAGGCCCCCGTGGCCGGGGCGGGACGGGACGTCGGCGACTCGAGGCCCGGCCCGGCCTGGCCGGTCTGACGGGGAATCTCTTCAGAGGTCTTTCCGCATGAATGCAGCTCGGCCGGTTCCTTACTTCCAGCCATTTATTTGTGCACTTGTTCCCGTTTTATTACAGGGCGCGTTCCTCGGAACTTCGCAATGCCTTCGCCTTCTGTCTTGAGCCTCCGTGGTTTTGTTCGGGAATAGCTGTAGTGTTCCCGTGAAGCGAGCATTTCTGGGTATGTCTGAGCGTGTCTGAACTTAATAGGAATTGAACTCGTGGCGCTTTCACGCGAACACTATTTTTCAGTGTGAGGAATGGCTATTTTCCTGACAATGCCGGTAAAAACGTATTAAGATGCGGATCTGAGCGTGCGGTTTTCTAACTCCAGTTCTTCATGCAATTGGTGTCCGGTGTGACATACTAAAGTAATGGTCTGTCTCGCAGTGTTATCCATTAATATTCTTCCTTTCTTTAGACACTTGGCTGGCACTTGTGATTTTAGTTTCATTTCACGCTCCTAATTGCGATTTGTAACTAATAAATATATCAAGTTGGTAAAGATATTAGAACATAATTAATGCAATGCCTAGAGTTGTCAAGTTCGTTATAATCAATAAAATATCCTTATTTTATTCTGAATTTTGAGTTTTTCACTAAATGGGATGTTGTGTTCGAATAGTTAACCCAAAAAGTTTATAATGTATAAAGTATCCAATCTTATGACATGTGTTTTAATGTAGGTGCGTATGTGTTATTACTCCAGTAATTTCTTGAGTTCTCTTTAACAGTTCAATTTCAGTTCTCAATGACTGAAAATTTGTGAGGTATCTATAATTCAAGTATATTTTGTTGGATGGAAATCTTTAGGGATTTCCATGTCATGAAGGAAAACTAATGAGTTGAAAGGATTACTGAAATGTTTCCTTCCGTTTTGTGTGCCGTGTATGCACATTAATGCTGTGAATATCATTCTCCACTCCGTCGGGGACCTCTTACAAGCCACTGAGGAGGGTCGGTGCTTGTTGACTTGATGTTTTCGCAGAACTTCGCCGTTCTGACGATGTCGCCGCCACAACTCGCACCCGGTGCTTATTTGTTTTGACAGAGTGACGGTCTCCCGGAAGAGGCGGGGGCAGGGAGGCGGTTCGCATCTCTTGAAAGTACGCATACCGCGTTCTTCCGTCTAAAACATCGGTCGGCGACCTTTTTGTAACTGCGAGCCACATTCTCGAACGCTCCAATAGCTCACGAGTCGCCCACATCTCCAATCTTTCTTTTAATCGACAAATTTAAAATATTAAGTTACTGTTCAATAATTTTATTAGTACTCTGAGCTTGAGACGGCAATCAGTGCCACCGCCGCTATCTCTGTCACGACAGTGGGGCCGCCACCGACATCGCCGCCCCCGGTAGAGCATCGAGCGCCCACCTTGACGCGACTCGGCTGTCTCCGGTGTCGCTCGGGGGCACTCGGGGTGGGGGTGGGGGGCTACGGACGTGGAATTCCCGAGTTCGATTTCAGGAGGCTGTGGCACGGAATTTCTCGCTAATCCAGTGCTGGACTGAAATGTTTGAAGTAAAAATAAACGTGAATGTGTTGGATGCATTATAATGAGATTTAATGGGCTCTTATGTCCTGGAAATGTTTTTCTATTAAGTTTACATGGACTGATGTACTGAAAATAATTCTAATAAAATGAAAGCTTCAAATCTTTCTATAATTGTTATAGCGCCCCTGTGTGTCTTGTGTATATTACCGAGGAAGATATTTGCTTACTGTCAACTTTAAAATGCTTGAGGCCTCAACTTTTACACTAGGAATTTGTAACTCTATTAGTTTCATGGAGATTATATATACCAGCTCCATGTATGCACAGTTGGTCCAATAATTAGGCCGGTAATAATAATAACGACGTTAATAACGTTTATTATTATTATTATTATTATTATTATTATTATTTATTATTATTCTGACGCCAGTTCAAATGACTATTCGCATAATAAATAACTAGATGTGACAAAACATGGTGTTTAGAAAAACGGAAAATGCAGACCATTTTGCTTTTTAATTGAAACTTCACAAAAAGAGTGGTGAAACGTAGGCTCGAGAGAAGGAGCCATTTCAATTATCGACGTAAAAAGACCCACCATGTCTTGAAAAGTCCCTTCCCAACGCCTTTCCCTTCCTTCCTGACAGCTGCGCGCTTCGGAGGGCTACCTGAGCGCGTGCGCGCGAGCCAGCTTGCGGTCGCTGTACCGCCCGCCCATGTCGCCCACGACGGCAGGGTCGGGGGCGGGGTCGGGGTCGAGGGCGAGGGCGGCGGCGCCGGGCCTTCTGCTGACGCGCGCCCCGCACTGCTGCGCCGACGAAGTGCGCCGCGTCGAGGCCGCCTGCCAGGCCGGGCCCGCGGACCTCGCCCTGCCCGTCGTCGCCCCGCGGCAGCAGCAGGTAGCCGCGGTGAGGAGCGGGATGGGAGGGTTGCAGTCGAGGGCTGTGTACGCGTAGAGAAGTTATGCCTTAGATAGGACCAGAGTAACAAAATGCTGCAACTATATAACTGAATGGCTTACACTTGTCTGTGGTGTCAGTTGACATTCCTTCCTTGATTCGTTCGTTTGCATTTGGCTCACTTGCGTATTGGCTTCTATATTTCCCATCTGATCTCATTGTCCCATTAACTACTCCTCGAGAAATGTCTGAAATTACACCGCAAAAAAGTGCCTTGTTATCTGCGTTTCTTAAAAAATAATTTTGTACCAATGTTTATCATAGTTATTGTGATAACTATATTGTATATTTTGAAATTGAGTCTTGAACGTGATGTGCGTACTTTCACCTCGTGTTTCGGGACCAATGACGTCTTAACAGTAGCCATCAACGAACATACGTATGTAAATGTTTGGCGAAGAGGCGTAATGGAGCAACGGTTGCGGGGAGAGATAATGCTCTGAAATAAATATGTTCCCTTGTTTTCCGAACGATTACCGTTGTCGTATCTAAGCCTAACTTCTCTGTAGCTGCAAAAACCCTCCATTGTGCAACCGTCCACATTCACTCGTGGTCATGGCTGAGCCGCGTGAAAATAATCCTTCCACTGCACGTGCGCTATGATTTCGATTGTCATGTGTTCCTTCCCTAACCACGGCTTGCCACTGGGCTGCCAACTGTAACTTCCCCCCTATCGTTTAACACGCGCCTTTTAGTATCGGTGGCAGATAATGCGTTTCGAGCCCGATTGCACCACAAGCATAGGGCGCCAATCGTGAGTCATCAGTTGACTGTTTCATGGCCCTCATCGCTGTGATTCCCTCACCAACTCCCCAAGAGCTCTATTATTGTTGTTGTTATTATTATTATTATTATTATTATTATTATTATTTATTATTTCATTTGACAATGAACATTTCTGTTCAACTCAAACTCAAGTTTGCTTCCATAGCTCTAATTAGCTAATAACTACAATACAAGAGACTTCCTCAGCGAAACGTACAAGCACGTATTTGAATTTGTGAATTCTAGATGTGATAGATTAACCGAGATCTCATACGCTCCCGGCCAGGGCTTATTCATAACTTACGACGGTTCGAATCTCCTAATATGAGCTTAGCTGCTACCAGTGGCTAGTGACCTGCAGCTGCAAAAATGCTACTGAAGAAAACAACACAAAATAGGTTTCCGAAACGTAGCACGCACAATGCTCAAGAACAAATAAAATACTCCCATATAAAACAGCTATAAATTAAATATTTTAATGAAAACAGTTTTCACTAATTCTACAATTTCTTAGTGTAGTGCATATGGAGTACAACAATTATTTACCTACCAAGAATATAATTTTAAAAAAACGTCAATAAATAGTTATTGGCGGCCGGTCTCATCCTTGGAGCCTTGCTGTCGCATGACCTCAGCTCTATTGTAAGCAGGGATGCTAGTGAGAATTTAGTCTGTATTAGCTATGTGACGATATGAGAAGAGTCGAAATAACACATTCAAATATGTGCTTTTTTCAATGAAAATCAAAACTGTTTCATTGATTTTTGTATTTTATTCGAGTTTCTGCGTATCTAACGAAACGAGATGCTTATCAATAGGTGGGAGTTTGCATTGTTTTGTTTCAATTTCTGCGCGTATTTGAAATTATTAATGCAGATATATGCCTGTGGTTACGTCGAAAGGTCAGGCTGGTCTACAGCTGGCTAAAACGAAATATCGATTTAAAATACTTATGTTCATTACACTTTTTATTGTTTTCCTGCAGCTAATGTCAAGAAACTTAGGGATAACGATTGTGAATATTATACTTCTTTTTTATTAGAAGGTATTCCCGCTTACTGTTATCCGCTGCAGGCCGTAGAAAAGAAAGTCTCGATGCTGCCTCTATTTTGACATCTCTGGTCAAAGAGCTTCTGTGATGAAGAGTCGATTTGAATCTGTTCTCTGACTGGATGGCACGTCGCGTTATGATCTGTTTTGCCGCAGTGTCAACCACTCTCACGAGTAGATCCATATGAGGTCTTCATCAGGGTGAAAGGTGATGTACTGTCGTCACCCGGTCAGATAAGGACCGCAAATTGTTCGTGAAAATGTTATGACATAACATTAAACTTCGCATGATATAACTGTAAAGTTCGGTAGAGTATTGGTTATGACTTCGGGCACGTAATAATTACTAACAACGTCCATTTTTTTCGAATGAAGCAATCAAAATTTAAGGTTTATCTTCCTTTATTATTATCCTCATTTTCGGTACTTTCATTCAATATTTCATTCTTCTAGCCTCTTTCTTCTTAAGTTTGCTTTTTTAATTTGTAAATCCTCGCACATTGAATTAATGCTCGGCATACAGATATATGCAAGCAAACGGCGAATTTGGTTAATTACGTATACTGTAAATAGGGCTGCTATTTTGTTACTTTCCTTTATACTTCCTGTAAATCAGTTCTTTCGTCTTCGTGTATTTTGAAGTACGGAAATTTCACGCTTACTGGAAGTGATGTTTTTGCCAGTCTTTGATAAATCCTCGGTTCATTAATTTGCCCATTGCTAACTCTCCTTGCAAACTACTCTTTTCGAAAAGAACGTCCTAGCTGCTTCTTCCTAATATTCCGTCTGGGCTCTTTCCTTTTATCCTGATTTCTTTTGTGTATTTGATTGAATCGTGAAGAAGCTATTTCCATTCCGATTACAGACAAGAAAATTCATTTTATATCGGCTACCTTTGTAGTACTTTAGAGTTTCGCTCATTCAAAGTGAAGCCTAATATTCTCTCATAACTCTCGTCTGCAATGCATCTTATTGTGGAGAAAATAAACAAGACCGTCTGGAGAGTCTGTGTGATTCCGCGAATCGCAGACTGGAGGAAGCGGTGCAAGACTGCGCAAGCGCGACACCAATGTTGACCGAGCGTTAGCGCTAGTTCGCGATTCTGCTTAGTGTTGAAGATTTTGAGTACTCTAGTCGTTAACGTGAAAGGAAAATAGCACTTCATGTATGAATGAGTTGGAACTTTTATGTATGCAACGTACTCAACTCTTGTACGAAAAGATTTCGGGACGTCAATCTAGGACTTCCGGATGTGGTTGTGCAAAAGCTCGCCTCTTTTATGATCTTGTTTATTTAATGCACAACCTTGACTTTCGTCACACTCGTTTATTGTACGCCATCTTTACTTAAACTGTTTCTAAGGTGTGAATCAACGGAGCGCATTGTGTAATGTTCAAGGTTTAAACGAGTTCGTGTAATCTAGCGGAAAAAGTTACGTCACGGAAATATGAAGGGTTCATAATTGTATCGGTCATCTAAAATTACAGTCACTTCACGCTCGGTAGACATATGCTTTGTATCTTGAGAGAGTCTATTTGTGATTACTTTTTCAGGTCATGTTATGTGTGTTTACAACAATATTTGTTACCTAAAGTTCACAGAACATGAGGTACACGTTTTTGTAGTAGCGTAGTAAAAATAAACTTTTTCTGCGGCTGTGTTAATTAAGTGTGTACTTGAGTTTACTCGCGTATTCCCTACAAGCATTGTGTAGCTTGTTTAGAAAAGTGTATGTTGAATTTCATTTGCTTGCTGAAAATGTTGCGTTTTTGCGGTGTTACATACTAGTAGCCTCGCTCGGGAATGCTGGCTGTAATTGTATTAATCTCTAAAGTGAAGATGTAAGAGTATTATACTTATAAGCTGCCATCACAAGGTGTGTGCAACTAATTTCTGGGTCCTTCTGGATACCCTTTTCCATTAAAATTCATTTACCTATGACATTTTATTAAGAAATACAATAATAAAACGTAGGACAAAGAGAATGGGATTTATTAGCTTAATGATACTGTTAATAAATACTAATAATAAATTATTGATTGTATGTTGAACAATTTAAAGGGTTGCAAAATGGTTTGGAGAGTCCCTTTCACAAATGTGTGTTATTCCCTACACTGTCAACTTAAAAAAGAGGAAAATAAGGAATTTATATTTACGGAAATAAAATGTTCTATAACGCAGGTATACGGAGCCCTTACAGAATTTTTGGAGAGGTCCCCCTGCGTTCGCACGCCTGTAGTCATCACCAAATATCCCCCAACATTTCTCGACAACAATTGGCCATAAAATACAGCCGACAGTCTGTTCATTCGTGAATTTCACGGCCATAGGTTTGTATCTTTCCTCGTGTCGCTGACGGCTGCCTCGTCTTCTTCCGCAGGTGGAGCAGCGGGATGTGCCGGGCATCGACTCGGCCTACCTGGCGATGGACACGGAGGAGGGCGTGGAGGTGGTGTGGAACGAGGTGCAGTTCTCTGAGCGGCGCAACTTCAAGGCGCAGGAAGACAAGATCCAGGCGGTGTTCGACAACCTCACGCGCCTCGAGCACCCCAACATCGTCAAGTTCCACCGCTACTGGACGGACACGCACAACGACAAGCCTCGGGTGAGTCGCCGCGCGGCGCCGGCACGACGCCCTCCCTCCGGGCTTTTCAGTCATGTGAGCAAGGGTCGGTATTAACTCGTACAAACGATTCGTGTTATTTCACAAACGTTGGCTAAATTTTGCTTGAGCCATTGTACTCCCTACTTTTCTTGGCGCTCCCTACTTTTCTTGAGAGAACGTTCCCAAGATATTGAATTTATGTAACTTTAATGCAAGAAAAGTTCACTTTAAAACTTGCTTTGTGAAAGATTATCTACGTGTTTAATTATGTGATTAAAATGTAATCAGTTGCGAATTTAATTAAAATTGTTATGAAAGTAAACTACGTGAGCACTTTGAAATTCGGAATTTATGATATAATGCTTACATCTGTTTATGACTTACACGCAAACACATTCTCATCTGCTTTTCAGAAAGGTTATATAAATTCTTACAACATTATTTTTAGTGATATTGGAACAATGACAATCTTTCGTGAAAACTATCCCTATCCTACACGCACTTAATTTATACTTTGCGGCATTAACACCTCGCATTCCATCCCATACGGCTGGCGGAAGTGAACATTTCTCAGAGCAATTCAGTCCTCGGCAATTCCTGTTTAAGAACCCGTCAAAAGAATCGCCTACTGGCCTAATATCGCGTACGCATACTGCCAGCCATGCAGCTCCCCAGCACGCTTCCTACCACGCTCCCCAGCGCACTCCCCTGTCCGGTCCCGCTTCTACATCCCCTCATTATGCTCCTTTCCGCTCCACTTCATCCTTCGCTTCACTTCCACTTCAGCCTTCACTTAACCCCTCCCTTCACTTTCACTTCACCCCTCCGTTCACTTCCACTTTACCTCTTGCCTCACTTCCACTTCACCCCTTGCTTCACTTCCACTTCACCCCTCGCTTCACTTCCATTCATTACGTCTCGTTTGATGTTCCCATTTCCATTCCAGCGTCACATACCTATTTTCTTTTCCGCTTCACGCCTCTGCTTTTTCTTCGAGCTTCACGCCTCTTCATTTTATTTTTTGCTTCGCATTCTCGCCTTCCAGAAGGAAGATCCCCAAGTTTTACTCAGCTTTATCATCCTAGCTTTTTTGTTTTCTTCGATTCCTCACTTCCCTATGTAATTTACATACTTAATTTCCCCAGCGCACTTCCTAAAACCTTTTTCTCTGTTTCGTTGCTTTTCCGTCCATGTTCTTGGTCTTCTTAAGTTCGTCACTCCGAGGCCAATTACTACATCCTTTCATTATTTGGAGCACTGTCCAACCTTCTTATCCCTTCTCTCTTGTTTCTGGTTTATCGTTCTCTCTTGATTTGTTTTTCCTTCTTATTTTATCCCACAGTCGACATTTTTATCTGATTTTTGTTTACCTCTCCAAATATTTTTTCTTTTTTCTTCCAATTGTTTTGTATTCCTATCTTGCCTTCCAATTAACGATTAGAAATATACTAAGTTTCAAGCCTAGTGACTTTCTTAAGAGGATGCAATAATAAAATACTTCACTTAAAATTGGATACAACAAATCCGTTAGCCTACTTGATTGATTTTTGTTTTTTGATTAAAGTCTACTGCCGTCAGATATACTAACGGAGTATCACGTGAAAATGACAAAAGGTTTCTATGAACCCTTCGTTTAACCCACTAGTGGTACTGCATTCTGCAGGCAAAGATTACTTCGCGAACACCCTCCACCCTACCAATAGCTTGGCACTCCCCCACTCCCACGCCACCCCACCGCTCTACGCCGCCTACTTCTCCGCCTTCCCGCTTCACTGCACCGTTCGCCCTGCCGTGCGTCCGCCTGCCCGGCCTTCGCGCCGCCGCGCTGGATTGAAAGCAAACGCTCCCTCGTGACCCACTTCATCGCCGTAATGATACGGGCCCGCTCCGTAAGTGCCTCATATCTGGAGAGTTGCTGCCTCCAGCCGCCGAGAGCTTTGTTGCCAAGGGACCTAAGACATTGTGGAAGCTGTTGGAGGTGCTGTCTACGTATGGTCTCTCTGTTGGAGTTGGGAGCTTTAGTAGGTTTCAGGGAGAGGTGGATATAAATCAAATTGGGTTGTTGTCTGGTCGACATTGTGTATCGTGAAAATGGGGTAACTTCCGTACATTTCGTATAAATTAAACTTAATTATAGGCGTATGAACGAGATATTCAGACCACAATTAGTAACTTACTCATTGTGGTCTGATTACATCCTTCATACGTCTGTAATATGAATTATCACAAGATCTCGCCTGAAACCACGAAAAGTTAAACTTAATGTAAATGTCCACTGAGTGCCGTTGGTACATGATCAGGCATCATTCCAAAAGTCAATATTTTAGATCCGAAAACGATTCATTTGAAAAACGTAATATTTCACACATTAATCATCATTGCATTTTCACGCAACATCAATCATTCGTGGATCTTTTTCGTATGTGCGGCAAAACGTTCTGTAATAGGATTTTCCATAATTGTCCATTTCCTATATTTCGCTCAGCTTATGTAAATCTCCACGTCATTACAACAATACATAGATGAGGTCGTATGGCAGCTCTGTGAAAACCAATTATGTCCGAAAGTGATAGTCACTTCATCTCTACGGATACATTCCTCCCCTCCCCGCCCCTCTCAATGCATCGTTATATAGGTTTGAGTTTGCTGTGGTTTGTTAAGGGTTCCGAGACACTTCGGTTCGGTTGGCATTGCTCCCCCTAAGTGAAAGAGATTCTATGGAAGTTGTCTTCTTCCCTTCCAGCTTCCCTTCCCCTCCCCGACATGTCTACAACGTAACATCGCCCTTCGTTAGAAAACAAACACCGCCGCTTCGGCGCTGCACTTAGCTGCAACCTGTCGCTGCCGCCGCCTACGTCGTTTGAGACAAACCACTCCCACGCTCGCTTCGCCCTCTTGCGTCTCATCTTGCATCGCCTCTTCCCTCCCCTTTCGTGTACTCTTCGTTCCTCGTTTCGACGAGGTCCAGGCGTTTGCTCCGTCAGACCTGCGTACAACTTATTAAATTCAGCTTTCTCTCGGGCTCTTTAGTCACCTCTTTCTGTTTTATCCCTTGTTTTCCTTTTCGTCCCTGGCCTTTTTGTTGAATACTTTTATTTAACCGGTATTGAACATTGGTTTGTACTGTACACGTACATAGTCTTCGTCGATACTTTCGAGGTCGAAACTTTTGAGGTCGTAAATATCTTCGGCAATACACGCCACTTCGTCGCTTAGGCGGGCAAGACCTAGTTGAGGTCCTCTCTCAGAAACAAAAGAGGAGGAAAGTTATGAAATATGTGTCAATAAGTTTGGTTTTCTGTTTGAATTTCCTAGCGAAACATTTCAATTTTAGTCGGTATTGAAATGTTTGGATATTAGTAAATCGATTTTATGTAGTGCGCTTTGATGTTCATGTGAAACAATCTTGAACCATTCTTGTCAAAAATAATTGTTTTCAGTACTTCTATTAACTGACTTTTAAGATGTCATCGTGAAAGTATCTTCGAAAATATCTTCTTTCACCGTATCATTTCTTCCAAACGAGAAAAGAAATGATAAAAATATTTGAACGCCTATGTAAAAATATTGCGTAATAAACATAAATACTTTCCAATTTATATAATAGAATATTTAACATTTTTTACTCGCCTATTTATGGCTTTATGCTATGAAGAACCGGGGGGCCGATTATATTTTGTCGATATGCCGTATACTTGTGTGCCAAATTGTTGCTATCGGGGCTTTTCGCGTCTCTTTGTTTGCGAGAAGTTCAACTAATCCGTCTACCATCTTAGAATGCAAGGCCGCTGGTGTTGATGTTGCATGGAACTTCGTCTCGAATGATTGCACCCATATTGTTTCACAATAGTAATTGCATCCTTCATTGCGAAACGCTATGAATCGTTCATGAGCCCGAAATGAATCGTTGACTATAAATGTAGAAATTAAGCGATCAGTAACCCGAAGCAGAGGTTGTGCTTCGCTTGTTAGTGCTAGGTATGAGTCAGCAGCCGTCACGACGCCAACGTAAATTTATTTGGAACTGTGGCGAGAAGGCAAAGAGGTAAAAGAGTTAAATAATTATTCATATCTGATTGACTAAACTAAAATGAACTAAAATGAAAGTGACTTTGTAATGAATTTACATTGCCCACAACCAAATTTACTTTATTCTTTCATTTATGAATGGAATTATTTACGATTTTCTGAAGCCTCATCTGTGTATAACTTACTGTCATTTTGGGATCTTACATTTCAAGGCATAATTATGCTATTTTATTTCGGTATTACATAAGATTCTTTAGTGCACTATACAAGTATTGATAACGTGAGTGTCCTGAGCCTCTTTCTTTATCCATTCTTTGTTATTCAACCAGTCGAAATCTACACATCAATACAAGTTACATCGATTGGATCGTAATGCAGCACGGTGGAAACTGCCTTATTTTCTTCGAAAATGTTCTCAACGTGACAAATAGCAATGCCAGTTGCATGAAAGAAGTTCAAAGTTATGTTCCATGTCCTCAAATTACATTCCCGAGATCCGATAAGTTAGAGGTACATAGGATGGATGGAATTGGCATAGGTCTTTACGGTATTATTATTTGAAAGATGCGTGCTTGGAGTCAATCGAATGAGGTATTGTCTCTGTAGTTTTCGTGTTTTCGAGGTTTTATCCTTTTCAACAGTGGTAGAAATTCCAATGATGCAGTTCAGTTCCAGTTAGCAGTTCAACATTTTTACTTTTTATATTCAGTTTAGCAGCATTTCTGGAGGTACATAAACTACGCAACAATCTAGCACTTGTCTTGCAACAATCTATCACTTGTCTTATCCCTGATCACTTTCAGCATAATTTGGGGACAGTTTTTTTCTCCTGGTGTTGTGAAAACTTGAAAAGTTGCGTGAAACCTTTGCAAGGGAAAGTATCAGTGGTATAGGTGGGCATCAGGCATAAAGAATACAGAGTTATATGAGTAAATACTTACTTACGTGTATAACATACGCGTATTAAACTCTTTGAATATAATTTGCCTAATGAAAGGAATGATTAGAAATGTATAAAATTGCTTACGCGAGATCTTTCAAGCCCTGAGACAGAGGTTCCACGAAGCCCGTACATCGTTCGCACGACAAAGCCTGCGAGTTGTTTTTACAACTTTGGCCAGCCGGTGAATGGATATTTTGGCATGTGGGCCAATATTATTACCATCTATCCACCCTACCATCTATCGTCTTATGGTGATTTAACCTCACGCTACGGGGACTGAGCGCCTCCGAATGTAGTAGTTAATGCGGCCGCAGATACATTGCATTTTAGTGGAGAGTCTCAATAGAAATGGCTCTCCTAGAGGCGGCTCCACATGTTTGGTATTCGTCGAGTAGCGAGCGACCGCTCGCCGAATCCCGAGATGTGTTGCTTGCTATTTGCCCGGCGCTTACTCGCTGCTTTTCGATCTTTCGGACACATCAGAGGAAGCGATCATTCGCCGAGCACATTAGTTGCTCGTAATTGGGCGCACAATAGCTCGCTTCTCGGCGAATGTTGAGTGTGTGAAACCGCCTGAACGTATAGAAGAGTTTCTCTAAGAAAGGACCACTTTGGCAGGTCATGCAGGTAAGGCGATGTCATAGCAAGAGTGAGGAATCCCTTTACAAATGAGATAACAGTAAACGAACGCACTGGCTAAGTGGGTGAATGGACGTAATTCCACTTGTATGCGTGGGTTGCCAGCTTGTTGCCAGCAGTGGCTGTAGAAGCGGTCCCTTCTTAGAGTAATATACACCGGTAAACCGTGCCTTGACACCCCCCTTTTGACGGCGCGTCGCTCCTCTTGTGTTGCGCAGGTGATCTTCATCACGGAGTACATGTCGTCGGGGTCGCTGAAGCAGTTCCTGAAGCGCACCAAGCGCAACGTGAAGAAGCTGCCGCTGCAGGCGTGGAAGCGCTGGTGCACGCAGATCCTTTCGGCGCTGAGGTGAGCCCCGCTCCGTGCAGCCGCGCTCTGCTGCCCCGCACGTGCCCCGCCCCGCCCCGCCCCG
>BOPP01000003.1:14756580-14851906 GCA_017312745.1 Gryllus bimaculatus
CCCCGGCCCCAAACCGCACTCAACCCGCCCCGATCATCGGGCTCCCGGCCCCGCCCCCAAACGAGCGCGCCGACGCCGACGCCCCGAAAGTACTCCTCTTGCGTGCTTGCCAGTGCTTGACGGGCAGACTTCTCCTCAGTGCTCCCTCTGTATATCTTGTTTGTTTTTTTTTGATTTATCTCTGATGGTTTCGTCTTTTGCTCTGTACGTTTACTTAATTTTTTATGTATATATAGAATGCGTTATGTGCTGTTCATACCGCATTGGTTTATTTATCTTATTGCAGATTTACTTGCCTGTAAAGTCGCCAAGCTCTGGAAGTTAAGTATCTTGAAGCAGAGTATTTTCATTTTTTTATTGCACTGTATTTGACTACGTGACTACAATCGTCATGCTCTTGTTTCCACAGCCCCCCCAGGTAGGTGGGTTCTGTGGCACCCTTTATACGATGTGTAAAAAAACACAATTGTGTTTATCATGCATATACGATTTAGGAGATAGTGTGCTGGGATATTGCTAATGTGTTTCATCTCTCCTCACTTTTTTTTTGAAAAGCCACAAAAAAAGAGAAGACAAGGAGCGCCGTGTAGAGCCGCGTTGTGTGCCGTGTAGAGAGGCCGCCAGGGCTGAGACAGCCGCGCGGCGCGGTGGTGGCGGCGCCGAGGTTCGCGCGGGGCCTGAGGCCCAGACGTGAGGCCCCGCCGCCGCGCCCGCGCCGCCGCGGGGCGAGGGAAGGGCCCGCCGCCGCCAGCAGCGGAGCAGGGGGCTCCGACATTTCGCTGGGCGGGGCTCAGGCAGAGGCAGGCCAAGAATGAGCGGCAGCCGGGGGCCGAAGCAGCGGGGCGCGGGGGCGGGGGCTCGCAGGCAGGCTAGCGCAAGCCGTTAGCCTTAGGGAGCGCGGTAGGTTGCGGCGGCGGTCTGCGCGAGAGCGGCTCGTGCTCCCTGGCGGCCCCTGGCGCGCACACACGCGCGCCACGCACCACCACCCACCCACCCGCCACGCGGCCTCCTCCTCCCCACGCCACCCCCAGCCACCGCACCCCATAGCAGCCTAGCAGGCGGGAGCGGCGCCAGCCCAGGGCGCCGGCAGCTTCAGCCCTTCCCGGCCGGCCGGCGGAGCGGCGGAGGCGGGCGGCGGACGGCTGCGGCGACGGCGTGTGGGCGGCGGCCGCGCTTGCTCTGCTGCGGCCGGCCGGGCCCACCCTCTGCCCGGCCGGACGCCGCCACCCCGTGCCGCGCCGCCCCCGCCACGCCCACCGGCTGAAGTGCCCGGCGGACGCAGCCGAGGACGGAGAGGCGCCTCCCGCACCAGTCCCCCGGGCCACGGCCCGCAACCACTACTACCCCACCTCCCACGCCACGCCTCCGTCCTAGCGATGGGGCTAAACTGATGCTTGTTTTCGTCGTGCATTACTTGCATTTCGTGTTCTCCAGCCATCGTCCACGGAATCTGACCTGTTGATACCATATTTATTCAGCACAATGGCCTTCGCTGAAAATAGGATCAGGTAAAGTTTCTCCCTCAGGGAGCGGCAGGCCGCCCGTGGAGGGTCGCGCACGGGAGGGGACGGGGTGGGTTCGCGCGCGGGGCGGCGCGGCGCGGCGGCGGCGCAGCCACGCCCCGCCCCCCGCCCCGCCGCCGCGCCGCCAGCCACCGCGCCCCTCCCGACCAAAGTAGTGCTGCAAAAGTCACACACAAGTCCTCCTTAAAAGAAGCAATCTCTCTACTATCCTATATTTGCAAAGAATAATAATTCATATTCTACATACATTACTTGTGTGTCATCACGAGCAAAAAAGAAATAAAAGCAAACAAATAATACGTATTACCTTTGCCTTGATACGTATACTTGCTCTTCATATAAGCCGCCATTTGGTGATTTATACTCTCACACTAATATATTTATATATTGTTATTAAGTAATCCTATCTATATGATATATAATCTCTATTTTATCCTATTGTGGAAAAGCTCTGTGGGCTAGAGGTCTAAACGCCGTGTTGTCGCCCAGACCGCGCCCGCGGACGCGCCGGGTGCTCCCTCGCCCGGCGGCGCCCGTCCCGCCACAAGCCCCCGCCCGCCCGCGTTACGCAGCGAACGGGAGGGGCCGCGCCGTCCGATGACTCTGCTCAGCACGGGCGGGCGCGCATTGGGCGGCGGGCACGGCAGCGGCGGTGGCGCGCGACGACGGGGGCCCTTCCAGCGGGGGAAGCCTACGGAAGCGGCACTGGCACCGATAGCGCGTCGGCAAAACAAACGGAGACGACGCCTCGCGCCGCGCCGAGTGGGCGGCGCGCGTTGGGCGCGGCGCGGTGCGGTGCGCTTGGCGGCGGCGGCAGCCGCTGCGGCCACGCGCCGCGCCGCCGCCCCGCCCGCGCCGCGCCTGCCCGCCCGCCGACGCGGGGCGTCGGCGTGCGTGAGAAGACGTGGTGTGTGTCGCGAGCGAGTGAGGGGGAGAGCGCGGTGAGAGTAGTCGTGGTATGGAGCGGAGGCCCCCGCGCGGCGGCGACGCATCTCTCCTTTCGGGTCCCTCTTTTTCCTTTCGGGTCCCTCTTTTTCCTTTCGGGTCCCTCTTTTTCCTTTCGGCCCCCCTTTTTCCTTTCGGTGCCCCTTTTTCCTTTCGGTGCCCCTTTTTCCTTGCGGTGCCCCTTTTTCCTTTCGGTGCCCCTTTTTCCTTTGGATCCCTCTTTTTCCTTTCGATCGCTCTCGTCTTCCTTAATTTATTTTTCCCATATTTCATTATTTGCATTTGCTTTCCTTTTTTCCCTTGTCTCTCCTGTTATTTATTCATCTATCTGTTTGTTCTTTTCTCTAGTATGCATTACTGCCTTTTCAAAAATAGCTTTTTATTAAGACCATAATTCACAAGTTTTTACTAATTTAGATTATTGTTCTTGCCCTTCACTATTAGGTAGTACTTACAGTATTTGGGCTAGACACTGAATACTCATCATATGTTAACTTTTAGAAAATCAATTTTTCAGTCAGAAAAGTTAGTTACCTTATTTTTTAATTAGAAATAACTAAACTATTCATTAAAAAAGAAAGCATGATCACTGACTTGGCTCTTTGGCCTGTTCCTTTGCCAAAATATCATCTCTCCATCTTCTGGGTCTACCTAGATCTTGAGTTCCTTGAGGTGCGTACTGGAGGAGCTTATTTGGTAGTTTCTCGCTAGTCATTCATTGGATATAATGTAACCATTTCTCTTCTTGCTCTAGGAGTCTCATATTGAGGTTGAAAATTTTCAATTCATTTCTGATGTTTTTGCTTCTTATTTGGTCTAGAAGTGTACATTCTGCAACAGATCTTAGAAATCTCATATCAACAGCCTCAATTTCCCTTCTGTCGATGTGATTCATGCTCCAATTTTTGCAATTATATTAAAGTACAGGAACTGTCATCACCTTGTAAAGTTTAATTTGTGTGCCCCTCATTACATTGTTCTTAAGATTTCTTTCACACATTACCTGAAATTTATCAGGGTTTTTTCTGGACGTCATTCTTGTTGTAATAAGAGATGTTATGTCCAAGGTTCTGACACTTCTTCTAGTGAGATGTGTGCTACAACTATTTACACCTCAAATGTTGCTTGTCCAGCCATTGCTTCAAATTTCTGTGTCGATATCTGCAACTCAATTCTGTAATATATTTTGTAAGGTCTATATGACATTCTGCAATCTATCCTTAGTTTTCCAAAATAACCTGGTTGTCAGCAAATAAAATTGTTCATATGCCTGTTCGTAAGAAACTTTAATGCTTTCTTTAAAACTCTCTGCCATTCCTTTACAGCATTGTCATTATATGAATTAAAAAGGTTAGGAAACAGTGGATGTGCTAGTTTTAATCCTCTATTTATTATTGCGTATTTTTCCTTGATTCTTGTTCCCATGTTGAATTTTATTATCACTACACAAGCTTTTCATAACTTTTATCAGGTAGTTCAGAATTCCCTGTATATTAAGAATTTCCTACTGGTCTTTCCTTGACCCAAAATCAAAAGCTTTTACAAAATCTACGAAGAAGAGAAAATGTAGGTAGGGAGGTTGAATTCCTTTTGCTTTTTTATTAGCTGCTGTATTATGATGATGCAATCTGCACATCATTGCCCTCTCCTAAAGCTAAATGGATGTTCTCCACCTATAACTTTGTTAATGACATTCATCCTTTGCTTTATAATTTTATCGTAAATTTTTAGGCAGTGTTCAAAGGCTGATTTCCCTGCAGTTGTGATCTTCTAGTTATCCTTTCTTGAAAATGGGGGGATGGGGGGATATCATTCCCACTGTCAATTCTTCTGGTACTTTATATGAAGTCCACCACACATTTAAAAGATACAGAAATCTTTCTTTCATTTATATTGACCTATATTTAAAAAAATTATATATTAATTCCATCTATGTTGGTGTGTTTTTTGTTCTTGAAGCAATCGAATGCAGCTTCTAGTTCTTTTAGTTAGCTCAGTTGGATCTACATGCAATGGTTCGGCCTCTCCTTGTTGCAGTTCCCGGCTGGATCTGTTAATAAGTTTTTATGGTACATTAATAATTTATCTTTACTTATGATGGAAATTTGAACTGTCTCGCTTTCTTCTTTATTTAAATGTTACATTATTTTGGTATGCATTGGAAATCACATTTGTCTTTCATCCAGCAAAGTTGCATGCAGAATAGAAGAAAGCTTCCAACATTTCTTCTCAACTTACTGATATAGCATAAAAGTTTTATTGTTTTTGCATTACTTCTGATGAGTCAACAGATATGACAGACGTAGCACAAGTGTTATTGTTTATAAGAGCAATCAGGACTAGCTTTGAGGTTATGGAAGGATTCTTTGATGTCATTAGCTTGTATGGAAATACTACTGAGGAAGATATTTTCAAAGAATTACTGTAATCTGTAAATAACAATAATCTGAATTTGTCCCTACTGAAATGTCACTACAGATGGTGGAATGAATGTGTGTGGCACAAAAACTGGTGTTCTTGGAAAACTTAATGGAGAGTGTGAATTCAAAGGAATTAGTAAACCCATGCCAATACAATATGATCTTCATCAACAGGCACTATGTGGAAAATCAGAGGTCATGTCTTCTGCTCACATGGACTATGACACTGTTACTTCAAGACTTCTACAACAAACAGAATCACTGAAACCTCATTTTTCCTATAATACTGCGCTAAAATTGTTGAATTGTCACAAATTCCTGAGTAGTTTCTTTTCTTTGTGCACAGATATTCTAATATTCCAGGCAGAGAAGGTTCAACCAAATAAAGTGTTATCTGACAAAGAGTGGTTATGGAAATCGGCTTTCATTTAAACAATTGTTTTTTATTTAAATAAAATTAATGAAAAATGCAAGGAAAAAATAACCTAAAATGTGACCTGTACACTCATACCAAGGCATTTAGATAGAAATTATTTTATCAAAAAGAGATTGGTACTAAATCTCTTCGTCACTACTCTACCTTTAAATTACTAAGTGCTGAAAATGCTATTCAAAAATTGAATTAATTGCTTGGATCTTAACTCTCGTACTTGGACGTAAGTGTTCTTCAGATCCCATTTTCATGTAATACTAAGCAAGCCTAAACTAATGGAAATAATTAATCTCAAAGGTGATGATGCAATGCAGGCAAATTCCAAAAAAGAAATTTTATTGAATTCTACAAACAACTCTCAATGGTCCTTAAGATTCTTGTCGGTTTTTGGAATATTTATAGATGTGAACAGACTTTCTCGAAAATGAAGTATGTGAAGTATAAGCACAGATGTAACTTAAGTGATGAACATTCATGAATCATTTTAAAATTAGATGAAACAAAAATTGAGCCATAAATTAACCTATTGTTAGTCTAAAATATAATTTCATTGCTTAGGTGTATGTAATTATATTTTGAAATTTTAAAATTGTAGCCCTCAAGGTTTTTAAATACAAATAATTTGTCTAGTATTGTATGATCATATGCCCATTAGTGTTTTAAGAATGAATTTGTGAATTGTTAACTGTTTTTTCATTCTTTAATTTAAATTTAATTTAACATATAGGCAATAAATTCCAGCATATTAGGAAGTTTAATTTTTGGCCCTCAAGGCTCTTAAAAACTTCCTATCAGGACCTCAATAGAAGAATGTGTGGAGACCTCTGGTATAGACCAAAAAATTATATTCCCTGTTTCGCATTAAATTATATAATTAATAAAAATTCACCAATGTGGAAATGATGATAGCTGCAACATAAGAAAATTCAAAGTATAACTCAATATAACGCAAATATACCATTCTGTAAAACATGTGTCCCTAAGTATTTTGTAAATAATATTAATGTAGTACCTATATTATTAAATCAAATATTTGATGCATAAGCCTTTATGGGTACTAAAACATTGAATTACACAGTACATGCTTTAGGAAGAATTGAATATGTATAATTTGAATACACTGAGCCTCTCTGACTTCTAAATTTGTACTTTCTTTTTAGGAGGCAGCATTTCAGAGACTGTTACGGAAGAGGTGGCAGCACGGTTGCAGTCACCTGACCTGGTGCTTGCAGAGGTCCTGCATCCTGATGGCCGGCCGCCAGCGCAACTGCGACTCTCTGACGTGCCTGCTGCTGAGAAGCTCGAAAAATTTGTTGAGGATGTCAAGTACGTATCTGCAATAGACCTTGAGGCAGCTATTTATTAATAAAAGCAAATAGTCAGTGTCTTATAATGGCTGTTTCAATAGGCCACTTATTTAATGTCATTTACAATATCCTTATTTGAACAATTGGCAGGATAATTTTACAATGTAATTTTGTAATAATTCTATTTAGTTTATATTTGTGATAGCTTTGAATGTCAGAAGTTCCTTAACTAGAGTATGATGTTGTTTGAAGATGGATAGGTCTATTTATGAACATCAAAAATGTATGTCACGTTTTATGTCATGTACTCAAGTTTCTATCACATGTATTTTACTGCGGGCAGTTAATCAGTTTTTAAACTTTATTATAAAAATTTACATTTAAACAGTTTAGTTTTCAAATTAAATGGAAAAATATGAAATTATAGTTTATTATTTATTAGAAGCATTTTTGATGCAGTTAATGGAAGGTACTTAAAATGGAAATTTTAATTGAATTCTTTTACAATAATTTGTTTCTGAAAATTGTAGTCAAAGTCATGTAGTTTTTCTTCAAAAATCATTAAGAATGAGTGAAATAATAATGCGATGATTGGATTTATTTATGTGAAATTTTTCATCATGTGCAGACATGACTTGTAAGTTATCTTTCATTATTAGAATTACTAAATGTTCTTAATGGTGTTTTCTTTCTCTTTGTTGTTGGTGTGTGTGTGCAGTGATAAACATATTATTTGTTCATTCTTCGGTGTTATTTGCATACATGTGTTTTTCTGTGTTGTCAAAGAAACTGTAGTTAACCAGTAAATGAGGCATGTAGATGTCGATTGGTTTACAATTATAAAATTGTAATTTTTTTGTATTTTGTGTGAATTAATGTAAGGTAAGATGTAATGAACCTAATGTTCATTTCTATTTTTAAGAAAACCTTGTCAATATGTTCATCAAGAAAGATAATAAAAAGATTTTTATTTTCCCTACAGATTCGGCATTTACCCCCTGACAGCATATGCCGCACGTCAGCCTCCTCCTCCTCGCCCTCGTGCCATCTCACCGGAATTGGCAGAGTCAGTTAAGTCAGTAACCCCTGAGCCAGTAGATGTGGAAAACAGGCGTGTTGTCAACATGATGTGCAACGTCAAACCTAAGGACTCTGGTGCAGACCTTTCTGTGAGTAGTTGTAAATATTGACATTTCTTCACATCTGTTGTATATTATAAATTTTTTCAAAGAAATTATTTAACATGTCTGATTCTTTCATCTAGAAATTTTCGTGTTGAATGAAACATTCACTTGCAATTTTACAATGCTTCATTCATGATGTACTTAACTGTAAAATGCAAATTGCTCTATCCATAATATTTGTATTTTGTAACGGTAATTATTCTATTCCCTGTTGTACAAACATCCATTATCCGGTTTTTCGTTATTATTTCCCTCATACTACTACTTTACTATTTCCCTCTCCCATTTAGATCACTGTGTAATGGGAAACAAATAAGAAACCTGAAGTTCATGTGACCCCCACCTGAAATACCTTACTTCATCTATTAAAATAGTTGTCAGAAATTACTACTTTTAACGTGCTTTGTACATATAAATCTTTCAATGAACTTTCCACAATTTTTGTAAGAAATTTTTAACATATGACTGTGCATTGCCTTCAGATGACCCTTTTGCTACGAATGGATGACAAAATGAATCGGCAGTTGACATGCCTGGTGTCTGAGCTGGACTCTGCATTACTATTGGCTCATGAGCTGGTACATTTTGGCTTCATTAACGAGGTAACAATCAAAATTTTACACATTCAGTAAAAGTTTGATATGACAACTTTTTTTAGTTTAAGAAATCAAGAATGTTCAGAATGTATGTTTTGAAGTGGATAGGTTTTTGTTTTTGTTTACCACAAGTTTTCTGAAGTAATGGAATATTTATATTTTTACTAACACATTACTGGTATATTGTGTTTAAAAATAGTTGTTTATTTTCTCTAAAGATCTTGTGCCATGTTAGAAATTCACTTTTGGATAAATGTTGGTATGCAATGCATTGGCACTAAATTATAGATATCATTTATCTTCCCTTCAGTTTTGTATTTAAAAGGCTGTTCTGATTTCATTTCCACAATGCGCATTCTAAAGCAAGCACAATGTTTCAGGCTGATCGAGAGAAAATTGCAACTCTTATTGAAGACACGTTACGGACGTGTTTCAACAAACAGTTGTTGAGCCCCACTGGCAATAATGGGATGAACTCAGCAACTGTTCCTGCCCAAGTCATATCTGGAATGCCTGTGATGCCAGGAATGCCTGGGATGCACCCTATGCCTGGAATGCCAGGTGTGCAGAGTGTCGTCCCAGGCATGCCAATGATGCAAACCATGCCTGCCATGGTTCCCTTGCAACATATGGGTCCTCCACCTGTCACTGCCCCTATGACTGTACCCAGCAGTAATGCCATGCTGCCACCTTCTATGTACCCCATGCCTTCTCATGACCATGTGTCGATGGCAGCAACAGTGCATTCAGCTGGTAGTTAGTAGTGGCAGCCCCGCCGGTCTGTCTCAGCCGGCGACAATGCTCTCCTCGAACTCCATTCTCCTCATTCCCCATCCAGATCTCCTACAGCATCAAGTCCTGCACACGCCGACCCAAGAGATATATTTTTTCGGAAAACGCCTGTAACATCCAGCTTTATACAGCCCTATCGACGACTAGTCACTGCTGGTCCCCCTCTGCATGGAAATAATCGACACCTGGTTCCACCTCCTCCTTCTCTAGAATTCATTCCCATCTTGAAGACAAAGTTCAAAATTAACTCCTTTTAGAGGGGAATAGAGAACTGTGTTAGTTTGTATATTCATTTCTGTTCCTTCTCTGAACTATCCATATTTGTTTCCCATAGAACTGCCAGTGCTGTTGGTCGATCATCCTTGGCAGTGCTTGAGCCTAAATCCTATCCTTCCTGTGTCCCAGAACAATGTGTACATGATTCCTGAGTCATTGGCATTGTAGTCCTGACAGTTTGTGCTGCCCTGTGAAGATAGGGAACATTCTCATCAAGATTGTGAACTTTAGCACGTGTGGCTCAGCGTGTATCCAGATCTGAAGCTGGAGGTGGAGCATCTAACTGCACCAGAGGACTGCAGTAGCAGTGTCCGCTCCTCATATTCCAGCCTGCTAAGCTTCGCCAAATATAATGTGGATTTCTTAGTATGGCTACGTAGAAGATGAGAACACTGGTGATAGTGGAGGTGAACCTCCCCCCTTGCTGTATCTTGAACACCCAGCACCTACTACATTTTTCTGATGCGAGCTTCTTCTCTGGCTAGTGTCTGTGACCTTACCCTGTCTGGTCTGCCTGTAGCACTGTGATGTTGAGTCTTTCAAATTCCAGATGTTTTACTTGTCTTTAATAGTGTGAGGAAGATTCAATGGGCCCTTGTGATATTGTTTCTTGATGTCATGTTGACTTTCATTTTTTCAAGTTTTTTCGATTCTCAGTTTTTGTGGAGGAGCTTAGCACATGTGGCGCTAGTTTTTCAGAGTTCATGTTATAATAACTGCACTATTCATCCCCTGAATATGTTAGTATATAAATTGGAACAATTTGAATTTTTCATTGCATTCGTTAAATCTTCAGCTGCTACTGCTTCTAGAAATGGTGTGCTGCAAATAGCTTTGAATCCTCCTTTTGTAAAGCAATGTTATATATCGTATAATACTCAAGAAGTTAATAGACTACGTGGCTTCTTATTATTGTATACTACTACCTAATGTACAGATATATATTATACACCGTGGTGGAAAATGCTGCTATTTTGTTATTGAAGAAAGCGTCATTTCGCCTCTTTGGAGACTGATTGGGATTTTTAAACAGGGGTGAAAAATGTTTAGCTAATGAGGGGCCAAAACTTTGTTTTTTGAAGGAAATGTTGGCTGTTGGGGTGGGGAAAGAGGACGGGCTGGGGGCAGAAACACAGAACTATGAAAACCATTGTACAGGCATAAGGGGTGGCTTTTTTGGTAGCATTTTATTCAAACTTGTTAATTTTTCTATCTCTTTTCCCCTCCCCCCTCAAAGAGCTTCTTAAAAGGAATCATGTTTTTTGCTCAAATTCTTTATTATTAAAAGTGCAGTGATGTTAATTTTTTAATTTTTCTCCATTAGTACTATGTACGGTATCTCTGTAGTTGTCTCAAGTCCGATTAGGTAGCGCCAACCTCGCTCCTCCTAGTCCTGCGTGAGCGAGGCCGCCGCATTGGCATCACTGCTACTGCTGCTGCTGCTTCTCAACACAATGATAGCTCACATTGAGCGATACTCAAGACTGTGGTTTGATTGTGAACATTTTGTGATGATGATTATGATTGGTGAATGTGTATGATGATTTTGAAAGAAAAATATTATGAAGTCCTTTATTGAAAAGGGTGTCTTGTTTTTACCACTGGCCAGCTAGGCATGGCAAGCCTGTGAGCTTGCTAGCTATGTTGGTGCGCTACTGAAAAGAATGTTGGAAGGTGCTTGTAATGTGTGGTATACGGTTGACCTTAGCAGATGGTTTGTATGGTCAGAGCTTTGTGTAAAGGTTGTCCAACATTCACCCAGGCTAGTTCATTAAACATTCATATGAAAAAAATCAGTGTCGTCTTTAACGTTTTATTATATACCTTTAATTTTCATTCCCATTCCTTGATTCCATATCGTAGTCAATAATATTCAACACAGTTTTGGTAAGTATGTGTTACGTTGTAGAAAATATCAGAATTTTCAGTGAAGAAAGTATCAAGGAAAATGAAATGCAGTCTTTGTTGTAAAACAATATTTGTTTACACATACAAATTTACAATCTTGAAAAATAAGTGTTTTCTTGAATTTTGGTTTTTCTTTTATTCCCTCATAAAACTTCAATAAATTATTACTTTTACGTCCTTCATGCTTTCTTTTTCTCTAAAACATTTGCTTACATTAAATCTTCACAGTTTTGGAAAAATTTATTTTACCTTTTTTTTCACATTAGTTTATTTTTCTCGAGATAGGAAGTTTCTTCTTATATGTCTGTGCCCAAGAAAATTAATGTTTATAAACTCATTGTATTTGGATGAGATAAAGAAATACATTAAAAAATAATATGTTTTTACTTGTAAAAATAGCATAAACATAATAATTCATAAATCGGCTAGAATATAGAGTAACACACTATATTTGTGTATTTGGTCACAACATGAATGGCTCCTCTGAGATTAAAAACATTCTGCAAAATAATTTTTGAGATGTGTCGCTTTTCTTGTGCAAGGACTTTATTAATGAAATTTTTCAATGAATGAAATTATCCCTTATGTAAGTATCAGAAATGTAATTTTATTATTATTGATTGACTTTCTAAGTAGTGCAAGAAGTATTTGAATTTCATAAAAATTAATCGTCACTTTTTTGAATACAGTATTTTTGATTATTCCCCAGATTTTATATTTTAGAGCGAGTATCAGCTGTTCTTATATCTACATTTTTGTATATGCCAAGAGTCTCTTGTCATCTGATAGTAATTGCTATACTTCAAAATTATGAAAATAAAATTTCCCATTGGTAATGAACTTTTGCTCCAACTTTGCTTATCATCAGTATTGTATTTAAAAGAAAAGGTACTTTGTTGAGGAGTTGGTGTTATTATTTTTAATGCAGTTCATGTCATTTACAGAGTGGTGGCTTAATGAAGAAGGATCCTACCTTCTGGTGTAAGCAATTTATTGCATTGTACTTATTTTGATCAACCCACACACATTTCTCTTTGTTAATATGTAGTTGTGCCAAGTTGTTTTTGGTTCTCAGTCTTTAATATTTGTAGATGAAAGTACTAATTATAAGTGACATTGTTAGTGATAAAAGTTGTAATACTGAAATGAACAAAAATTTTAAAATAAAAGCATTTTGCTTTTTAGCTGTATCATGATTTGTTATGACATTTAGATAAAGACCTACGTTTCTCAGGGAACTAAAGGAAGCATTTACATGTTTGTTTATTATCTTATCGAAGCTGAGGAGAATGGCTATAAATCAATTCAAATATTATTCACATTTATCCTAGACCGTTCAAGTAGTCTTTGCCAGGAGCTCTGAAAAAGTTGGTAGTTGCAATAAAGTTTAGGTTATTTTTTCATGCATTCCCATTCTTAGTTCTTTCTTATAACATAATTTTGTTGACAAACATTATATTATAGTATAGCAAAATCGGGAAACAAATTGGATGACCTTTTATCAAATCCTCACATATTATGTCTATATCCTTTCTTGCGTTCAAAGTCTACCTTTTTATTGCTTCGATTTCCTGGCATATAATGGAGTGGCAAGAGTGGTATTACTTCCACTTTCACCTTTCATAGCATTCAGTCAATGTATAGAAAATACGTCCTTTCAAATTCTCATTTTTTATCAGTATCTTCTTTGGTAATGCAATGAATCATATTTTCAGAGGCAGTAAAATAAACCAATGATTGTAAAAGAAGATTGTGGCCAAGTTCCATGAAGGTTTGTGCTGTAATATTTTGCAGATATGTCTGGAAAATGATATTTTCCTATTACTTTAAATGAGGTATGTGATTTTTTGTAAGCCTTCATAATTGTTTAATAATAAGATATTATCTTCACTTGCTTTACACCATATTCCTGGAACATGACAGGAAACACATGTAAATGTTATGGGGTCAAGAGAGTTCTACCAACTGTGATGGAACCTGGATTCACTGGAACGCTGTGTTCAGATACAAACTAAGTTTTTCCAAGGATATCCTGACAAAATATTCTTATAATAAAAAACAAATTGTAAATCATTCTTTTTGTATAATTTTTTCAATTTTATTATATTTCTGTAGAAAATGTTTCCACCTTTATTATATTTAATGTATCTTTTTCTTTGTTTTGGACATTTTCTCGAGGCAGTGTATTGCAAGTAACAAGCTCTGTCAGTTAAGAATTTTATTCCGAAATTAGTATTCTGCTATATCTGATGAATAGTGAATATATTTAATGCCTTTGATTTTAATGTGTTTAATATGAAGCTCATTCTTTGTGGTCAGGTTGGTTTGGTACTTTGCCAACAATTTTCAAAACAATTCATTTGTCTACTTTTCCATCTCTGAACATTTTCTGCATCTACTACTTTATAGTCCACTGTACATTCACCAATATTTAGTGTATATACTTAAATACATTTTGCTGTCACTTCTCTGTATTGTTCTGTTTAGAAAGTTTAAAGTTTATCTTGTTCAGAAGGGTAAAAACAGTTAAGTTTAACACAATTTCAGATTTTGGTAAAAAACAACATTAGTTTTCTTCAAGGTGAAATAAAATAACTATATGGTCAGTGTTAAACTTCATATATTTATGTACTTCTTTCTCAGAAGCTGTACTACGCAAGTTTATAAAATTTGTATAGTAATGTAAAAATCAATCGTGTAAACACAATGATGTGTTAATTAATCTAGAAAAATGTGTTCATGGAAAGTAATTTTTTTTTTTTACTTACTATTTTTACTTATTATCTCTCTTATATAATTTAAGGAGGAAGAGTATTGAATTCACCGTAACAAAATGATCTCGAAGTTTTGATCATAAAAATCTCTTTAAAGTAGTTTTGAGCTGTAACTTCACACAAGTCAGGATTAAGTTCCTGGTTCAAAAGATGTTTAAGATTAGTGCATATGGCTTTGCAGTACATGCAATTTTGTACCCTAAAATCATAATGTCTATATCTCGCATTACTCTGTCAGATTAGAAGTTTTTTTTGCTACAACTTGGGTGAATACATGAGAAGTAATATCTAGTGGTTACATTTTGAAATTCTTTAAGATATTTTAAATTTTCATGGTAGATTAATAAAACCTCTGGGTATTTTCAAAATTTTCTGGAAAATGGCTTCAAATTTCATTTGAATGGAAGAAAGCCGTCATAAATACGGTAGTGTTTCAATTTTCATTAAAAATCTCAGAAATTTGAGCATTCAAATTTCATTTGAATGGAAGAAAGCCTTCATAAATACGGTAGTGTTTCAATTTTCACTAAAAATCTCAGAAATTTGAGCATTCCAAAAGTTCAGATTTATTTTTCAAACCTGTTCCACACCTCCAAGAGTAAAGTCATAAATTGATCCCTCATTTTGAGATCTTTAATTAATGTGATGCACTTAAAATAAATAAATTTAAAAAAATCCACCAGTTACTTCAGTTTTCATATTTCCAGTTTAAAAGAAAATAATTACCAAATTTGGGTATTATTGATGCGTTCTGGTCCAAATGTATGCTAACTTGATAAAAATATGCTATTAAAATTTGATGATGTAATTTCAATAGTTTCTGAGCAAAAGGAACACAATTGTGTTTTAAATTTTTGAATTCTGAAAAAATCTGCTGTAAAGAAAATTATACCAAAAACATTTAAAAACTCCATTTTTTGTAGGCAAATTAAAACATTCATGTGATTTAAGACGTATCCATAATCTTACAAAAATTTTATCAAAATATTCATTGAAGTAACTTAAAAATTATGTTTAGTAATTATATTTTATTTTGAAGCACTAGGATACTAGGATGATATTTCCTTCAGAAACTCCACTTTCCTCTTAATAGACAAGTCTTCAATTTGAGGAATTATTTTTCTTGTTTTTCTCTTTTTGAAAACTATTGGTTTTTGACATGATAAAATAGTTATTTATGACACCAGTGGTATAAGAGACCTTTTGGCTAATAAGGCTGAGTGGTGCAATCCTTTGAGTAAAATAAAAGCACTTTTACCATGTGTCATTCACTATTTTTTAGACAGCCTTACTGATATTTTGTCCCTTTTGCCTCCTCTGTTCCTTTGTCATTTTGATTATTTTGGTCCTTCTGTGCAGATGAAAGTATTTTGTTTTCTTTCTTGCATTCACAGATTTATCAGAAAATTTGAGCATCATTTCACTTTTAGCACTAATGCAGGCGTGCCCTGCAAGAGCTACTTTTAGTAGTGGTTGTGGGAAGATAAAACTTTTTTTAACAATGGCTTCCAAGAGAACTATAATAGTGGTAAAAACAATTTGAATGTATGAATTAATGTAGTACATTTAATGTATCATTTCAATATATTAACCCACACAATACGAAACCAGAAAAATTCCCTCTAAGCACTGACATAAATCACACTCTACACACAATTCTTTTGATATTATCAATTTTTATAGTGCATACACAGTGTATTTAATTAGTAAGAAACACTGTCACACAACAATTTAAAAAATGAAATTAACATGGCATGTCAATATTTGCATAATTGTTTCATCCAAATGGTTAAAGAATAATTAAGGACCAAATTTCAATGCAAATATGTATTTTTCTCCTGCAGACGGAAAGTAAGCTTACTATAATAAACTAATGAACAAATTCCAGGGATCTAACATGTGGAAAGTTTGTTAATTGGAGAGTTCTTTATAAAGAAAGTTTTGTGAAAATGATAATTATGACCAGTGAACAGATTTATGTGGTCTAAAAATAAATAAAATATTTAATTACATATGTAGTTATTTGTATCAAAATGAGTTAAATATGGACTTAATATGATAAAAAATTACCATAGTAAAATAATAATTTATTGTCAGTTGATACACCATCTTTAAGTTCTGAAATGTAACTTCTAATTTTACATTGGCTGTCTCATCTACTTTTGGCATTGTACACTAGCTTAATAGAGAGATTAATACAACTGAACCAATACATAGTATTCTGACTAGATTGTAACGGACAATGAATTGTATGAGTTGAATGCTATTATCTCAGTCTCTGTGATGTTACGTTATTTCCTGGTAGCCTCAGAGGGAAGAAGAGGGGGAGGTGTGGATTCTGAAACAAGGTATGTTTCCACAAACCATCAAGGTCTCAAGATCATCTGTGAAACAAATCCAATTGATCTCTCCTCCTCTTGCCCCCCATTCACACAACAGGACACTCAGACACCTCAGACAGGGCTGGGGAGTGGATCTATTCTTCACATAAATTAAAACATAAACAGTTTCTAACTTGCTTTCCCAATATTAATTCTCCCTAATTTTAGAAAAAAAAAATAAGGTTTAAAAATTAAAAATTTTTAAGCTTTTATTGTGGAGATGCATTTTTAATATTTAATGAAATTTCACTGTTAATCTTAATATGCTAGTGAGTTAATGAGCTTAATATGGACTGATTTTATAAGAAATATGGACAATGTATGGACTTTTATTCAAATATATACCAAAATCCAAAATATGGAAAATAAAAGTAGCATTTTTCAACTCTGCACATTGTGAAACATAAAGATAGTGAAGATAAGTATTGGTGTTAGCTTCTATAGTAAATATGTGTTTACATAGATATCTGTCCCCTGGTTATGATGTTACTCATGAAACAATAAACATAGGCAAGTAATTTTGTTTACTGTATTACCTTTATTTTACAAAAAATATTAATTTTTGGAAAATAAATACACTTTTTAGTATTTTTAGAGCTTTTAGGTCATTTGCTACAGCACAAGCAAGATTAAAACTATAACTATCCTTATTGGCATTGCCAGACTTAACTAGTGCTACAGAATGGTTCAGACTTTCCTGCACTAGTGAGTTTTCTGATCTTTGAAAATTTTCTCTCTTAGTTCTCTGATTTTTGAAAATTGTGATCTTATTTTCACAGAAAACTTTCAAGATTTCAAGGAACTTGATATCAAATAATTTGAATCATGTAATGTATGTGTTTACTATGTGAGAGATATTTCAAACAAATTACATTGAGTAATTTTCAAAAAATCAAGGTGGTATTTATGTCACAGTATTCAGTGCATTTAACACTAACCCATATTTCACTCACAATTACGCAAAAGCTGTTAAAATTTCAAAAAAAAGTATGGCTTTTATTGAACAACTTACTGTAGATAAAGAATTTAATGGGAAGAAAAACTTTTGTTCAGTATTACGGTTGTAGAAGGGCACACAAAAGAAATTTCAAACTTTTGCAATTTCAGAAAATTTAGAGTTAACAATGAAAATGAGAACTGTATCTCTTTATAAATGTGATTCACTATATTGCAAGTAATTTAAAAAAAACAAAAACATTTGGAGCCATTTAAAAAAAATGAAAATGTCCCTAATGTAAAGTATCCTCCAAATTTAAATATTTTCTTTTTCTTCTTCAAAACTGCAGGGTTTCGAGCCATATCAGGTTGACCAGAGAGTCAATCATCTTCGAGCCAATAATTTTGGCAAAATTTCTACAAATACTCGTAGTTAGGCGCCACTGACGGGACGTTGTAAAAAATAACCTGTTTCGGTGCGGAGTCCCTAAAAAGTGTATCAAAATATCGAAATTGATTTCACGCAGTATTGGGTTGCATAATGATCTGTATACTACGAATAATACTCATATATATGTGTGTATACAAAAAAGTACTAATGTATTTTGTACAAAATAATTTTGTTTGCAGATGACACAAACATAATCATAAAAGCAAAAACACAACAATCATTAGAAAAAGAAACTCACAAAGCTTTGCACGCACTAGTCCAATGGTTTCAAGACAACAAACTCATCATAAACACCAGCAAGGCCAGTCTCTCTAAATTTCATGAATCCCCGATCTTAAGAAAAACTCTCACAGCCTTTGCTCATAAACAATAACCCAGTAACGCTGATTACTTTCCCGTATACGTTCGCATATACGGAGTAATACACTGAAGAGAGAGTGAGAGAAAAAAAACTGGTACAGCCATACACATTGAAATAGATCTGGAACCATGTTTTTTTCCAATCTCTTACGTATTCATTACAGCTTCGCTTTTATTTTATCTTTCTTGATCTCCCAAAATCTCACTTCTTATCTTTTTTTACAATTTTAAATCCCTTCTTCACTGTTTTTCTGCTTCAGAATCAGAACACGGTGTTCCGGTCTGCAACGACTATTTGACAATCAGTCTGGCACAGTTGTTAGATCAGTTACTACTGCTTCAATGGTAGGTTATCACGATTTAAGTGAGTTTGAACTTAGTGTTATAGTCGGCGCAAGAGTGATGGAGAATAGCATCTCCGAGGTCGCGTTTAAATTTGAATTTTCCCGTACGTCCATTTCACGAGTGTACCGTGAATATCGGGAATCTGGTAAAACATCAAACCTCCGGCATCGCTGCGGCCGCAAAAAGATCGTGCAAGAACGGGACCGACGACGTCTGAGGAGAATTATTACACGTGGCAGAAGTGGAACCCTTCTGCAAATTGCTGCAGATTTCAATGCTGGGCCACCAAGTGTCAGCGTGAAAACCATTCAACGGGACGTTATCGAAATGGAGTTTAGGAGCGGAACGCCCACTCGTGAACCCTTGATGACTGCACGACACAACGCTTTACACCTCGCCTGGACCCATCAACACCGACATTGGATTGTTGATGTGTGGAAACACATTGCCTGGTCTAACGAGTTTCGTTTAACATTTTTTCGAGCGGATGGGTGTGTATGAGGACCCTGCACGCCAAGAGGGGACCCCTAATACCTCTAGATGCGATTGACAGGTAACACGTTCGTAAGCATCCCCATTCATATTCATTGTGCATCCGACGGACTTGGGGAACTTTCCAGCAGGACAATGCGACATCATGTACGTCCAGAATTGCTGATTGACTCCAGGAACACTTTTCTGAATTTAAACACTTCCACTGGCCACCAAATTCCCCAGACAACATTATTGAGCATATCTGGGATGCCTTACAACATGCAATTCAAAAGAGATCTCCACTCCCTCCTACACTTTAGAGTTTATGGACGGCCCTGTAGGATTCATGCGGTGTCAATTACCTCCAGCACTGCTTTAGACATTAGTCGAGTCAATGCCACGTCGTGTTGCGCCACTTCTGCGTGCCCGCAGGGGCCCTATACGATATTAGGCAGGCGTACCAGCTTCTTTTGGCTCTTCAGTATATACGGAAAGTTATGTTTTGCTGCGGAAAATCGATTTCGAGATGTCAACGGAAATAAACGTTTTGTGTTCCCCTTTTTTTCTTTTTTTTTCTGAAATGGATACTTCCCGGTCGTTCTGGCTTGACTCGAGGCGCTGCGATTTTGAAAAACTCTTTAAAATTGGCTGGTACTTTACATGAAGCCCCATAGGAATGACCCCGCACCTCCGTTAGGGGGACGGCTCTGGGTGGTGAAGCGAGCAGCGAGCTACCCACGGCGGCCGCGGCCGCACTCAGGGTGAAAGGCGGCCCTTGACAAAAGGATCATGGACCCCGCGTGGTCGGGGACGCAGCGCGACAGGGCAGCCGCGGAGGAGCGGCACGTGGGCGGAAGTAATGTCACTAGCGTGCCTAAACATGCGTGTTTTTTTTATTTTTTATTTTTTTATTTTAAGTATTTATTTTAGTAGTTTTCGCGCAATATTGCGGTGAAATAAATCGACTCCGGTTGTAGTGAACTCCGATATAGTGAACTCACTAATCGCGTTTCACTTACATTAAAAATAAGCATAAGAATATTCGGTTATAGGAATTACAACGACCTGGAAATTAATTCTCTGCTGGAAAAGAATATATCGCTTCAGTGTCACAAATTCCAATACTAGGCAATCATAAAATAATATCAGCCAAAGCTCATAATTGAAGTCTTCCCTGAGGTGAACGTACCGGACGCGGATTGGGGTCCTTACTGATGACCTCATGCCACTCCGTTTCAAGCTTGATGTTACCGATATTCCGCGTATCAAAGCGCGTTGTATTCTACGTAGGCGACAGGAAGCGCGCGATTGCCACAGCCCCACAGGCTCCCGGTACGCGCCGTGCCGCGCGATAAAGCGATCAGATTCATTAGCCTCTTGGGCCTTGCCGCTACCGAAAGATCTCGTCTTACTAGGTGAGCAAAAGAACTTCTGAAGAGTGGGGCTTCCAACAGTGCACGAGGTATTCAAGGATGCCAAGACTGCTTTACGATACTTCCAGACAGTGGACGTTGCAGGATCAAGTATGGAGAGAGCACGAACTCTGAAGAAGGATCTAGAGAAATTGGTAATGAAAAATGTTCGAAACAAATTGAAAATTGTGTTTTTTTAAGGACAAATGAATATATTAAAATTTTCAGTTCGTGCTTTTAATGTATTTTCTGTATATCTACATTATTAATAAAATTAATCATTGTGGAGAAATTCTTTTTAATTTTGACGTCCTCAAGATAGTGAACCTCTGATGTAGTGAATCAAAAATGAGTCCCCTATAACCAGAGTCAACTGTATGTGCAATTTAAAAAAAAAAAAAAAAAAAATAACAAAAACACGATTTTCTCAAAAACAAGTCCAAATTTTTCTTTAAACTTTTCAAATGGTTAGTGCTAATTACACTCTTTAGTATATCAAAGTTCATTTTGGTGTACTATTTTGTTTTTTAAAAACATAGACAAATGTAATTTCTTTGGAAGATCTCTCATCCCGTTAATATGAACATTTCTACTATTTTGTAAATACTATGGTATTTGTGAGTTAAAGTGATTCAAATGTCTTAATAAAGTTTTTCGAGAACTCAAATATTTTCTTTGAAAACGAGCTTCAAATTTCGAATTTACAGTAACGCTTAAACGCCATTTTCTTAAAAACGGCTCCAAATTTTTCAAAAAAAATTGTCATTTAGGACGAGGTTATACTGTTGTTTATTATTCATAAAATAATGTTTCTGTTCTACTATTAAGAAACCAAAAAATTAGGGAAATTTCAAAAAAATATGTTTTGGGATTTGATAGATGGCAGCTGGCAGAAGTATGTGGCAAGTTTAAATAGCTAGCCGAGACCAAAAGAGACAGGAAATATATACGTGAGTCTGTGCCGTTCTTTTTCTCCACTAGTTTGAAACTAACTACTACTCTGCAATTTCATGGAGTGGTATAATAATAGTAAAGTGCAGGATGAAGTCTATTAGGTGTAAAAATTGTGAGAAACAATGTTATGAAGGGTTAAGATATTGTACAGGGCACATTTTAGTACATATTTGTAAGGTTTTTACTTCATAAATACATTTGTATATCATAGGTTATTAGTGCTTGCAAATCTTTTCCTAGTAATAAAGTTAGACAAAAGGCCAATAATCCTTTCTTTTTTTTTTCTTTCTGTCTTTCTTTCAAAATGTGGCTTTTGATCTCACCTTTAGCTTTTTTTATAAATGGTTCCTAAAATGAATTTCTATACTCAAAATATTCTGTTTAATTCATTAAATAATTATTCCTAGTTAGTTAGAATCTTTAAAAAATATCATTTGAAATGTTCTCAAAGATTATTCCTAATTTTGTCTTTAAAAAAATTCCTTCAGAAAAAAACATTTCCAGGATATAATGCAAAAAAACAACAAAACAATTAGTGTAAAGAATTCATTTTTTATGGCTTTTGCAATTACATTATGTAAACTACTATATTCAAGTTACAGAATCTGTGGGCACTAACAATATTGGTATATTTTTTGCAGCGATTCCTTCCTTTTAAAACTCTTCCCCAATTATCCAACTCTTCAAAGCTCCCGAGCAAACAGTTATACACATATGTGCATACACAATGCTGATTGCATTACTCATTAAAGAATATAAAAGTTTGTGCTGATACATTGCTCTCATTAGAAATATTTTGTCAAGTTTGTCTTGAAGGTTGAGAGTTTCATGTCAAAAAAATCAACCTTTTTTTTTTCTTTGTCCCCTCCACAGTAACCCTGTGAAGAAGAGGAATTTATTATCTATAAGTTTTTTATATTTTGCTGCTGCCTTGCGGCTTAAGCAGCTACAGGCAGGGCTTTTTCTTACAACTAACTTACAATCTAGACCTAAAGTTATCAAAATTAAATCAACCTTGTGTAATACATTTTTGTGTTTGTGAAGTAAGCCCCAAAAAATTGTTTTTATCTTAAAAAAATGTTTTTTGAACTTTTGCATTCAAATATTTATTTATCAATTCCAAAATATTTTTTAACCAATGAGTTATTACTGGTTCAATTGCCAATACGCATCATTTAAACCTTTTTTATTCATAAAAGTCTTTAGGTCATTTTTGGAACAGACCTTTCTGCTGTACCTCCTGTTACAGAGATTGTCAAAAACAAAATCAAGAGCCCCACAGACATCTAGATAGTTTATAGATAAAGTGTTCTATGAGAAGTAAATTTTCAACTTCTTTTACTGTAGTAAGATTTGAAATCTTATTTTTCAAACAAAGGCATTAAGACTGTGAATGTGTTGGTAGTCTGCAATGTTGGTATTGTATTTTTGAACAAGTGGTGATCTTTACAGATTTCCCTGAACATCATAGTTTGTGACTGAATACCTCTGAACGTCTTTCTAAGCCACTGTCTTATTTAAACTAACAAATCTTTCTTTTAATTTATTTTCTACAATGTCTAAACATACATAACATACATTTACTTTAAATCTATTTTCACTATCAATGAATCGTTTATCTTCTTTTAATTTGTAAGTGTTGCTTTGTTTTCTTTGTACATAATAAATTAACATTAATGAAACTTATCCATTGACTTTTTCTGATTACTTATGACACTGATGACGATACTTTCTAGAAGAATTGTGCACCTCTTGGTTTATTGAAATTCTTTACTCTAAAGCCCATGTTATAAGAAATATGGGCTGTATACTATATCATTTTAAAATTCTAAATTTTAATTTGTGTTCCCTTTTTTTTTTAAAGCTAAAAAAAAAAATTCCCCACTTAATGTAAATTAATAGACATCTGTCAAAAACATTTGAAATGCATTGTGTTATTCTTTAGAATAAAAAATTGAAATTATTTTTGTTCACTACATTGGAGGGCCCTTGGACTAGGAAATGACTTTCCAGTTGGATGTTATACTAGCGAAATCTTTTCAGTGTTCTTTATGACCAAAACTGACTAAAAAGTACTCCCATTTTCTGTAATTTTTTTAACATTTGGAAATCTAATATTTTTATAAATATATTTAACAGATGACAGGTAAAAAGTGAGATGATGTTATTGTTGCTCAGACAAACGTTTGTAATGATTATCAGTTGTTTTTGATAGTCTCTCTTTGCATGTGCACACACATGTTACTTTCAATTTTATTCACACTGCTAAAGAAACTAAAACATTTTGAATATTTATTTAGAACTAACATTATTCAGAATATCACCCAGATTATTATATTCCTAATTTAGATGAGAGCTTTTCAATCAATAAAATTACTCAGAGCTAGATAATAGACTACCAGTGTACTAAAAATATAAAACATTATAAAATAAAATCTTTTTTGTTTTTAATTTACAGGCTCTTCTGTAATGGTTTTTTATTATTATGTATTCAAAATTAAACATTTTCTCATTTTAACAATGTTCATCTGAATCCCACCCCATTAGAAAAAAGGAACAAGAAACGTAAATCCTCATGCACAATAAGTACTTCATCATTGAAGAGCTAAAGCAGCATCTATTGCAATTTTCTTTAATGCGGGCTTCGTATCAATCCATGACGTAAATAACACATTATGGTTCTTGCTGAGAGCAAAAAGTTGAGTATTCAAAAATATCTGCGCTTGATTAGTCATCGAAACGTCCGAGTAGCCGCGCCACCAGTCGCGCGGCCGCGTCAAATACCTCAGCCAGAATGCCTGCGAGAAGCGCAGTGTCTCTTCTGCCGCCGTGTGCATCACTATATGGTAAGATTAGCCTCCTTTTTGCGGGGTTTCTAGTAGTGCATAGGATATTGGAAACTATTCTCTAATCACAGAAAGTTATTTTTTGTAATAAGAATGAAAAAATATTTAGCAGCATTTTCGCTTTTTGTTGAATATGTTTCAGTGAATCGTCTCAAAGTTGGCAAAGGAAAATAATACTTTTGTCTTGCGATATGTTCGTTATACTAATATTCCATTCAGTTATTAGTGTCGCTGTATTTGTAGTGAAAATATAACTACTTTACAATAATTATACTGACTACTTGCACAATAGTTTTCAATATCAGTTTCCAGTAAGTTTTATAGTTATTTATTGTTTATTATTGCCTGGTATATTGAAATATGTGAATTGGAGATACGTGGTTATATTAAAACTGTTTAAGTCTGATAATCAAATTTGCTTTTACTAATCTTCAATATTATGTACGAAACTTAGTTTCTTGAACCTTCGACATTTCTTCATATTACTAATGCTGTAAAATTGAGATTAAAAATGTTGATGGATCTTTATTTCAGAAAAAGTTTGTCATTAATTATATTGAGTATTAATATTATAATTAAATAATATTAATAACAATAACTATAATTTTACTTTGTTATACAGCTGTGGGAAAACATTAGATGTCGTGCAGAGCCAAATTTTCTGAGAAACAAGAAAATCTTCAACACAATCAAATCGAACTCTAAGAGATTCAGAGAACACTTCCTAAGTGAATTGAACTTTATAATTTTGCCATTACTAGCAATTATACATTTATTATCTTCTATTTTTTTAAAGTAATTTTAATAGAGGTATTATTGCTTGTGTTAATACTTCGCGTGACATTTAATTGCCTTCTCCTAATTTCTGAATATTTACCATTATATTTCGGATATTTACTTCACTTAGGTTCATTCCCGTGCGTCTACAATTGCTGGAAACATATATTAGACATTGTTACAGTAACATAATTAATAAATAATAACCATACTTGAGAGCGGAGAGAAATTATTGAGAAAGTGATGTGGGGTGAAAAGAAACCCTTTACGACGTATAGATTGAGACAGCGCTATCGGAAAGCAAGTGGTAGAGGACTGAACTATGGGGCAAGAGCACGGTCCCCTCTAGTAAGTGGTCATGTGAAAGGGATGAGCAAAAGTGAATACATACTGTGAATAATAATAGCTGAAGCTGAAAAAAATATGCCTGCGTGTTGCATTTGTTAGTAGAATTAATTCACATGTAATTTAATGATATAATGGATTGGAAATTAATTCATTGAAATAGAAGAGCAAGTTGAGCACTAAATGAAAATGTTTCGTTTTGTCACCAGTACTACAGGCTCATAAGTCCTTTAAGAGGCATATGCTTAATATTACTTGGGTAAAATCTGATGAAGAAATTGCCATTGTCCTTTGAACTAGTAATGTTTTCGGAAATATTATTTGTACGTGAAACTTAAAGAAAATAAATTTGTTTGACAAGTTTTCTCAATTCTATAAAAAATATACAAAACTGACCAAATCTAAAATCTGAGTTAGACGCCGACAGAACCTAATATTCTAGGTTGTATGGGAAATTACTCTTAGATTTAGATTTATTCAGTCAAAAAAAAGTAAAAACTGTATATGACGTAGGGGGAAAAGATTACGGATTACTTTTTTCCGACAAAAGTAGAGAAAATTCTTTATTATTATAGAGTTATTTTCAGTTATATCGTTACGTGTTTCACTATTTTCTTCATATCTGCAATTTTGTTCCCACCCGTTTGGTTGTGTGTGTTGAAGATTCACTTAAAAGGTCTTTTTTTACTAAATTGACATTGTTGTTAAAATCAGAACAAATACCTGGATTTAGTGATCAACTGGATGAATATCTCGCTTTTAAAGTATGTTTTATTTACTTGTACTCTTTTTCTTGTAAATAGCTAGAAATATTTACTTTCGCCCCTGTCTTACACGCCCTCGAAAATATACTCGAATTTGTGATAGTTACGTAAAGTTCGTATATTGCAGCTTAGCTATACTACTATTATTTCAGTAAACCTTTGTTAAACTCTCATCACTTTGCGAAAATAACTGCATTCTGCCAATTGATTAATATCTAAATGTATGTTTACACTTGCGTACCTACACTAGCACAAGTATCACGACTTGGGTCACAATCCGGGTATTTGTATGAGCACATACTTGCTCGTATTATTGGTAACGGTTACGTAATACTATATTATACCTTCTACCCAACTAACACATCAGTAATCACTCGAAAAATGCAAACAAAATAATTCAAAATTACGCAAAAGCTACAAATTTTGAAAAAGATCATAAAATTATGTAAATATTTAATATTGTAAAATAGATAGCTTTGAGAAATAAGTTTTTAACTTTAATAATAGGTGAATAGAACAGGTTCGAAAAAAAATGAACATTGTCACCACATACTAACTCAAAATTACGCGCAAACGACTTTTAATTACTGCAAAGTTTACATGAAATAATTTAAATATCTTCAATTGAGAAATGGTTTCATTACAGAAAAAATCTACATCTTCAGTATTGAATGTGAAGTACACATATGAAAAACATTCTTTTGCACTTTTCGAAATTCCAGTTTGTTAATGGAAATTTAAACTTTTCATATTATTAAGCAAATGTTGCTATTTTTGAACCAAAAATGTGAGAAAGAAAAAAATTGTATCTGTGTACGAGAAATTAATGTTTTCGCATTTTTTAAATTATCACTATTACACTCACAATTAACCAAAATAAAACTTCTCATTTTCAACAAAATCTATATGACATTACTTCAAGATCTAATTTTGCCGAACATGTTTTATTACAAATACTACTCTCTCAAAAAGTGCCTAGCCATTGTTATGTAAAAAATTAAACAAATATTTATATCGAAACGAAAATTTTCGTTAATTTGGAGATTTCAATGGGAATCGCGTCTGAGCAATTTAAGAAGGATAGAGAGACTGAGCCATTTTCTAGAAAATTTCAAAAATGTCGTGGAGATTCATGTAAAGTACACCCCAGAATTAAAATGTACGTTTTAAATTCATGGGGACGCGACATTAACTGGATCGATGGAATTTCAATTTTGGTGAAAATCCTGTAAAGATTTAGGCGCCAGTGTTATCCAGGAGAAGAAGGTTTAGAAGAGAGAGAAGAGAAAGTAGGTTTAGAAAAAACAACAAAAAATAAACAATAATAACACTTTTCTAGTATCAGGCACACTGGAAACGCGAATGTTTTCCAATATTTCGACATCGATTTTTGCAGGTTGAAGTAACTTTCTCTGTACTATGCGTTCGAGAAAGTAAAAAAGAAATTAAAGCCGTCGAATTGTTTGTTAAACGATTTGTTTTTTAGGGGGTTGTGTTAAAAAGTTTCTTTTTACTGTGTACTATACACTGTTCGATCGCGCAAACTGGTTCTTATTCGTTTGGAATGCCGCCAATCTGATGGCCAAAGTGGCCAATAATACGTAATAAGTAACGGCGGCAAGGAACGAGCGAATACGTGACGGCCTTGCAAACTCTGCTTCATTGCGTTGTCAAGAAGCCTGACCAGATCCTGTTGAAGCACCAGAAATGTAATTTTTAGCAGTTTCAACAAGGACTACGAAAGAAATTTACGTCGTCCTGCGGTTTCCTTCCTCTAGGAAACTCTCCTAGCTGGGAACCACTCGCTAGGTATCCCTACAGAGTAGTTCTGGGCAAGGTCGAGGAAGGAGAGATCGCACATGGCTCCTTTGTTAGAGAACTGCTCCAGCATTCGCCTAATATTGATCAAGAAGAGCATTAGAAAATGCAATCTTACAGTGTGGGATAACGGAAGCCATGGGAAAATATAACTAATAGATCTTTCTCTCTTATTCCATTCCAAGTCGACGCAAGTCCAGTAATCTAATTTGATGTGTTTCATTTTAAGTTGTTTATGGGATTTAATTTTGCTCCTCTTAAACATGCACGAGCCGCCACTATACAATTGTTTATTATCCACAACAGATATGATTGATTTACTCCTAGATCGAACTCCGCCACTATCTGGAAAATTCTAGCGGCCGGCTGCTCTGATCGGTAGTCTTTCTTGGTTTCTGCGATCATTATCTGTCGAACGCCAGAGCAGTACCCTAATAAACAGGCCACGGACCGCGCGCGATCTTCCTTTCCTCTTTCTTGTCCTATCCTCTCCCTTATATATACATTTACACGTATATGCACTTCACTGCCATACATGCATGAAGCTTTGACCTTGTCCCGGCTGGGGAGGTAACCCGCTGGGGCAACTACCTGGAAACACAAATCCCCCACAAGTTGAAAAGTAGGTCAGCCATTCACCCAGATCTTCCCATTCAGCGGGGAAGGAACAGGGACGCCTCACGGGATAAATACATTCACTATACTAACGGGACTAATAGCCATAACAGTTGGCGTAACCATCATTCCCATCAATCAATAAATCCACAATTGATTGATAGGTAGACCGCACTAAGTTAATTTTGCGTGTAAATTACACGCGAACATGACAATACGCAGGCATGTGAAAATGCACGAGTTACTGGCCCGGCGCTTCTGCGGGCACGGCCAACTTCCCCTGGCTCCGCTCACATTTCCCGTCCAAGTCCGGAAAAGGAGGGTACGTTATACTCGCGTAAGCTGTATCGAAGTAGGTAAGAACAAAGCGCAGTCAAAATATCAAGAGGAATTATTGCTTCATGCGAAAATAATGTTTGCGAGATGTTTTCTTACAAACAAAATTTGAGTTGTTTATATTATTTATTTCATTATTTTCTTTTTAATTAATTTATTGTAAAATTATTTTTCCCTGGGAACAGGTATTCGTTTGAATGACAAATGATTTGCTTGTTTTTGTTTTGTGTAATTTTTTATTAATAATTTTGTTATTTGTTAAATACGGCAATAATATACCCTAAATTATTTTGTCTCTATGTAGAATATTTCCTCTAGAAAAACCCTCTTAGATTTGTTATATCTCTTACGGGCGGACAGCTGTTTTAACAGACAAGAACACTTGTTTCAAATCAGAATGTAGGGCATTATTGAAAATATTGTACTCTTAAATAAACGCATTATGAAATCACGATCCTTTCGATCCAAAGGTTTAACTGTACTAGTTTTATGAATGGAGAAAAACGTGTATCCGAAAACGTAAAGGAAATGTTTTATATATACCAAGATTTGTAATGGAATTATTGAAGGATATCCTGCTACCCACCCTAAAAACGTAATCACATAATTATAATGGCTGAAAGTTTTTATGAATGGGTAAGAAGGGTAAGAAAGGAGGCTGTGGTCAAAATTTCGAGAGGGAGCCCCAGGGCCGGATTCAAGGGTGGGCAAGGCGGGTGGCGGCCCAGGGGACCCCGCCCGCCTGGGAAAAATTGTGGGTTTTAACAAAAGTCATACCATGTAAATCAAATTCATATATTTTTATCTTTTAATTTTATATAATATTATTTAATTTTATCTTGAAACAGCCTATTTTTCTGTAACACATAATAGCAATTCAATAAGCAACCAGGATGCTTTCCCTAATGTAAAAATCATTTTGAAATTTTATCTTATTTTGATGATAATTAATTTTACTGCTCAAAGATCGTTTTCAAAATTAAAAATTGTTAAAAGCTGATTGCGAGCGGCATTGAATCAACAACATCTCAATGATATCGCTATTTTAAGAAGCATTACCGATATTCCGAGAGAAGTTTTGACGACGTGATTGATGATTTTCGGCAAGGAAAGTTAGTAAAGTGCCTCTTTAACATAATGTAAATGCATGTATTTAATGGTTACCAAAAGATAGTAAACACAGTTAAATGTACCCACTAATTTTTGTATGCACAAACAGTCAATTCAACTTAAACTTGCTCTCTTCGCTTCGCAACTATAACGTCATTATGTAAGAATATTCTTAAAGTATAATCTCACATGCTTGCTCTCGAAGATTGCAGCTCGCAAAACAAAAAGACAAATATCATACAATTGTAGTTGAAAATGACGTAATGAACTAGTGACGGCAAATATGCTTTCATTCTATTAATTTTAAAATACTAATAATATTTAGTGTTTCTACTATAAAATCAGTTAATCTGAGCTGGTACCAGTTACTGTAGGGTAGTAGTTAACTCACTTAGGGCCGACTATCTTTCATAAAAAAGAATCACCAAATATGGAGTAGAAAATGTATGCATGTACGTATGTATGTCGTTTCTTGCTCGTCCGTCCTTTTAAATGTTTTTTTAATGAATTGTTTAAAATCTTAACGTGTGTGAAATAAGGAAACAATTTATGACACAAGTACTACTTTGAATGTGATGCAATCAAAGTGCAGTTTTATTTTTGAATAAATTGGGTAACGTTTTTAAACGTTATGGAGGAGAGCATCTCACTCCCGGATCTCTCTTGGTGAAGGTTTGACGATTACTGAGATTGCGAAATGCCGACCTTCGCGAATTCCGAAGAAAATTACACTAATATTGGACGCTTATTCATGCATGCAAAATTATCATCGCATGACTGCATCCTATCAATTTTTTTTAATCCTAATGTTTGTGTCTGCGATAGCCCACTGCGTTCATGTACTAATGTCCTTGCGCCATGATGTTATATCATTCTCCACACAGGGCCGAGTTAATATCTCAAGGAGACGAAAGTCCGACCGAACGAGGGGACCACTTCATAATATTGATATATTATAGTAATTAACGAAACGAGTGTATAAAGAGGGGAATAATTTCATGAGCGGTATGTTCAAGAAAACGAGCGACGATAGGAGCGAGTTTTCTTATACACCGCGAGTGCAATTATAACCTTTTATACACATGTTACGTTCAATAATTTTTCTTTTTCATTAAAGAAAAATTTAAATTTTTAGAAATTCAAGCACATCTTTACTTTTCGAGGTATAGGACATTTGATGACTATTGCTTGTGAGATCTATTTTAGTGGACCTTGCACTGTTTGTTTGCAAGAAATATTTGCTTATGGAAGGGAATGAACACATTGCGGATAAAATATTAGCAGAAGCTGACAAAGTCATGAAAACAGTACTTCCCACGAAAAGTACAAACAGGTATGAGAGCGAATGTAACATGCGTAAGTATTGAGAAGTAAAAAAAAAAAACAGCTACAAAAAACAACTAGTCACTTCTGACAAAGTTTTGCTATAGTATACTTTTTATAACTGGTGAACACAAATGATGTTTACACATTTTTACATTTGTAATTCTAAGACCCAAGGTTTTACGTGTAAAACATTAAATTTTATTCGCGATAAATATTTTATTGTGTTCCATTAGTCAGCTAGCTTAACGTTTACTTCGCCAATTTAATTTTATTAATTCATTGTTTATATGTGCTTCTAGGTACGTAATCTGTGATGAAGATTTTTATTCTTGTTTCGTGGCCGACTGGAAATATTTTTGCTACGTATGTGTCTTACTTAAACGATTTTGCAGCATTCTGAATTTTCATTGGTAGACGTGGATTTTTAATTGCACGGTGGAATTTTAATTGCATACGTGCTATTAACATTAAGCTCTTTGCATGGATGCATTTGCATAAATTTTGCATGGAATTAATGAGCATATTTAGTAAGCTAAAGGAAAAAATATATACCATATGAAAACTCAACCATGATCTTCGAAATTTAAAAAGTTCTATCTATGAAATCTATCTTAGATTTTAAAACAAAAAACGTCACATTCTATGCGTAATGAAGACAGAGGATATAGATTCTCCCGAGTCGAGGCACGCTTAAAGGATTTTTTGCAATTGAGAAAATGAAGTTTTGCTGAGCATTTAGTGATCACGATAGCAAAATATCTATCGCAATTTTTCCATTTAAATGACGTCGTTAATAATATTGTAAGACAATGATTGAGCTATTTTAAATTTTATTTTTCACTGAGTTATTACTCTACCTTATCATCAAAAACTTGGAATGTGGAAATCGAAATGGCTTTGCGAGGTAAGGGGCGATCATTCTTCCCAAGTCTATTTTTAATTTACACATTACATCATGGGAATTGAATTGCATTGAAGGTACTTTTTTGTTACAAAAATCAGAATCCTAACGTCAATTTTACCAGAATAATGATAAAAACATGCGATGCGAAATTTTGTTGACATCTGTGTCTCGTAAAGTGCCTGGTGAACCCAGTGCGTGTTGTTGTTGTTGTTGTTGTTGTTGTTGTTATTATTATTATTATTATTATTGTTGTTGTTGTTGTTGTTTTGTTGTTACTAGTATTATACATCTTATATATAGATACATTCCTATGTTTCGAGTCGGCAGAATATAAAATATACTCCAGGTTGCAACCAGGTACCAAAGAAACAGATCTAGTGACTGTCGGTGCCTCTACAATAAATTTTGCGCAAAATGCGGACTGTTCCAAATAAAGCAATTTCTTGCACTTTCCAGTCTTTTGAAAGGCCTAAGAGTTTTGCCAAGTTCTTACACAAATTTTGCGGAACAAATCTCAGAGGTCCGATGATTATCGGTACGACCGGTGCATTTACGGCCCACATTGAAGCTGATCTCGATTTCCAAACTCTTTAATTTAAGACGTGTCTCTGCCTACGAGGTTTTGATCGCAAGGCACAGCAACATCTACAAGTAGACACGATTTTTCTCCAAATCCCAGATAACAATATCTGGTTTGTTTGATGCTATCATGCGATCCGTTTGAATTTGTTGGTCGTACGATATTGTATAGAGTATAACAGATGTCTCGCTTCAGCGGCGTGCCATGGCGTGTGTACTTGCGGTGCTTCCGGTATAACTTCGTAGAACGGAAGGAGAACGTCTTACGCATTTTGTTATATAATTCTTTGTTTGTACGTCTTCATTTATTTAAAATAATTATTAGGAAAATACAAATATTTTTAAATCTTAAATAAATGTATAGACAATTGTATAGCTAGTGATATATTCAAAATTAGATTTACATCTCTTGAAATTAGAATTCAGTTTCTTCTCTACTTCTCAGGAGCCATAAGGACGTCCTTAGTCTGCTTATGTATTGAGCAATTTCTTTACCTTTGTGTGAAACTAATGAACGACGTTCGTATTATTTAGATTTATTTTGTCAAAAAAACAACAACAAAAAAAAACAACAAAAAAAAACAGTGAAAACTGTATGTGACGAATGCGGGAGAAGATAATCTGTGCACGTTTTCTTGAATACCAGAATGCCTTCCCATCATTTCAACATAGTTGAAAGAGAGTAAAAATTAAATATAAATAAATAAATAAAAATAAAATTTAAAAATGCGCGAGATTAGCGACATTTGAAAAACTAGACATTTTCGTTTCCGAGTTATAGAAAACTTATTTGCAACGGTAAACGAACTGCAGATTTTATTTTCTGCATTGCTAACAAAATAGTAACTCGCCCTTACCACTACTTCTACCACTATAAGCAAAAGGATAGTTCAACAAAATTATTTATAAAAATTTATATATATTTAAGAAATATTTAATTTAATAAATATTTATACAAATTATCATTTGTTAATTGCTTTATTATTATTCCTTAATGATAATTACCAGGGCAAGTTGTATGTACTAGTATACTTGTTTCTTTGTTAAACACTAAGAAACATTTGCCATATGTTTACAAATTTGTATTTTTATAAAGATTGAAAACATTTTTGTGTCCTTCTATTCCAGGATAACTGACATATCTTCTTTAATTTCAACATTTTATTTTTAATATGTTCATGGTGAAATACCTGAACTCACAAATAACTAAATGGAAATACGATTTAATTAACTGGGAAATAAAAACAATATACTAGTGCTAGAATATATAGAATTACATGAATCTAAATATTCACATATTTACATGTTTAAAGTATGGAATAAAATATTTACTAAATATTAAATAAAATGACAAAAATAGTTTATTGATTTAACATTACACACGTAGAACAGTTTAGGAACTTTTAACTTTTGATATTGCTCAACAAGATTTAATCATTTCTTCTATTCAAATATTCTAGACATTTCTGTATTCCTGGACCAAAAGTTCCATCATACTTTTCTGGCAATTGATCGTTTTCAAAGGAGGGAGGTGCAGAGCGCTGTTTTAAATTTTCAAATTGTGAAAGTTTCAATGTGAAACAGTGCCTTTTGTCCCTTAAGACTACTTTGAAAATAAAATGTTGAAATATAAAACGATTTGTTAGTTATCCTGGAATATGTGAAGATATGTGCAGGGTCTGAAAATAGGACAAATGTAGATAATTAAATGTTTTTTAAAATTATTTCAAAAAGCATTATTTGTAAACATATGCCAACAGTTTCTTTGTGTCTGACAAACATCAAGTATGTAATTACATGAAAATCCTAGACCTGGTAATTATCGTTAAGAAACAATAAAAAAGAGACAATAATTAAATGATAATACGAACATCAATCATACAAAGATCATACGAAGTTTCATAATAAGATAAAGATATTACTTAATCGTTCATATGAATCGTAGGTTACGCGAAATATTTCCTTAATATCGTCGTCTTTAAATCTCTGCGAGTTGATAAGAGTAAATTCGTTCATGAAAATCTGCTATTGCTGCTTGCTAGTACACCACTGCCCTGAATGAATAACAAAATCAAGCGTAAAGAAATTTGGTACACGTCGTAAGTATGGTAAATTCTTTTTTCACAGAATCTTAGAATATTCAATCTCATAGTAATACGTTCTGAAGAGATCCTTCTCGAACGTAATATACTACAAACAACAACAAGAACAACAACAACAACAATAATAATAATACCAATAATATTAACAATAATAATTATCATTTTATTAATGTGGAGAGACTTGGATCATTAGAGCCGCACTTCCACCTAACCACAATTTGTAAATAAAAATTGAACAATGAGTTTTCAAAATTACACTTTGTAAACAACGTATTCGACACAACGTAGATATGTCTTGCCTCGGAGCTCACAAGTGCGAAAATTACGTCCCAGCATTTGCCTTATGCGGCCGGAGAAAACCAGGGAAAAAGGGAAGTGTGCAAGCTCTTCAACATTGAGCAACAAAATAAAATACTTAAAATAATTTTTTAAACATTTGACGCAGGAAAACACTAAGCGCGTGTCCGAAAACAAATTATGAAAAATATAAACTTAGCGATATGCATAAAATGGTGACCCAAAATCTCAAACATTAAAGAATCATAAAACCATGATGAGCACACAACCTCCAGGCCAGGACGACGATTTTAATTTACGTCATGACAATTTACAATCTTAAAGCTAAAATCAGGTGTGTGTTCAAATAATAATTGTTTATTGTTGTAAGGTTCAAAAGAAGAAATAAAAAAACTTTAAGTTCAGGAAAGAACAAAGCAGTAAAAAGTAAGAACTGAAAGCTTTGAATTTAGAATACAAAGTTTTCTTCTGTTACAATTTCGTGAAACGCGGACGTAAGTATAGGCACACCCAAAAAGGTAATTACGAATCAATTTGCACTGCTTTAGTACTTTGTTCATTTCCCTTTTCTGCGAATTACGGTCTTAAGTCTATTTTTTATCGAAAGAAGTAAGTTCTCAGTGCGTTTGGCTTCCATTTCATGCCTATTTTATGCAGCAGCGCGTTCAGCGTGTCCTTGCTGGCTACGTTTGGATTGCATACCCGTCTGACCAGTTCTTCTCAGAGATGTTCAGTGGGATTATCGCCTGGGACCATGCAGTTGATGAGGGATGCTGTACTCGCTCCACAGTCGAGACGAGCTATTAGAGCAGTATGTTTAGGACCATTGACATATTAGAAGTAAACTTTATTTCACGAATCCAATTTTTCGGCACTCTTTCTCAGATTTGGCTGTGTAATGCCCTTATAAGTGTTCTTGGCCATTGTCCCATCAATAAATACATTTTACGCATTCTTGATGCTGCCTTGTACCCCACACCACGACACCACCTCCGTATTTAACGGTAGGATAGGTATTGTTCGTATCTAATTCTGCATACTTTTTCTTCATCTCCCGGACTCACCCATCATTGTGAATGATATTAAACTTACTATCATATGAAAATATAAATTTCTTCCAGAACGCCAGAAGTTCTTCATAACGTAATTATTGACTAGTTGCTGTCTCCTCTTCATATTTACCTTCCTGAGGAAGGACTTCCTTCTTAGTATTCTTGAATTATATCCGAATGAATTTAGCACTCTTCTTATAGTGCTGGGATGGACTCTTTACCCTCATACTCTTGCGTTCCTGCTGCTATTTGAGTGGCTGAAATGTTAGGATTCCATTTCACTTTTCGGATTAGTTGTCTCTTCTCCTTGCTGTCAAGTTTCGATCCATCGAAACTATTCACTCTGCATTGGTTATATTTTTGTTTATTGAATTTTTTCAACACAGAACGAACTGTAAAGCGGCGGCGGTGTATAATTCGTGCTATCTTTCTCGTGCAATGTCTTCATACGATTTGCGTCCTTTGCACAAAATTACTATAATAGCTATTTTTGGAGGTTTCATTTCCTTACTTTTTCTTCCCATATTTCTTTTCGCTGTGAACACTGGTTATATCTTCATTCAAAATGTTTTTAATCTGCTTTCGACAACTGTGCTGTCACTAATACGCCGTTGCGTGTGATGCATTTATACTTATATCTTTATATGTAGCACTCCTAGCGGACGCGTTTATTTCTTCTCAGCAATGGAGGTTTCAATTCGTGCCATCTACGATGAAAATAATGATGTACATATATACAGCTTCGCCCCATCAACAATATATTTCAAAAGCAATTTATTGTGAGTTGTGAAAGGGTTGAGTTTGATGTTCGAAGTTCTTCTGTGCTTATACGTTTGCCTGTGACTGTACATGGCGAGGCCCGGGCCATCTGACCCGTTCTTCCGACTAACAAAATATTCAAGGTTCGCAATACCTGGTCATCGTAAATCAACGAGCCTCCATTCCCCTCCCTCCAATCTCAACCTGAAAGTCTGCTTGTTTTAAAATTAATTGGGGACACCCAACATGTGAGACGCTGACAAGGTTACCAGGAACTTGTTATTGGGGGCGGTAAATACTTTCAGTAATATTGATTCGATCGTCATTTAAGCTTAGTAAATGTGTTATAAATACTACTAAAATTATTAAGGATGCTCTTTCAAAAAACAATAATGGAAATATAGGGAAATTAAAATATACGGATTTATACATCGTAAGAATCTTCTTTGTGCTTTTCAGTTAAACCTCGGCAAACAACTTTTCCGAGTTACACGTTGTTACTGGCTAGCAGCATAAATGTTTTTCACTTCGATTTGCACGGTATCTAGGGAATCCTACGATATGGGAGGAGACGCTGCTATTGCTTTTCGCTAGAAAACAATTGTTGGCACCACAACGTGACTATATTAAACGTAAAGTAATACCTATATAATAAATTGGTATAATGAATACGTTTTATTGTATTGACTTTTAAACGTTTTAATTGTAGCTTTATATATTTTCATAATTTGTTAATAACCGAAGTTGACAGTTGAATGGCTAATAACCAATTTAAATTCTCGAGAAGCAGTGAGTATGGTTATATCGAATATCTTATCTCCTGGTTTCGACTACAATGCAAAACTACAAAATGAAACAGAATGTACTTAATGAAGAATGTTACATGATACTATATCACAGCTGCTTCGTTTTATATCACTTTTTACTTAGTCATTTGTATTAATTACATTTTTGTTCTAGATTTTTAAAAGTTTTTGGTAATTAAGGACAATGCATTGTTTTCATTGAATTCAAAATGTACATTAAAATTTTGATCTAGGATTTTCATACCGCGTTAATGAAGGATTCAATAATTGGTTACGATTGTCAAAATCACATTATTAAATACAAAACGAAGGAATGGAATTGAAGTTCCACACGATTTTAGAGTGGGTGTTCGCTCTCATGTGGATCACTTCACTTTAAAGTAGAAGGGTTTGCAAATTGTTTTCATTCACTATCATAATTTATGAATAAATATTCAATACGATAGGAGAATTTTTCATTCGCATGTCAAGGTATTATTAAATCATCATTTATATCACCATTACCATTTTTTAAACTTTCGGATCAACATTTCTTTTCTGTTACATTTGTTACACTACAGTTCATTTGCAGAACAATGTTTGATTTCTCGTATGGTATAATTGAGAAATAGTATATAATTATATACCAGTATTTATCCTAAGATATGGTAATACTGATGTAGAGTTCGATGCCCACAGCAGTCGTCCTGAGCTTGCTTCATTGTGGGGGGTTTCAAGGAGAGCTGCAGAAATCCCTATTTTTAGAATATCTCCACTGGAAGTTATAAATAGAACGTCTTTGCTTACTCTGGAAACTGAGCTAATCGCGGCCTGCCTTTGCCATCCTAAACGTGGAGATACCTGGAGTAGGTTTTGAGACTCGTGTGTTTTCAAAAGTAATTTCCAAGTAACGACTGATCTAGTGCGACTACTTTTCAATTAAAAAAGTACATTCAAAACTATTAAAACAGTTAATAAGTGTATATAATGTGCGATTAGAATAGCAGTAAATGATTTGACGTACTATTATCACTTACAACAGGACATGGGAGTATGTGAAAATGAATATTTCATTAGAGCCCGGATTTATTTTACCTAAAATAGGTAGGCAAACGGCATTTATTTTTACTAAAATAGGCATGCAAAAAGGCATTCATTCTAGCTGAAGTAGGAGTGCAAAAACGCATGAAGACAATGAAAAATCATATTTAAAAGGAAATATTGTACAAAATTAATAATTAAAATTATACACATTTTTGTTAAAACTCTAAAATTTACATTAGCATTTAACTTGTAAGTTTTCTTTTTAATGTTGATTCCACATAATCACGCGGTACGATGGCTACGAACTTCCTTTACTCGCGACGCCATCTCTTAGAAATACTGTTGGGAAGTCCTGTTTGGATCTGGATATGCCATCAGTGAAAGCGGATTCATTTTTTCGTTCTTCGCTCTTGTGTAAGCCAGCACTAATAAGGGTGTACCATACACAGATGTTCTCCGTACTCAAAGTAGGATGGGCTTCCTCGTGAGGGAACAAAATCTCGACTGGTATCATCTTTCTTTTTTATTTAGATTTATATTACAACCTCTGCTTCCACCGAAAGACAAAACACAATCGTGTTGTACAGTCTTGCAGGAATACATCAAACTTGATCGCGATCAGTGGTAGTAGGGAAAAAAGCGAAATCAAGAGGAAAAACGCAGAAAAAAGGCAAAAAAAAGACGAAATGACAAAAACAGGAATCAGAAGCTAAAATAGGCAAAATGAAAATATAGTAATAATGAGGGAAAAAGCAGAAAAGGTAAAATGTAGACAAAATTACAAAATTAGGCATCAGAAACTAAAATAGGCAAAAAAGGTAAAATGAAAATCTACTAAAACAACCCCAGAAGTGCAATTCTGTGATTCTTGTTAAGTCATAAAATAGTAGAAGTAAAAAAGACTTTTGCCAAAGTTCCGGGCTTTGCATTATCAATTTAAAACCGAGTTGTCAATGAAAAGAAAAATAATTAAAAATGTTTAATAACAATTAACCCAACAATTATTAAAAATTTTTCTTTGTGCCTGGACGCAATTGAAGTTTTAAATGTTGAAGTTGTAGAACTGGATCTAAACGTAGGATTTCACAATTTACTTTCTATTGCCGAATATTTTTTTTGTTTTATCTGTAGGTAATGCTTCAGTGCTGTTGTTGTGGGATCCATTTATTTTAAAGTTCTTGATCTGTGATATCATTAACCATCATGAACCATGTTATAAAAGCCATACTGAATATAGATCACTAAAGCCCAGCTCAATGCTTATACTGCTAATTCCCACAGAATAGCTAGTATTCACAGAATAAATTTATTTGACTGTTGAAAGAAAAATGAAAGTACGTCACCGTTAATTGCACTGAGGAAGAAATCGATATTTTTTGTTGTTAGACATCTTGGATTAGTTGTTTAAATGAATACTTACTTGGCATTGGTCACTCAGCATAGTACGTGGTCCAGTTTCCCTGATCCATTGAGCAAATGCTGAGATGGCTCCTTGTTTTGCTTCTGGATGTAAATGTAACTTCACCATGCGCACGTTTTGTTGAACTCTCCTTTTGCTTGTAATGGTAAGAGTAGAGGTAAGGGCGAGTTGCTATTTTGTTAGCAATGCAGAAATATCATACTTGCAATTCGTGTACCGATGCAAATAAGTTCTCTATAATTCAGAAACGAAAATGACTATTTTTCAAATATTGCTAATCTTGCGATTTTTAAAATTTATTTTTATTTATTTATGTTAAACTTTTACTCATCTTTCAACTATTTATAGTTAAAATGACTGAAGGAATTCTGGAACTCAAGAAAACGTACTCAGATAATATTCCCCTCCCCTACATCACATACAGTTTTTACTGTTTTTTTTGTTTTTTTTTTGTTTTTTGTTGTTGTTTTTTTTACTGAATAAATCTACGCCTTCATGATTTCTGAATCTACTAACCTTGTTCGCACTGATTTCTCAGCATTTCTTCATTTCGTAAATTATGTTGACTTTACTTTGTTTTGTTTTAACCGTACAAGTCCTTAAAATTACTTCTAAAGAATTTCTTTTTGGCTAGAAAACAAGTATAATTCCAAACAACTAAGAGAATATGTTGTATTGTGTTCTAGTGTAAGTAATTATATAATTATCTATTTATCAGTACATTTCATTTATTGTTTTTTTTAATATAAGAAAATGAAGATGAATGATATTTTTTTCGGAATCGTCCCCGCAACATCGCTTCAAAGATTCAGAGCTGGAGTCGGTCATCCAGAACGACTCCGCCGCGCGCGCGCAGCCGTTGTCCATGCAGAAGAATTTGGGAACCCTCGAGGAAGTACGGAATCGCCCCTGAAGGACGACCAGTTTTATGGTCTCTTGAGAGGGAGTCCCGAAACCGGAGGCGGTCCACCGGCCCGACGCCAGTTACATAAAGGCAACCGGAGCCGCCCGAAACCCGCCACGTGCTGGCGGCCGGCACGAGAGCCGAGCTGGCCCCGGCGCTCTATTGGAGTCACACACACCCTGCCCGCGCCGAGAACGTTATACACAAGTTGAGATGGCTCGGTGAACAACAACCGCTACCGCAGCAGCCTTTCTGACGAGAGGTCCTAGGGTTCGAAATCTGTCTGTTGACACTAGTGTAATGGCTAGTTCGAATTCAGCACGTGTCTGGAGGAGAATCCCACTGCTCTGATCGATTATTTTACGTGGTCTCTCCCATCAATATCAGGCGAAGTCTGCAGCAGATCCCTAACAAACAGGGCATGGACCGTGCACGATTTCTCCATTCTCATCCTTGTGCCTCCTCTCCCTTTACTTTTTTTCCCCTCAAACACTAAATAGTTACTTATGTTGTTAGAGCGATTGAAACAATTGAAACAGCGATACGGAACAGCGGATACACGTTTATTTATTTATTTACTTATTAATTAAAAAACAGGTAAGACTATGTGAAGGTTGTAGCAAAAACTGTACAGTTAGTCTTTGTGAATTATATGACGGTGAAGTGAAGAATCTGACGCGATGTGTACTACTATATTTCTATATAACTACACTATTTCTGATTGCTAAAATCCCATTTGTATAAACTGCAATTGATCAGTAAGTATTAGGGTAAAATGTGGAACGAATACTGCGCATCAGCTACAGTAAGCACCATTATGTGGTAATGATGCTCCGATGAAGGCTTAATAAATAGCCCAATAATTGGTAGCAGAATGATATTTTATTTCATCAAAGTACAAACATAAATTAAAGAAATCACCCAATGATAAATCCAGGATGAAAAGGAACATATCGAAAAAGGTTAAGGAAAGGTGAGAATGAAATGTTGAAGAACGGTATACAGCGTCAACGTTTGTTCGAGAGATAGAGCCGCATTTTACATTACTTAAAATGGGAGACAAAAGCTACCTGCTTATGGCTTGAAGCCAATTTTTGTTTCTTAGAAAATGACCTTGGATGTCATACAAGCAAAAAATTATTTAAATTTTCTGGTAAGCACGAGACATTTTCTTGGCATGAGACTTTCTTTATTACGAATATTTTCTTAAAGTAACCACTTCTCTCGTGGCAGTTTGTTTTGTGTTTATGGAAACGAAATACATGCGATTCCGTTTATGGTCAATCTCTGGGGACTAAAATGTATGCTTCCCTAATTCAAAGGTTCACAATATCCAATAATTCCAAAATACAATGAGTTTTTCAATTATGATTGATTTTATTATTTCAGAGACGCAGTAAATATAATAATATCCAACAATCGCGAACTCAGAACTTGAATACCTTATTGTTTTGTTCACACTTGATTCTACATTGTTCACACGGTCCCTTACAGGTTTTCGGGCAGTCGAGATTCAAGTACCTGAAGAAGTTGTACGGAGCTCTAAAAATGGTTCTAAGGACCGAAGCGTTGTACATATCATGATTACACAATACAATATGTGTTGTGAAATGCATGTCTGTTACGAAATAAATTATTTCTTTACACTAATGGTGTACCCTTACTTTCTTGCATAATTAGGCGAAAAGTGCTCAAATGTTCAAAAAATTGTACCTGACCTCATTTAAAAATCTCTCTTTAAGGAACAAATTTGGTTAAGAAGAAATATCTCTATCTTTAATATTTTAGTTGAAGGAAGACGTCGAAATATTTTGAACTTTTGTAATTTTCGAAAAATTAGAGTTTTAACCAACATCTGACCTGCACCATATCAATTGGGGAATATCAGTTTTCGAGAATATTGACTGATCGGTTTAGCCATTAGCGTTGTTCACAGACGGACAGACGTTTTGCCGTCATTCGATTTTTCGGTATCAAGGACACATAAAACATGGATTCTGACTGCAGAAGAGGATTAGAAATTTTGTGTCTAAATTTGTCAACTGGTTTTATCCACTTTTTTTGTTACTAGGGCCCTTTTCTGCATAAGAGGTTTTCTGCCGAAATTCGCCTTTTTTCGCGTAGCATTACATAACTTTCTAATGCGTAAGCGGTAGCGTGAAAGTAAAAATCACATACTCAGACGTTATTATTAATCTCTGATTATAAATATTACACACAAGAATAAACATTTATTGTGTAATTTGAGGCGATTTGTAAACGTTTTTATTTTGATAATTGTTTGAAAAACAATGTTCACAGATTGACGCGAAAGTATATTTGTTTACATTGTTACAAAGTAAAATAATGTTGCCAAATGTTATTGAGATGCTTATATGCAATGTTTCAAAAAGCACATTAAAGATCGCGTATGCTTCAAAAGGATAATTGAGATACTGGATCTCTACATCCAGAACAATGATAAAAGCACTGAGATAAGGCCGCGGGCTACCATTAGCAATGTTATAGGTCCGATATGGGCCTGAGAGCTATGCCGCTGAGAATTATCCCCAAGAGTGTTGTAGGTACTGGGGGAAGCCCTGGAAGGGCCTTTAGGGGCCGGTAGAAGGCATCGGAAGAAGGGTGTGAGGCCACACCAAAAGGCTAGTCCTGACTGAAAATAACAGGGATCTAATTAGTACGAAAACGACTGACCATTTTGTAGCACCAGTAGTTACTTCTTAAAATGCCATGAGCGAAACGCGGTTTCTCATGCTTGGCTTCCGTGAGCGAAACAACTATTTTTTGTTATTCTAACTAATAGTGTGCGAAATATTACGAATTGCGAATATTACATTGCGAAGCTTGGGCAAAACATCTTTCGTACATGGTGCGATTAAAAAATAACAAGCAACATGTCCGCGCGGTGATTCGTGCACTTCCTACGTAACCTACTACCTACTATTCTCATATTAGAAGTCTAAGGACCGGTTTCACCAACAGCCGAGTAACGTTGAGAGTAGTTACCCGAGAGTAACCATTTACTCTAAGATAGTAACTCTCGAGTAGAATATGAGCATTTCACCATGCTTCTAGAGGGCTATTTTACTCTAGAGTACATACTCTCCGATTTACTCCGCGAATCACCTGAACACGCAATAACTGAGAGCGGTTCAAGAGGCTGTGACCGAGAACGACGCTGGGAACCAATGCGGACCATCGCGAACCTTTGATTAATTCCTTATATTCTATCATTCATTTCAGTTTCGGAGTTCTTGGCGTTATAATCTGGTGCTATGGTGGTTTGAGTTAGCATAGTTTAGCTCTGGACTGTGTTGTCGGGCCTCATCGGGTCAGCCCGAAGCATCTCAATGAGGAGTCGTCGTTTAGGATGGGACCGCCGGGACTGAAAAACAAGAGCTCGGCGTCCTCGGTCACAGATTCGCATGTAGGACAGTATGGATCATCTTCGAGTTTGCACCTGGGGAGGTAGGGTCTAAAGCAATCATGATCCGTTAGAAATTCTGAGATACTAAACTACCTCGCCACAATTCAGCCGAATTAATCCGGCGGTGGGTCCATCTTCCCTCGGAGGAAGAGTCCCATCGTTGCGGCCATTGTTCTAATGGTCTTTCATGAATCATATTATCTCTATGGAACATCCCTCTGATGAAACACAACGCTTCACATTGAGACAGGAATGCCCATGCTTACCAGCGAGCGGATAGCCTATATACTGACCGCATTCTTCGTACATAGCTTTCGGTACCTGTAGACACCAAAAACTACAGGTACCTGTAGAGGTGTCACGAGGGTTTTTGTATCAAAACAAACGTGAAGACTGAAGCCTGTAGATTTCTATTAGTATATTCTCCCGTGGTCGGCATGAGCCTCGTTAATGCATCATTTACAACCACTTCTTTCTTGCTGGCATAATGTAGATGGTCTCTAAATGAGAAATGAGTTGATCATGAGACCAGGGGATGATGGATGCGCATGACGAGATTTGATGATCACCGGTCTTGAGAGTGCTGGATTCTCTTACCTACTGCCACAAGAATTACTCGTGTATTATGTTCGGCGTGCTGCATTCCTGCAGATGCCGGCCATCGGCCAATAATGCCAATGGCTTCATTGCAAATGCACATTCCATTATAAATTTCATGTCAGGGAAGATGGCAATGTCTGCGAAGCCTACAATTTTGTGTAATGAATCCGAAGTTAATGGCAAAACCTGCTAAAAAGAAGAGAATACTCCATAAGAAAGCCACAGAATATTTACTATAGATTAATAATGAAAGCCATGGAGGAAGTCATGATAACGGACGTTCTAGGTTCGTAGAAGAAATCAACAACCAGAAATTTTCAGAACATATTGAGAAAACATTGCATTACGTTGTGAGCAGACATAAGAAAGACTGTTTTGGTGATTAGACATAAACGAGGAAGAATTTGAGCGTTTTTCAGAGCAATGTTGATTATGTTGGAACGATATCGAGATTGGATATGGTTATGGAGGATTTGAACTTAACGTTATAAAAGTTATAAAATTTAATTTAATAAAAAGAAGTTGAAAGTATTGGAAGTGATCAACGGGAAGAGATAACGCGAAGTCGGCGGAACGCTGAATATTGAGGAGCTATGAGCGGATGCTGTCGATAAAAAGAAGGAAAAGAAGCTTCTATGAACTTCGATTTTTTTTTTTTGAAAACGTAGAGCAGTATATCGAGATAATTGGAAATAATATCTTTAGTGTGTTTCGTTTGTCATTGTTCAGTTAATTTATTTGTTTGTTTCGTTCAAGTTACTGTTTTATTGAATTTAATTATTTTTTAATATTCCATTTCAATTTAACTATTACCAGGAGAAGATAGTAGATGTTAGTAATTAGTAGTTTGTTTAGTTTCATCTTTTTGTTAATCAATTATTAGGTTAAATGATCTTTGGCTTTGTTTTTATGAGCCATTATTACCAGTAATATTATTATATTTTCATAATATACAGTGTAAACTACAATTACCAGCCATATATTTATTTTAAATGACTATATTCTTTCCAATTACTGTTTTTCTTTATAAATTTTGATTTTATAGATAAGAAAAGGGAAAATAGTGCACTTGATACATTCTGGTAGGGAAAGGTTAAGGATATCATCATACTTAATATTCCACAGCACTGAACCTTGTGGAACGCTGGCGGTGATATGTTTGCCTTCGGTCCATCATTCATAATGTTTCATATCATTCTGTGATTGAGTGTAGTGTTCCCTGACTATCCGAGAAACTCTCGTTCTCAACAAGCTATCAGCAGTAATCTATTTTTAATTTCATTATATACAAATTTCAATGTTTTCGTCTTAAATATGTTAAATGAAGAACTGGGAAGTAATTCTAGTAGGAGCGCAGTTGCAGAATTTTGTGCCGATGAGTTCTTGAAGATTGTAAAAAACATCCTCTATCCTTAGCGAAATATGTATAAAGTTCAAAAAATGTCGTATAAGATAAAACGTATATTACACACGACTAAAACACCATTATGTGCTCCTTAGTAATTATCTACTTAGTAGTTCTGACTCCTTATTAATACACATGCTTTTCCGCACTCGTGAACCATTTATACTTACATAATGGTTTATTTTAGCCATTTGTAAGATAAATGTTTTTTATAATATAAGAACATACATTATTTATTTTTTTGGATCTATTCTTTATTGAAACCCCATTGAGGGGATGGGAATGAAAAATAGAAAACTGGTCCAAACTGGGAAACTTTGCTCTATAACGCCAGTTATATTTTATTTTTGAAGGATTTTCATTTTCCAATAAATTCTATTTGATTTGGAAAGGTTTCACGAATTATAGTTAGCTATCTTCTAAAAAAATATTTGAACTTGAACAAATTATATTTGTGAATAGTTAAAAATATGGTATAAGTAGTTATTTAATCCGTTGAAATCAGCCACCTGAAACTCAATATAAGGTAAAATTTACGAAGTTCTTGTCTTGATTACATGAAGAATTTTGAAGCATACGCTTAATGAAAACATGCTTCGGCACTGAAATTGTCAGAACGCTTTTCCAACCGAGGGTGTCTGTTGGGTAACCAAACCAGTTATGCTGGTGTTCCACTTCGAACGTTTTTGAAACGTTTCTTCCTGGCTTTGAAACAAAAAACTTAATGGCTCAATAGCAAAGCTATAAAAATACCAGGGATTGTATAGTTACGTCAATTAAACCGTGAACAAAGACTCGGACTAGGTTTTCAAATATATTACAATCAAAATACTTTTAACATTTACAAATATTTAGATTATTCAAACGTACGTCAACATTTCTACATTTGTTGTTGTTCACTTCATTTGATCAATATATTTGTTCTTTTTTTTCAATCTTAGCAAATTTTGAAATCGAGTTCATTCGCATTTAAAACCGTAATTGATGAGACATCATAGTGTATGTAGGGTAAACTTTCTTTCAGAAAGATAACTTTAGAAGTTAATATTGAATACAAAAGCCCTAACACTGTTCATACATATGTATGCTGTAACATACAAGAGACTTTCCAGAGCAAATTTTGAATTGAATTTTGCGCGTGCTATGAATACGATTCCCTTGTATATAAACACTGTTTATATTCTTTCATGCTCGGTTCAAATTCTTAAAAAATGTACATAAAATCACAATTGCTGTTGTAATACTGTCAGGATAGTACGCAGCTGCTACTGTAGCGTTAGTCTCCAGTAAAGTCATTCTACAGAACTTCAGCAGTCACATTAATTTATTTTTTAGTAGACTTATCTTAATACCTGTAAATAAAATCGTATTCTGTCTTCGATTAGAGTGTGTCAGCAAGTGGATATGTTTACGTTATTGCGTCAACAAAGTTGAGTTATTCTCCCTTACGTTGCCTTACTTCCCAATCCCCAAACTTTTGATTTAAACGTCTCCGCGGATGTGAGCAGGCATTTCGTGAAAGTAAGCACTGATGTGCCTGGGAGTAAGGTAGGTGTGGCAGCCGCCATACCAAACCAAACCCGCTTCCCGTGGGGACCTCAAAGCTAGAGCGATTTCTTGTACTATTTGGTGATGAAACTGTTTTCCTTCTTTTTCTGGGAGGCGAGGGGTCCCGGTTATGCTGGGAATGTTGGAAGACTTTTCATCTAAATAGCTGCAATAAATCTTTGTCCGCAGTAGCCACTTTTACCTTATAGACCTAACCCATCTCCTGATTCCTATATATTGCTCTGCTCAAGAATGCTATTAAATATGCAATGCAATTCACAGTCAGTAATGAGGTCCAGTCACGCCATTAAATGATTTCTCAAACGAATCGCAGGCTCATTTCCATTTGGGCGACCCACTCGAAGGGAGGAGCGTGGTGAGTGGGAGGAACGGTTAGAACGAAAGGTGCTAGATAGGACGGGCGGGGGATGTGAGCAGGGCGGTCATGACAAGACAGATATGCCATACGAAGTGTGTGGGGCAGGCGAGGCTGCTTAATAGATGATTGTGACTCATAAATACCCGAACAACGCAGGGTAACCAACTAGTAAATTATATTTTATTTGTTCACATGTTATTTTATGCTGCCTCTAAGAGTTTAGCCATATCAAACAATAGCCCTTGTTCACGCCACTGAACTTTTTAAATTTTAAAGTAATTTTCCCCCACATTACCCTTAGACACAAGAGCGGTATTTGGATATTCCTGAATATTACGTTCAGTGTGAAGGGCGGCCAATGAAAACATGCAAATAGCTCACATATTTCTTACCCTAATGTAAACATATGCATACTATATTTTTTCTTGTATTTTCGATTTGTCTCATATCAAATCAGACCTGAAATCCGAATTCTTTCGAAAGGTTGAATTCTTTCACCGTTAAAAGGGAAACAAGAAATTAGACGCGAATGCCTGTGAGAGCATCACGTTATCGGAATAATTTGACTACATTTTTTAAATTTTAGATTGATTCTCGAAATCGTTTTAGCGAACGTTTTACTAGCACGTACACCCATATTAAAAACAATTACGCAAAATAATTTACTCGTATTTTCAAAACAATAGTAAATGCCATTATTAAAATACTTACTTTTGAAGAACAGATTTAAATCTCCATCAATTATTTATTAGCAGAAAAATACCAACTGAAGTTTGGTGGAGGAGGTCAAAAAAATTTTACTTTTGCAATTTCAGGGATTTTAAAGAAAATAAAGACTTTTTTTAGAATATTGTGCTCTATCACCGGGAAAAATGGAAGCTGTTTTTGAGAAAATGTTGAAAATGTTGTAATGGCTTTATACAAAGTACACCGACATTTTAAAGATCATATTCAAATGCGAGGGGCCGCCACGTCCGCAAGATATATTGGGGAATCAATTTTGATTAAAATCGTGACAAAGGTTTGGCTGCTAGTGTTGTTAACAGACGGACGGATGTTACAATCACGCGAAGTCTCGTTATCAATAAGAGAGATCCCCAAAGTGTATATTTCTGTCAAAATCATGATTTTTTTCAACATTACATAACTTTATCTACACTACGTACATGAGAAACTGATTATTAAAGAAGACAAAATAAAATTCTGGACAATAAAGGATTAAAGCAATATTAATGTCAATTAAAACTTCAATTCAACTCAGAGAATGGAAAATCAATACACAATTTTCAAATCTTTTGCAAAACTATTAGACTTGGATGCGAATTTGATGGCAAATCGCTTAGTGGCAAAGACAGATTAGATATATTATGTCTGACGGCGCTGCAATACATCTGCACTAGACTTTGCCACTTAGTTGAAGCTTCTGATTGCAGTAACAAGGCGAAGACTTAAGAAATTGATGATGTATGATAGGAAACTGAGGTGAAGCAAATTGGTAATTGCTGGTGATGCTCTATGAGAAATATCTATCACGAGTAGAATGGAAGAGACTTGGATGAATATAATGCCTACAATAAAAGAGATGTTGCAGTGTTTGCAGTTTCAAGCATCTTATATTTTTTCATAATTATATAAAACTTTTGGATTGCTTGAATAATACTTGATTTATTTTCTTTAATCATTTATAGCTCTTCAGGCATATCCATGTAATTAAAAGAATTGTTTTGTTTTAATATTGAACCTTCATCTTGTAGGTAGGTAGATATTTTGTAAATCATTTTCACTAACTTTACCAAACAACGGCAAAATAACCTGAACAGATATCAATTATATTAAATGTTTTATTATCTCCAAATTTCTATAATATTAAATAGCAATTCTGAGGAGCGACATTGCTGATAACATTATGGACCATATTCATGATTGCGACTTTCTCGCTAGGGCCGTTTTATCGCCACCAATCAGAGGACGGGGTAGCAACCGGACTACGGGAGAGCGTGAGAGCTTTCTGAACGTCTGAGAAGGTCAGTTCTGACACGGTTTGGTCGTTTGATATTCTCTCCGGAACATGCCATTCTAGCCTTTAGCCTTGGAGATCAACGCGACTTCCGAGGCCATGTTGTCATTCGAAGGGAACGGTCAGATTCCTGAGAAAATATTAATTCTTGGTAGGCTAGGGCAGGGTACGAAGAAATTTTCTCCAGGGAGACGTTCAAAAATTTTAAAAAACTAATGGTGACAAATCGGCACGTACATTTTATGTTATTTGTAACGGTCTCGTTACAAATAGAATGATGAATTCTAGATGATTCCGCAAAAATGTTTCCAAGCGGCAAAAATATTTGTCCGCTTGATTGATGATTCCGGACCCGGCATCTGCTAACGTCATTAGTCCCGTAAGTGTAATGCATGTTTTATCACGAGGTGGCAGTAAACTTCCCCGCTGGATGGCAAGATCCGACGCCACCGCCGACCCATTGACTTGCGGGGTTTCCCCCTAACCAGGTATCTCCCACCAGCACAGTCTCGCTCCAGTCAGGAGAAGCTCTGAGCTCCCGATTGTTCTCCTGGCATATGTGGTGGTGTGGTGCATGAAAGTGCAAGTGTGAGAAAGGAATGTGCATAGGGCGAGGATGAGGAAAGAACGATTGCGCTGTCCGTGGCCCGGTAGTTAAGGTTCTGCTCCGGTATTCACTTAATGATGATCGGAGTAACCACGGAAAACTACCGATCAGAGAAACCGGTCGGAGAATTCCTCTCCAGACAGTGGTAGAACTCAAATATTTGTCAATCTGGGATTCAAACCCAGGCACATGGGTTCTGCAAGTAATCGACTTATTGACTAAACCACCAAGTTATTTGTGTACCAGCAAATATATATCAAACAATAATTTTTTGCCATTTTTAAATCTACACAACTCTTACTGATGTTCCAACATGCACCAATTTCATGAGCTATACTTTGCTCTATTGAGAAAATAGTTCAAGAATAAATTTTGAAATATTGTTAAGAAAATTTTGAAAATGTCTTAGGTGCTTCACGTAAAATATTTCCCAACATTCAAATAGCCGTTTAAAATTCGAGAAAATAAACCAGAGGTACTGTTGTAATGCAGACTGATTGAGAAAACGCTTTTTGGGAATCAAAGACTCACGGATCACAGATTCTAACTACAGCAAGAAAAATTAATTCTTCGATATTAGTGGCTCTCAAAAGAGTTTTGATTGAAAAATCGCCTCTCTTCCTGTAGTATAATATAACTTTATCTACTAAATAGATACGAGAGTTTAAAAACAAGCAGACTGTAACAGATGATATGGCGAAACTAAGGCTTTTCAGTTTTTTACTAATTGTGGATCTAATGGAAGACGTGTATCCCTTATCAATTTTTTCAGAGTCTGAAGTCACTGCCACGACGAAATTAGAACTGAACTCATGTTCCCCCTCCCGAAGGAATGGGGGGGGGTGACTGTGTCTACGCCCACCTCCACACTCCGCATCGGAGCCGTACCCTAACAAACGGGCCAATACAGCACGATATTCCTTACCTCTTCCTTGTCCTGTCCTCACCACTTTCTTACACATACACACACTTTCACACACACACACACACACACACACTTACTTAAATACTTTACCACACATGTCGAGATACCAGTCGGATGCTTAGAGCTTGTCCCGTCTGGGGCAGTGCCCCGCTGGTGGGAGATACCTGGTTGAGGAAAATCCCGCAAGCCACCGTGTAGGACGGCGACGGGTCTTCGCAATCCATCTGGGAAAGATCGCCCCGTGGTAAAACATGCTCTACCCCATAAGAACGAATGACCTTTACAGTTAACGCGTCCGGAAACCACTCAATCAATCCACGCTCCTCCCTTCTACGTACTAACATCGTGTGGTATCGCCGAGAAGCTCAGGAAGTTGAGTGGAATTGTCCAATCCTCCTCTATAGCAGGACTGAGCTCCTTTCACCTCCCCCTTCTGCAGAGCGAGTTGGTGAGATGAAAGTTGCATATTCGTTCCTTTTCTTTCTCATTCTTGTATTTTCCTCAATTACCTTTCTTTGGCAGGATTCCTGTGCGAAGTGCTCGCCGTTGCCAGGGCACGCGAGGCCCTTGGAGAACAGCCACGATGACCCGGCGCGAGTGGAGAAGCAGAAGGAGACGTCGTACCTCGCCCACATCGACGTCCTCCCGGGCTGCGACCCCATCGCCCTCTTCCTCGAGTGGAAGGCCCTGGCTGCGGCGCGCGGGGCCCTCATGACCAACACCATGGTGATCTCCACCGTCAACAGGTGAGGGGGGGGGAATCTCGGAGTGTTGTCCGATTTAAATGTAGTGACTCCTCAAGGCCACGAGCTGGAGGACGAGGAGGAACTGTCATCCAAATAGGAGCTTCAATACCAACAATTAAAATCGTCCCGAAACATCCCGATCCCTTGGATGACAGCTGCTTTCAGCTCGTGCCCTTGAGGTGAGTCACTAATTTCAGTCGGACAATAGTGTATTATCCCATTTAAAAAGTGGCTTTTGGTAGATATCAACTATGTCACGGTTATCCAAACGGGGCCTTGGTTAAGAAATTGATTTTTGGTTTTGAAGCACCTGATTAGATCACAAAGTCCCCTCCCTTCTCTTCCCTTCCATCTCCCGACCTTGGAAAGTCAGTTTATTTAAATCGGACAATAGTTGAGAAGCACTGTGAGTCCATATGGGCGCAATTCGGTATTGTTAACACTAGGGGTGTATTAACACTTTGTGATCACTGTTTATCGGCAAAAAAAGCACTGTTAAACATCCTACGTTTGAATCCCTCTCTTTGGGATTCATGTCTGGGAATAAACGTCAGTCAGTACACCATATGGCAAACCTTAAGCGAGAGATCAAAACATAGGTTGTACATCAGTCGTTTGTTTCATGAAAAGTGATGTCGAAATGTTAATACTGATAATAGTGAGATGCTAACGGTTTTAGTTTTTTGTCAATGTTATTATATATATATATATACACATATGTATAATATTCAAAATGTGTTGGTACTTTCTTCGATTACTGTAATTTGCATGAGAAAAATCCCTTTGTGGGTACCTATTATCGAAAAAGTGGGTAAATTTTGCTATATGTAGTAAGATGTTTCTCTTGTAATACATTATAGTCAGAATCCACGTTTTTCGGCCCCTGATTCCGGAAAATAGGTTAACGGCAAAAGTATTCCTACCACCCGTTTTTCATCCGTCCATCTGTCTGTCAGTCCGTCTATACGTCTGTCGATCCGTCTGTGAAAACGCTTACGGCTAAACCATACGTCGTATTATCATCAATAGAACCCGGACGTTCACGCATTTATTTTACCTAAAATAATTAGTCAAAAAGGCATGCAAAAAGGTATTTATTCCTGTTGAAGTCGGGGCGCAAAGAGGCATGTAAACAATAAAAAATCACATTTAAAAGGAATTAGTGTAAACAGCTAATACTCGTAATTGCAATGCTTCACATTTTTAATCTAAATCAAATATCTGCTTTAGCTTTCAAAGTGAGGAAAATATATTTTCTTTGCAATCTTTGTCCACATGACCTGTGCGATGGCTACAAATTTGTTTTACTCGCGGTGCTGTCTCTTCGAATGTCTATTGTGGACTAAGAATCTTGAAATGGCATCAGTGAAAAAGAAATTATATTTTTTGTTCTTTGCACTTGGGTAATCGCCAGCACTGAGAAGGAAGTATCATATCAGAAAGCTTTCCCCAAAAGGGATCGGATGCCATGCTCAAAAGTAGGATGGGATTCCTCGTGAACAAACAAAGCTTGTCGGCATCAGTGAAAAACTCGTGACTCGTATGATCTTCCTTTTTCATTTACATTTTTAATACAGCCTCTGCTTCCACAGAAAGACAAAAAAACATGATCGTTTTTTCCTATTTTCGAGGCTTGCAGGTATATATTCAGTTTAATCGCGATCGGTATCAGGAGAAAAGTAAGCAAAATATTGAGGGATAAGGCAGAAAAAAGGCAACAACAAATGGCAAAAATAGGCATCAGAAGCTAAAATAGACAAAAAAGGGAAAATGAAAAGCTTCTAAAACAACTCCAGGGTTACAATTAAGTGATTACTATTGTTGAAAGTCATAAAATAGTAACAAAAACAAAAATGCATTCTGCCAAACATCCGGGCTCTAATCATCAGCATCTATTTCCGAATCGTGAAATAAATAAATTAGTAAAGTGTATTAACATAATTTGAATCTCATTTGCTTAAAAGAAAACATCGGGAAAACATATTTTCGTCTGAAGTCACCATTCTTCGTGATACATTGATCACGTTTTACGACTACATTTCACACTTCAGCTTAGGCGTGTACGCCGCTTTCTGGATTTGGAGGGGAAGTCAAAGCGATGTGCTTGCAGGAGCGCCGGGCTTTCCAGGCAGTTCTTGGGGGCGTAGTTTGATTTGCCAGCCTTAGGTAACCTACGGTACCTGCCATTCCCTCTCATTATACTGCAGCGGTCCTTAGGTCAGCAGCGGCTGGCACACACTGGCCGACTGAAATCCATTGGTTCTTAGCGACATGTGGAATCAATTACGGTTTGGTACGTTAGGTGGCGAGTAGATGGCGCTCGAGTCGTATTTTGGTACACTCCTTCACCTCATATTTTCCATCTTACTCGCCTGCAGCATTCTCGCCTTCAAATACACCTGTGTGTGTTTTCACGCAGGGAGAAAGAAACAGAAGGAAAGGTTATATCTTTGGATATAAAAGGTTGATTGCAAAAGTCTTAGTCATGCCACGGCTCACAAGCGTACGTCCATGATGGAGACGAGATTCGAACCTGAGGATCACTGTACTCGAAGACCACGATAAAAGACAATCAATACCCCCGCTCATGTAGCTTTGAGATAAGCTCGTTTAATATTCGGAGAATTCATGCAAATCAATGAAAAATCCAGACGATGAGGAGCCATATGGCCTTAGGAGCCTTATATCCTACCATATGGCTATTAAAGAGATACCTACTGTACTGGATGGGAAAGGGATTGCTCTAAGAGAAAGGCGGTGTGGTTTCCACGGTGGCTGTTATAATCATGTTGTATGTCTATACCATGCCTCAATATGCCTGTACCTGGTAAAGTACTTCAGCTTCAGTCAATGACCCACATCTCGATAAGATTTTACGTCCCGTTTTCCTGATTCGTTGATTAAATGCTGAGGTGGCTCCTTGTTTTGTTTCTACTCTTCGATGTAGCTTCACTATTCACATGCTTTGTTGAGCCCTAATTTAGTTAGTTTTGGTAGGAGTAGATCCGTAGGACCTATAAAATTTGAAGTCTGTTTTTGGCGATGTAAATATGTACTGTTCGGGTGTTAGTACGGAGCGACGTTTCCTAGTTTTCAAATTTTTTAATTGCTTTGTCGGTACGTTTGTTCTTCATTCAACCATAGAGCATATCAGGTACATGAAGGTGGCGGGCAAGGTAACTAGCCGACAAGAGTTCGCGGATCTTGTGTTCAAGACACCTTCCGCGAGATTTAAAAGTAAGGTTTGTACAAATTGCTCCGGAATAGCGGTATGTCACTGGATACCTGGCCCATGACAGTGATTGGAAGGAATCATAGTAAAGCAAAATTTTGAAAATTGTAAATTTTTTTCATTAGGACAATTTTGGTCTGTTGCTCTTGATTTATGTTTATCGATGGAGAGCTCTTTCAGACAATTCCGTTGTGCATTGCTATTGTACGGTGCTTTTTTCTGTCATAAAAGGTATTACAGATTGGCGCAATGCATCTGTATCTGAGAGGTATATGCCAAAATGTGTTTAGTCAAACTTATCCTATATGTTTATTCCTCTATCAAATTCAACTTAATCGTTCGTCCTCCTATCAAATACACCCGATTAGTTTATCACCCTTTCAAATACACCTTATTCGTTTATTCTCCTGTTAAACCCACCCTATTCGTATATCTGGCTTTCAGTTACATACTTTTCGTTTATGTAACCCGTCATTTGTGACACAATCTCTATTGCAGGAAAATGGAGGTGAGCTCGAGGACACTGGTGCTACGCCGCATGGACGGCGATGCCTTTGTTTTCATGACGGACTCCCGAAGCCGCAAGGCCGCAGATCTGGTGAGCACACGCTTTTAATAGTATTGCAGAACGGGCTTTGTAATGTAGGGTGGTTAAAAAGAGTACGATTGATTGAATCTATTTTGCCACTTTTAATTTTAAATATGAAAGTTCATCAAAGTCTCTCTAAGGGGGAAATGGGGGACAGTCCAACAAACTCATGGTGACAACTTTTCAAGAAAAAATTAACATTTTTAAAAATCGTCAGAATTCTTAAATGAATTTTTGGGGGCGGGGTTCTGGACTGAAATTCTCTCCTCCAAATATCCCGTAATTATAAAACTAACAAATTCCAAATATTGAACAATATAAGAAAATTTTGTAATATTTATTATAGATTTGTATTATTGTTGCACCAGTTTTGGGTGATAACTATTCTTCTAAAAACTATTAGTTTACATTTTTTACTGCTGATACTTGTTCTGTCTCACATGAATCTTCTCTAGAGCAGGACCTGACACTAGTGCAGCAGACGTACATTTTCTCTATCTTCATGATAAGATAGCGTATGCATTGCAGACTCGGATTGAAGCGAATGCTTTCTGTAAATAGAATTACGGATAGCATTACATCCCTCTATAAAAATTAGTTACTATCGAGAAGTTAAAGCTGTTCTAAAATAAATACAACTGATTTGACCTATGAAATCTGACCCAGTATTATGAGTAGGGCCGGATTTTGATGACTAAAAACATCTCCAAAACTGAGCAATAAAGTGCTCTTATGATGTTTTAAAAATGCCGTAAAAGCATAGAAAAATTATTTTTAAAATCTTATCAAAACCAGGTCAAATTAACAACTCAAGCTGTTGGATATGTTACTGGTGTAATCGAGTCTTCTTTTCGTTTAAGTGAACTCAGCTTGCGTACTTTTAGTTTGGACTGTTGTTTGCCAGGAAATCTCGGTCTTTACTCGTAGTTATCCCGAAATCAGCCGAACCGAAATTGGCTCTGGTACACCGTCACAGGTACATAGATTATATACTCACAATGATTTACATTACAGTTACTGAGCGAAGAAATGAATTAGCCTACTCAGGATTCGGATTACGAGAACATTTGTTGCATCTCGTAAATATTATTTTAAGCAAGTACCATTAAACTGATATTAAAAAGGGTGAAATCAGCGAAAATGGTTTAAAAATAACGGAAAAGTGTAAAAAATGACTTATTATTCGAAATTAACGAAAACTGCAAAACAAATTCATAAAAAATTCTGACTTCAGTTTCTTAATTAATTCTCTTCCGATTTTTAGATCAAATAGAAATGTACTAAATGTACGCAAGTGTACAGACGAGACCTGAAAACGAATAAAATTACATGAAATATAACTTCTGATAATACTTTCAGATAATTATGAATCTGTTGAATCATCCGCTACAATGGCGGACCTGGGAAGGCCATAGAAACATATTTGGTTTTGTCCTGCAGAGTTTCAAGCATTTCAAAACATTCTCAAAATTGAGACATGCAGAATATAAAACTGTAAATTTCAGTTTACATTCAAACAAATCCTTCGTGACGAGAAAATGGTTTGCAGATTTCAGTTTATCACACCCAATGTAATATTAACAACCTTAACCTCTTTTCGGAAAATCATCGCAGGCCAGTCTAATTAATGCTTCCATCATTTTCTAGAGACTAGGATCAGGAATTAGTCTTAATTATTGCATTGTCACTGCCAAAAGTGCCTAGCAATATAATTTCGATCCGCTGAAAAAAATTTTCCCAGGTCTGTGTTACGGAGTGACTCACGCTGTAGGCGTCAGACCGTTCGCCTTCCATCTCTGGGACCAGGATTCCAAACCCGGTGGAATGTGGTAGGCAAAACTATTTTTTTAGGATTCGTCTCTATTCCCCTGCCTTCATACCACCATTGCACATCGTCGTTCATATTATGACTAATTATCTAGCCTCAAAGTAATTCACCCGTCCCCAGGGCAAAAGGTGTAGACACTGGTGGAATAATAAAAGAATAGAATAGATAGGCCTGTGTTATTGGTAAAGTTAAGGGGTACACGGCAGTCTGCGGGTGTGTGTGAGAGAGTCAGAGGGGGAAAAGATATTTGAGCAGTGACTCACCCGGCATTTATGTAGTCAGGGGGAGGGGGAAGAGGAAGACGAACTGAAACGAGCCTCCTTTCTGAAATAGTAGGGTTCCGCACAGCGCAACGTACAGAGTCGTCAGGAATCTTGACCTTCTGCGCATGCGAGAAACATGCACGCTATGCCGTGCTTAACACTTTCAACCCCGAGTCTTTAAAACCATGTTAATTCCAGACTTCTAGTCATTTTGAGGAGTGGGAAGTTTTTATCATGTGATAAATTTCAGGTAGGAATGTGCAATTCTTGGCAAATTAAACTGTGAAACTTAATTAAAAAGTAACAAAATATTGATTAGGGATTACTAATGAAACTTAATCACTTTTAATGTGAATACAACTATTTTTTTGTTTTCCAAAAATAACAGTAGTAGAATCTCGCTAATCCGAACCCCGCAAATCCGAAATATCGGCTTATCACTGCAACTACAAACTACAACAATCACTACAAACAATGTAGCAACTAATACCGCATTCTATCGGTTATGTACGCACTAATGAGCTAGAATGTATTATATAGAGTGGCTGTCCCTATAGTTTCAGCGCTCTTCGTGAATGCTCGCCGAAGTAGTGGCCGCCGTGTTTTTAAAGTCAAAATATACGAGAGGCGGTGTATTCATCTGCTTTACTGAACCGACGTTGTGATGTTGTTCGTATCACAACTTGTTTCTATATTATTTTTCGTTTAACGGCATTGCAATAAAATTCACTTTCAGGCTTTATGCTAACTACAATAACAATTCAATAGCTTCCATTCTGAAAATATTCGAGGCAGGAAGCAACATGTATTTAAAGTTTCTCAATTCGTTCTCCTAACATATTGTGATTCTGTTTTTAAATGTTTGGATTTTGATCGTGAGAACACACAATAAGAGGATTTATATTACACGCGTCCCGCGACCACCCCGACGTAACCAGCGCCAAACGTAATGCTAGAATACTTTGTTTCCCAGAGGGCGCTTCTTTGACTGCAGAAAACATGGCTTCAATTTGCTTCAAAGATGGAGGCGCTTCAGCCACTCTATGTAGTATATTCTAGCTTGTTTGTAACAATGCCATTTCCTCATGTCGATATGCTACGTTGCCATTTTCTTACATTGCATGCTACGGAGCATTGTATCTAGTAATCCTATAGATCACTTCCTTTGATGCGACCGACCGCAGTGGGTAGGGCGCGGTGGTGATTGACTGCGGTGGGTAGAGCGAGCATTAAACGTTCGGCAAATAGCATGCGACCCTTCCACACTACTCGGGATTCGGCGAGCAGTCACTCGCTATCCAGCGGATGCCGAATTTGTGGATCATCCTTCGGTCTTTTGTACCCATCGAAGGAAGCGAACATTCGCCGAGCACATCAGCCGCGTCATCATGCGAGCAGTCACTCGCTACCGGGCGAATGCCGAATGTGTGGCGCCGCTTTTAAATCCCGCTCTTTCCTCCCCCCCCCCCGCAGGCGGAGCACCCGCGTGCGTCGCTGGTGTTCCAGTGGAACTACCGCGAGGGCGCGCGCGTGGTGAACCGGCAGGTGCGCGCGGCGGGCGCCGTGACGCCCCTTCCGGACGACGCCTTCGGAGACCTGTACGCGCGCGAGCCGCTCTACTGCCGCCTGCGCTCGCACCTCTGCCACCAGGGCGAGCCCGTCGACTGGACGCGGCACTCCGCTCGCCACGACGCCCTGCTCGCCCAGCACCGCGACGGCGCCGCCCAGCTCTACCAGCGCCCGGAGCACGTGTGAGTGCCTCAGAGGGCTTCTTCCCTTCGGGTCCCCTCCCCTATGGGTCTAAATAAATGTTATAAACGTCTGGGGGAAGTAGGGGATGGAAGATTATTATTATTATTATTATTATTATTATTATTATTATTATTATTATTATTATTTGCAAATTAATATGTAGTGGGAAATCTCATAAAATGAAACCGGAGAAGGTAGCTCGGGTCGACAAACTGATGTCACTGCAATGCCTCTCACCTGGAGGTCCTAGGGTTCGAATCTTGGCGATGGCAGGACTGTCGACACTAGCTAGAGAACCAAGTTAAATTCAGCCGCTGTCTACAGGAGAATTCAAGCGGCCGGCTGCTCTGGTCGGTACTTTTTCGTGTTTTCTCCAATCAACACCTGGCGATTGCCGAGGCAATTCCCTAACGAATGGACCACGGACCGCAAGCGATCATTCCGTCTCCGTCCTTGTTTATCATCACTCGTTACTTATTGCACTTACATATACATAAAACGTACTATCACACATGCAGGGAGACCGGTTGGAAGCTTAGAGGTTGTCCCGGTTGGGACGGTGCCCCGCAGGTGGGAGATACCTGGTTGGGGAATATTCTTGATAGTCAACATAGGTCGACGCCAGATCTCTCTCTCCAGCGGGGAAGATCACAGCCATCCACAATTCTAAACATGCACGACACTTACGGGAATAAGTAGTTGGTCACGTTACCACATGTGTGGGACAGCCGTTGATACGCCTGAAATCACTAATAAAGTTACCAATGTGACATTTGCCCCTGAGTATTAGGCAACTCGTTGTGCACTTGTGTTTTAGGTCGCGTTCTGACGCAAAGATAGATCCTGATCGATGGGTTGCCTAATATTCAGGGGTAAATATCGCGTGTAACTTGGTTACATGAAATTTCCCATCACATGTTAATTGACAGTAATATTCAATCCTCTACATGTCCTAATAGACTGCAACATGAATCCTGGGACATCATACAGGGAAGTTTGGCTTAGACGAGACCAAAGAAATAATACTGCTAACAACATTATTTTTGCTGAAGGTTCTACACCCTCGTCAATGATGCGCTTCTTCATTCTTTCTTTTGACCTTTGCTCATTTATATTTGGCTTCGACACTTCCTTGAGGGATCTCATAGTTCGATTAAATTACTCAAATCAGTGCACACCATAGGAATTCGTAACTTGTATCTGTGTCGCTTTGGGACCCCTTGTCCATTAAACGCTTGGCATATTTTAGTAGGAAATAAATATAACACAATATAAAAAAGAATGTAATTGTAACTTTAATGATACAATTAATAAATTTAACTCCTTAGAAAAATCTCTCCGCAGCGGGACGTGGCTGGGGAGATTGTTTGCCGCAGAAATTATGTGGGTGGCACAAGCTGCAATTTGTAAGAAAACAAAATGTAAATTGCGTACTCACCACTCTCATAATATATACTACAAGTGTTGTTCCTATGATTTTTTCCCAGGGATGGTCTGGAAAGCCTTTTCCTAAAATGGCATGTATCAGTTCCCCAAATTGTCAGCTTAAAAAGGTGAAAATCAGGAACTTATCATATTTACGGAAATATTTATCGCTTAAGGCTGTGGGTTTCGATTTTTTTAGGGGAGGGACATGTACCCCGGAACCATTGTGCGCATGCTTATGCCATTATCACTCCTTTCAGCATCCATCCGCAGGAAAATAAGAAGCCATCATTGTGGGAATCTGACCAGGAAATAGCTGGACGTCAAGGGGTAACCCCAGTCTGTTGATGTACTCGGAGTCCTAATATCACCGTCATTACATTGCATTTTTCCCTGCGGCTTTCTTTGGCACTTTTATGGAGCTTTATGGTTCATGGTGCTTTTTACACCTTGGTTGACTGAGTTTGATCTACGAAGGAGGGCTTTGAGGACCAGGCCACATCAAGTCAACTTTTTTTGAAATTTTACCCAAATTATTCAAAATAATTTCCATAAATATGTCTCATCACATTCAAAGTAGTATTTCTATTATGAGTATTTGTCACTTGAATTTGGATACATTATTCGTGTTATCATTTAAGACAAAAATTATTTCAAAAATGTTTGTGGGGATCTGATTTGTAATTGCCTCCTCCCCTCGATATACTTTCCGCATCCGCCACTGATGAGCAAGGGCGTAGCTAGGGTGTGGTAACCGCTGCGCCGCAATGAAGGACCCCATTTGGACGTCCTGCGCCGGAGACGCAGCTACAGCTCCGTTGATGAGTGGAATAGCCGTTTTAACCCTTGATGTCTGCTGCGCTGTTGGCAGTGTGGCGTACCGCCTGCAGCCCGAGTGGCTGGAGATGTACCACGCGCTGGACGACTGCATCGGCGACAGGGTGCTCTTCACGCGCGGCGCTTCCGACGGCGGCTGGAGCTTCCAGCACCTGGCGGCCTGAGACCACGCCGCACTCTGCCCACTCCATATACGTTTTTATCTGTGCTACTAACGCAGCTGTTTCATTCTGTCTGCCCACTCCCACATCATCTCATTTGAGATAATTGAGGCCTTGCAAAGCCGAAGGAGCTAAGTGCCAAACTTTTCAAAATGAACAATACACAGTTAAAAGAGCGATGTTCCAAACATATTCCAAGTAGTAATATTTACCAAGTTATGGATCTGGTTGAATGTCAAGGCTAATGTAATTTTCTAAAAGAGATATGTGCCTTGGCGGGTTTCTTTTACTGATTTTTTGAGGATTATGTAGGGAGTAACAATTCCATTTCGTAATGAATCAGGAAACATAGGCTGTAAAAAACCTTTTAATGCATCAAAGGGACGTGAGAGGTAAATCGTACGAAACTAAACGTGGTAAATGATTTCACAAAAACTGCTTGAAACTAGGCAAGCACCAAGTAAAAATGTGTTGAAATAATTTGTGCCTTAATATTTGACATGCATGTTCTTAACCACGTCATGTTCTAAACCATATCCCGATCACTTAAGATCTTGAAAGTGGGGCGTTAATTCCTATGCATTGAAGAAGCGGCATCCCTATCACTGAATACATCCAAACAGCAAATATTTAGGGCTACTTGATATTTGTTGAGAAAACAGTACCAGTTGTGGTTAAAATAAAAAAAAATGTTTCAACGACATTATTGATTCAAAACCTACAATTTCCGTAAATCACGAATCAAGGTAGAAGACATAGTCATGATGGAAATACATGCTCTGCCTGTAAGAATTAGTTTGACTGAAAATCAAAAAGATGACTTACAGAAAATGTCTTATATTGATCAAGACAATCATTATTTCTCAATATTATGAATGAAATTTACAATCCTAGAACGCTTGGTACATCAGCAACTTTACGTAATGATATTTGATATTAAAAATTTAATAACACAGCTTTATCCTCAGATTTAAGACATTGTAGTTTGCATAGGTTATAAAGTTAGAGCTGATCTTAGCTCCTTTGGTCAAGATACCAATATGAACGAAGCTTTTTTCCAATTATCTAATTTTCGAAAATATTTGTGAGCTTTTTGATTTCTAAAATGGTTGCAAAATGATAATAAAACTTTGGTTAATGTAGTTTCATAACTTTTTTGAAGATTTTTTATAGCCTTACGAATTCATAGTTTATATTGATTTCCTAAAACAGTTTTGGCACTTAGTACCCTTGGCTTTGCAAGACCTCAAGTAGTTTAGTCTGGACTAGACATCGCTTTTAAGAGTATCTGTTTTCCATGTATGTGCATGCACGATGTAGTTATTACATTCATCATACTTTATTATTTTTAAGAAATAAAAAAAAAATCATACGAAGTGTGTAATGCATTTTTAGTTATCTGTTTTTTCTTCTTTTGTTATTTCATTCTCTTTAGCGTATCATTTGAAGAGTATACGTCAGCGCTGTCAAATTAACATAAGCATTCATAAAGCTGTCGCGTAAAACAAGTTGCGACTACAAAAAAAAATCAAATTCGTAACATATATCTCAACTTTCCTATCATCTCCTCATAAAACGTTCAGATTCATTCAATTTAATTTTTGGTTATTTTCCTTTCGCAGACTAATGACTTTAAACTAAACTACAACTGTAAAGAGAGATTATGTAAAAATGTTTCGTATGATTATTAGAGAACAGCGCATTTGTATACTGAGCAAACCCACTTCAGCCGAAAGGAATACACGATCTTATTGACGCGAAAACGTGTTGGAAGGATCTGATATCTTCTTTCTCAGATCCTGTCTGCGTTGACAATAAATGTGTTTACATAAAAATCATTTTCAATAATATCTGAATCGAAATTCCCGTGAACTAATTAAAACTGCAAAATCAGAATAATATGCAAAGGTAAATTGAAGGAGGGAAGGCTTTTCCTTTTGTCTGGCGGTAAGGCGAAGCCGATCGATAGTAGTCGATCTGAAGTTAGAATGTCTATTGTTCTGCTAGAGTTATGTGTTATGTTAGAGTATAAAAAGTATTTAGTATGAAACGACAAAATATGTACGTAAATATGTAATGAATATGTAAGAATTTGTAACAAATATTTTTTAACTGTTATACTATCAAATGTATTCTTATTTAAAGGGTGCTAAAAGTTACACTATGTGAAATTGCATTTATAAAATATATCTACAAATATTTCAGAATTTCAAATATAAGAATAAATTGACTTATTGGTTTTTAACTTATTTGAAGAGTATATTTCTGTCTTGGGAAGTAATAGAAACTTTTGGACATGTGAAATCCATGACCAAAAAACAATCACTGCAGCATTCTCTTCGAAGTTTTACGCCAACTACTAATGTCTACAGCTTTTAATACTTATCAGCACTTAACCAAGCAGGTTATTAATCAAGGAACGCAATGCCATTGATGCTTCTCACACGTAAAGGAGTTTCAGTCAGTGACCTGTGATCATTGTCACACACTTCCCGTGACTGCAATAACAGTGCAAATAAGCAGTCCAAGCAGACGTTTCCCCAAACAGGGTGACAACATCCACCTACATCTTCACGTCAGGCACCATGGCTCGCCAGAACGCAATACTGCATTGTGTAAGAAAAAAGTATGCCATTTTTTTTAATTGCCAAATTTTGCTGTATTACAATATGTACGTAGAATGCAAGAAAATAAAACTCCTATGAATGTTCATTAAATATTTTTTACTTCAAAAATTTGAAGAAAACTGTATAGAATAGAAAATAATTTGTTCGTAAAATTGCGAAAGTTCATTTTTTCGTGTTTTCCAGCAACTACAACATTGAAGGTAGAGGTTCTTTCCTATTGATAACTTCAAAGATCTTTAAATAATGTGCATTTTTTCGAAGCAGTTTTCGAAGAATTTTGCGTGAAATGTAGACAATTAAAAAAATACTTCCTCAATATAATTCTTTCTTTACACTTTTTCTCCAATAGTGCAAAGTACGCTTATAAAAATGTCCCATTTTCTGCGAACTCCCTCTGTGCCCATTTTAAAAATTTCAGAACATTAACATTGCATTTTACTGCGAGGTGGCCGACTGCAGTTTACAAGAGAATTCCAGAGGCCGACTACTCTGATTGTTTTCGTGATGTCCTCCCATCATTTCTAGTCATGCCTTAAACTAAGGGTCTGGGACCAAACACGATCATTCCTTCTCCTTTCTGTTCCCTGACCTCATCTTGCCTCTACAATCCAACTTTTCTCTCTTCACATAGTTGAACGTCACGTACACACATCATGCGTTTTATTCGATTCTTACGTTTATTAAAAATACAGATAAATAACATACGATTATTTGTTACCCTCATGAGACGATACGGAGGAGGATTATCTTTTATTCGCTGTGAGAATATCTGGGAACTGGGCAAAATATGCGATCGAGAGCTATCCAAAGTTTCCTTCTCCTTTAGCCTGCTTCATCATTATTCGAGGAAGAAACTCGCTCACCTCAGACTTCCATTTGTGCAGATAGCGTATATTTGTTCTTTTGTCCAACGGATGCATTCAGACATTTAATCACACATTTATATTCTGTTTTCTTGCTTTCTCTTTTGCGATCGTTCCTGAATACCGATCGTGTTTCGATTGACGTTGCCAATCTGCATTTCCAATTCTGCTTCTTGAAGACACATTACGTTTCCCTGATTTCATTTCAATGGCGGCTCATGACTATTTCCCATTACTTCTAGGCTGTCCGGGTGACGCCGCGTCGTTGGCAGATAGGCCGACGTTTCGCCTGTCATGTCGCAGGCTTCTTCAGGGTAGTGACATCAAGCCGCGGAAGCCTACGTGTTCATGACTATTTTTTATTCCAGGGAGTCCATCAAAATAATTTTCTTATTATACCTCCACCTAACCATTTATGATTATTGTACTATGAACATTGAAATAATGCATTCACTTGAACAATTATACAAATACAGAAATTATTATTATTATTATTATTATTATTATTATTATTATTATTATTATTATTATTATTGGGTGATGATGAGGGTTGACAGGATTAGGATTATGGTAGGAAGTGTTAGGAGAGATAGTGGGACGTGGGAGGTGATCGTGGACTTTTTTAACCATCCCAGCGTTCGTCTGTATGACCGAAGGAAACCACGAAAACCCTGGCCAGGATGGCCGGACCTCTCGATTGCGAATTCAGCGCGCTACGCAATTACAACATAATAATTCATATAATAAAATACATTAATACGCAGGCCAGATACATTAATGTGACCATCGCCTATATTGGACGTAAACGTGCCATAATTCCTTACACACAATTGGTGGCAGCACTAACGGAGGAGGAAGAGTGATGGTGTGGGGAATGTTTTCGTGGCATTCCCTGGGCGATTTCGTCATTCTGGAAGGGCCAATGGATCAACAGAAGTGTGCAGCTATCCTTTGGGATTATGTCCACCACTGTATGCAGATCGCTTTTCTGCATACAGTGCTTTCTGCTTCATACATGCTTTTCGCAAGACATCTACCAATAAGGCAATACAATATGTCATCAAGTTCGCAGGGTAGGTATGTAGTTCAAGGAGAACCAGGATGAGTTTACAATACTCCCCTTGACACAGAACTCCTCCGAATTAATCCCGATCGTGGACCTGTGGAACCATCCCGTTCGCGTCACGGATCCGTAACCGAGGAACCTCGCGCAGCTTGCCACGGCACTGGGGTCGACATGACTCTACATCCCTGTCGGTGCTATTTTTTATTTAATTTTTTTATTTCTAATCACGGAAAAGCGTATCACGACGAAGTGTATCATTACATTAATAAATATGTAATGATAACTCATTATTACACTCTAACGACTTTCTTCAAGAGCTTCAAATATCTCATCACTCATCTTCTCACGTCAAGAACACAGACCGGGAGCATATTTTTTTTATATGCTTATAAAGTGAAAAGTATGTGTTAAAAGGCTGAAAATATTTATTACCAGTGGCGGCTAGTACCTTTAATTAATGGGGGGCTGCATGCAAAAATTGAAAATGAATTGAGATATGTTCAGTACCGGTATAGGTCTATCGCGAGCATTATATCTCACTTCTTGAAGAATTAAGCTTCTAAATTTCACTTTTTAAATATTGAACAGAATTACTATTTGTATCCATTCTAAACACCAACTAGTGATGCTAAATCAGTAGTACTTTCTCGCCCTTACTTTCATGCAAAATGACGCGAAAAGTACTCAAAGTTTCAAAAATTGTACATGACCTTATTCCAAAATCTATCTTTAAGGAACAGATTTCAGTAAGGAAAAAAAAGCTTTATCACCAAAATTTTAGTTTTAGGAAAAAAGTTTGAACTGTTGCAACTTTCGAAAAATCAGGCTTTTCAAAGAAAATTAGACTAGCACCATTCTCTTAAACGCCTTTCACACTATCCAATAATGGAATTTAATAAAAAACGAGAGAGCCATTTTTTTGTTGAAAATTTTGAGAACGTCTCAGCGGCTTCATGCGAAGTACCCCCAGAAATTGAAATATCGGTTTCAAATTCAAGGGGCCGTGACATCAGCCAGATCAATATAATATTAATTTTAGAGAAAATCGGCTGAACGGTATAGCCGGTAGCGTTGTTCACAGACGGATAGATATGTTTTGCCGTCATTGGATTTTTCGGTTTCAAGGACCCACAAAACAAGGATTCTGGCTACACCACGTGTTAGAGGACTTTTATTTCTAAATTTAGCAACTGAATTTGTCCACATTTTTGTTACCAGGACTCTGTAATAAGTTTTTTCTGCTGAGAGCGTAGACGTCGTGTAGACGTCGCGCAAAACTGAGGATGGGACTGCCAGGGACTGTCTTTCCTGCAGTCCCTCGATTCCCACTATTGAGACACATAAACACAGGACTTGCAGTCCCAGGGAGGGGAATGGAATCGCAACAGAACACGGCGGAAGCTTTTCACAAGTTACAGACGTCTCAGCAGTAGGCTATATTGGTAATGCAATTGAATGAAATACTACTTTGCGTATTTTATTTTAATATCAAAGAGAAATTAAACAATTCTTACAAGGACTGGAGGGGGGGCTGCAGCCCTGCAGCCGTCACTGTTTATTTCAGTACGATTTATTAAACGTGCTCTTGACGTAAATCAGTTGTTGCAGTTTCATCCAATCGGGAACTTATATGTCCCTTAAGTGACGAGGTCATTATAGAGACATTCAAGCTCCCGATTGGAGGAAACCGTGAACAGCTGATTTACGTCAAGTGCATGGTTAAATAAATGCTAGTATACCCATATGAAAACCAATAATCAAGATCAAGAGAAGCCTCGAAGTAAAATGTGACGTCAACCTCTTTATCACTCTATACATTTCGTCTGAGGCAGTTTGGGAGCTACTCTTGTGTATTTTATCACTAGTGTCATTACTTGAATTACTTAGAATTTTAAAATGACCCTCAGACGTTTTGACAACTAATCAAGCATACTCACTCCACTTATATGGCGATTTTCATATTGCCCCTGGCAGATATTATCCGCGCAAGTTTTCTTGGGCCCTCGCTTCGCTAGTTGCGAGGGGAGTGGGGAGTTGTGTTATTTTGACCTATTTTCCTTTTTCGATGCAAAATAGTTTCTATTACACGGGAGCAAACATTCTGGTTATCAGATTTTGTCTACAACGTTCGTTGCTATAATTTATTCGTAATTCAACTAATATTGGCAAAGGAGTGGGGGTAGGTATTCCGGGGCTCAAGAAAGCATGTGCTTATAATCACTATAGTGAAGTTCAAGCTCCTTTGGATGAAATTGTCAACAGCTGATTCCTACCAGGGGCAGAGTTGCATAAACCGCAGTGTAAGCGGGGAAGTCCCATAATAAAATGTGATGTGTGACCAACCACTACATTCCACTGACATGTTTTTCACCGTGTATTGAAAGAAAGTATTAATCATTCAAATATTCAAGATATTAATTTAATCATGTACAATTTAGCGAAATATGTAATAATATCTGTTTCGGCGAAAATATTTATTTTTATAAAATAAATAGATGACAATTTATAAGTGATGAAATTTGATACTTATATGGAGACTGCTACTTCAATTTCCACTGAACTGTTGAAATAATAAGGGGAAAAATATATTTACCTAAAAGTCCGAGCTCTAAATATTTGTATTGTACAGTAAGTTTATTTCACCGTTAGATTACCTTGCATTTTCGAGCTATTACTTTGACTAAATAGATTGGCCTGTTACGTTATGTAACAAAACTTTTGTTTAAAATAGCCGGGGTTATTGCAACGAGTGGTGAAATTTGGGACTGTTCCACTCACTTCTCTCTGGTTCACTCAAATGCCGAAACGTCACGACAGGTGATGTTTGGTTATGGTCAGGTCATGGCCAGGTTACGGCCGCTGTGTTAAGGAATCGGGAATATGAATGGTTGGGCTGTTGTCAAGGTGTGAAAGGTTATGTTAAGTGGATGGAATGAAAATCACGCATATAAATATTGCATTTTCATCTGCAATATGGGGAATCACCATAATCATGTGATCAAATGTGAATATCATTAACACTTGTCATATTAGTGCCCGTGATATAGTTGTGATAGTTGTGAGACATTGACACCTTCGATGTAGTGATAGGTACTGGGGCACATGTTAATCTTATTTAGTGCCTATACGATAAAAGGTAATGTCAGCTAGGTGTTTGTGTTTTCACTGAAATGTGATCCTGTATTTGATGAGGAACACTCCTGATTTATATGCTCTTCACGATATTACATATGTTTGGTGTCAACTTTCATGTGCTTTACCTTTACTAGGCAATAATGGCATCTGTTGACACACAACCTGCCTACCCAAGGCTTTCTCGTGCCTTGAGAGCTTTTTCAACTTTAGAGCCCCCCAGGAAAAATAGTAAACTTATTGAACATACACTTGAACAACGCCGAAAATGGGATACCACTCACTTGAAAACGTAAATATATCATCCACACTGTATCAAATGGGTAATTTTCTCTTTAGAACAATAGTGTAAGCCAATTTTTTTCCCCCAGATCCAATTCCTGGCCAGACATTTGTAAACATGCCATGAATGAAATGGGTCCAAAATCACCAGCATTGAAATTAATGCAGCAGCTTCGTAATTTGGCTGTGGAAATTACAGGTCTGATTCTCAACAACCTTTCTAATAAAGATATAAAACTGGAAAGATTGCAACTTCAGAAAATTACATTTATATTGCTTTTTTTTATAGGTGGAGATCAGTCAAAGGAGACTGTAGATGAAGCCGCTGTCTTCCTTTTGTCCCTATTTTTAAGAGAGAGAATTGTTTTACACAAGCACCAATTACTATTGAAACAAATGTTTGGTAATGTTTCTCTTAACATGGCAAATAAAATTCATCATGTGAGTAATAGTTTAATAATTTTATTATGATATTCATAAATGATGCAGAAAAGCTCATGAAAATTATCTATGTTGTGCAGTGTGTAGAGCAAATATCATTTGAACTCTCAGAGAGCTTAGTGGAATACATACGTGGAGGTGTACGAACTCGTGAAGTGCAAGGTTTTGTGTTTGGGGAAGATATCAAAGTGAATCCTCCTCAACGGACGTTTGAAGCTCCTGACACTTTTTTTTTACGTGACCTGTTGATACATCAAACAGAAACTACTGATGCATTTAAGGGTTTCTCCATGAAATATGATGAATCTGCTGTTTTAGCTGGAAGTGCAATGAGAGATATTGCTTTTGAACCTGACAGAAAAGTAAGTTCAAGTATGAATTCCTGGCTACCCATATTTTTTGGGTACTATCGCACTATGAACATATTTTAATATAATTTGCAAAAATTAAACCTTAATCATATTTATCTTATTTGTGCATTGGCATTTGTACTCATTTATTGTGTAGTTAAAAACAGAATGTACCTAAGATTATTTGTGTATATTACAAATGCATTCCCAAAATCATCTCTTTTTACTGCAGGTTACTTTTCCTTTGGCCAGTTTTTAAAACCTTGGTTTTTGTGTATCTGAATGTACCAGATGTTTTCCATTTATAATTTTATAGAACTACTAAAAAGGCTATTATTGAGGGATATTTTATTTTGCAGTATGGACCAAAATGGTTAGAAGGAGAATTACAAAAAGTTTCATGCAGCTTACCTGCAGATGTCATGTGCCAGACCGTCTTAAATTTACTGCGATCAGGACGTTCCAACGATGATCTTCAAAATGAAGTACGTAAATTGCTGGTTAAAAAACCAATTATAATTTGCTTTTGTTGTAACGTAATAGATAACTTGTGAAACAACACCATCCAAATTTAGTTATGTGCAAAAAATATTTTTATTTATTAGCTTCTTCTCTTATTTGTATTTTCTGTGTCGAATGAGTCACCATTTCATTCGTAATATTTTTCCTCTGCTGAAACATTATTGCTTTAAATAACAAATTTAAATCGCTAACTCATTTTATTACTTCTGAACTTCAGCCAAGTTATTCTTAAAGAATCGTAAAATATAACAAACAACTTTGTAAATATTTCCATGAAAATTTGCACCTCACCTCCAATTACTTTTTTTTATGTACTGCTTCAATGAACAACTGTGTGCAATCCTAAAATATATGTGGAAGACAAAACTCATTTTAGCCATTTCTCAGAAATTTTTGAAATGGATACATGTGTTTAAAATAATGATGAAATGATTAATAAACTTGAATCTTCATTTCCAATCGTCTTCTCCTAACTTGCTGAGTCACACAAGGATAATTTATGTTTGAGTAAAATCTTATAGCGTAGAAATGTAATCACTTGATATATTTCTGATTAATTTTACTCCATCTATAACTTAAAGTTAATAAATTTAATCACACAAATGTTGTCCATCGTTTCCATCAACTCCTTCTTCCCTTGTTTTCACTCTTGTCGTACATTAAAAAAATGGCATTTGTATTTTCTTTGATTGATCTTTTTTATTACGTACTATTGTATTTAAATTTTGAAAGTAGGCAGGTGGAAGAGCAGGCCAATTAACCTGAGCTTCATTATCAATAAAGACATTTATTTATTTAATAAAACAGAAAATTAAAACCTAAGAATCTAAGCCTTAGTTATCATTAATTAATTTTTTTTTTCTGCCAATTTTTCCTGTTTGTGTATTTATAATATTGTTCATGGCATGGGAGAATTGAAAGACAAAGAAAATCTTACTAACTGTGTTTAGGAAAACTTTTATCATTTTTGAGAGTCTACTTTTTGGTTCCACTGTTAATGAAAATTATTGAAATTTGATTGAACTTCATATGTATAGTATTATGAGTTGATAACTGTCTGAAAAACCAAAATCTGTGGAAGTTCATTACATTTTATGTAAATTACTTCTTGTTAAATGTGTTGGGGTCTTTCCAATGACTTTCAAGAAAGAACAGTAGATCTAGTTAAGAAAAAATTTTGATTTCGTCTTAGGAGCTCAAGTGTCTGAGCTTACTCATTGATAGTTGAATACTCTGGTATGATTTTCAGAAAAGAATGACAGTTTTTCATTTTCATGTTCACCTGAAAATAATATTTCTGATAAAATCTCAAGTTTTATTTGTCATAGGATTACAATACTTTCTTCGCAATAGAATTGCACTGACTTTGAAGCTGTTCTAAATCGATTCTATTCTCTTCTTCCTTGGTATTTCGGATGCTGGGCTAGAACAACAATTTAGCCTTTCTTTTGCATGTTCTTGCTTATTTGCCTTGTAGAAAAATTAATAATTTGTATCCACAGCCTGGTGGTTCTGGATTTGTGATTTCTGGTGTTACACCATTTTACAGTCTGTGATAAACATTGTTGCATTTGTTTCTTTGCAGCTTTTTGATCTTCTTGGATTTGACCAGTTTGAGCTAATTCAGACATTGTTTGAACATCGATCGCATATAACAGCTCCCGATTTGGTTACTGAAGAAAAAATGGCAATCAGTGCTACTCGTTCATGTAAGTTGATGTTTTTGTGCGTCTGGATTCTTCTTCTCCCCAGGATGTATTTTCTATTGCTCTATTTTGATATTAAAATTTTCTGTTGAAGATTAAAGATCATTTTAGAATTTAAATTTCTTCTTCTTAAAATAATATTAAAGAATTTATTTCCCTTTGGTAGATTTTTAATATTTTGATGTTACAGAAAATTTTGTGGACTTTTTGCTTTCAGACAAAATTGAGTTAAATCATGATTTAAATCAATTATAAAAATCACTTGATTTAAATCACCTAAACTCTGAAGTGATTGTTCTGACACACATTTATTTGAAGATTTTGGGAATAAATTTAAAGTTCATTGATATTGATTTTATCTTTGCAATGGTTTATGAATTATAAACTTTTGCTTCAGAAATTTTATCTTTTTATCCTTTTTACTGCATATTGTAAGTTATGAATTGAAATAGGTTTTGGGGCAAAGATAAAAAAATATTCTTCTATAATATTTTTTGTAGTGTTGGAAAGCAAGAAACCTAACTATTGCGTTCAAGTGACTGTGCAGTCTGACAGAGAGAAACAGATGATCAAACAGGCTTTGAAAGAAGAAAAGCGTATTCAACGCATAATTGCAAAAGTGGAGAATGTAAGTGATGATGAAGGAAGTTCTCCTACACTTGTGAATATGAATGAACTGAAGGTTAAAAGGTGAGTGTGCAAGCACGTTGTGTTGCATTGTTGAATTTAGTTACACAAACTGTTTTCTTCGTAATCATGTAAAAATATTTGAAGAATAATGGGGAAAGAATTACGATTATTATCATATTTTATTTATATTTGTAGCATTAATTCTCTTTAAATTGTCAAGTTATCATTCTAGAATTATGTTAACTTGATGAACAAGGTGTTACTTGAAGCATTATGAATTCTTAACATTCTGAAAGAAATAATTGTATGTAACAAAAGTATGGTCTGAAACTTTAAAACAGATGTATTTTTTTGAAAGTGAGAAGTAATTCATATTCTGATGTATCACGAAAACCTCAAGAATTTGAATTTAGTTAAGGCAGCTTCTCAAAGTTTAGTATTTATGTATTGATTTAATCTTGAAATTTTGAAGAGCTGAGTGAATCTGTAAATGTGTTTTTTTCCCTAAACTGCAATGTTTCAGTAGTTCAAAATGTTTTTCTTAATTTATCTGAATTGGGTTTCTAGAAGTATTATGTAATTGTCTCTGATCATTTTGAAGTATGAAAGCTAACTTATGAGAAATATAATTGTTGTTTTGATACGGAATGATGAGTGGAAAAGTTTGAAGTATGTTAAATAATTAATATTCATTATGCATTGATGAATTCCCAAAGGAAGACTGATGACTCCAGAAGAAATTTTTCTTATTGACAAATATTTACATAAATTTCCAAGGTACCAAATTTTCTTCTTTTGTTCATTATTCACATAATGGCTACTATTTCTTTTGCTAGTTCTTCTTTAAAGAAATGGACTTCATCATCTAATAATTGTTGAAATATTTCCGCTAATTTCTTTTATTCTTTTGTATTTGTATTGAATGATGCTTTTACTCTGTAAAACAGTTTAAATTAGATAATTCTTTCTTGTTTCATAACTTTTGGGTACAAACAGTAGTGTTTTTGTGTAGGACCTGTGTTAGTTATTTTCTCCCTATTAATTTTATTTTATATACATATATTTATGCCCAAGATTTTTAAACAATTATTAACAATCCACTATGCTTAATGTTTTTAGATTTTCATTATATTTGTGCTTAGAGGTTCTTTGAATTCTTGTGTGTTGTCGATTCCGTGTAAAATAAGATAAAGGAATACATTTTTTCTCTGGTTGAGAAATTAAAATTATGTTACTAGTTAGTATATTTTGCACACATATATACACTTTGCAAACACATCTATTAAAATACAAATTGAATTTCAGGCAAGCTGCAGCAAAGGCCATGTTGAAACCCATATTTTCACGCCCACGAAGTACCCAAATCCAAGAAGTGTATCCTCATGTCTATGATTCTCAGAATACTGCAAAGCAAGCAGCTGGTGAGAATATTTTATGATATGCAACAATTAACCAAGTGCTTTGTCTCGCGCAGTAGTAAATGTTGCTCAACATTTTCTACTTTGCGAGACAAAAACAATTAGAAGTTGAAGAATTGTGTACATACTTACAGGACCCTGCACAATAATTTTAAAAATATTTATGCTATTGATGCTATTATAAGGAAAAGTGCTGATATGTTGCGTAAGTCTAATTCATTCTCAAACACACTAGGACCAGTAATGTTTCTAAAATGTGCTCTTGGTCTGTTGATACAAAACTCATCCATTTTTTGAGATAATTTTCAATCTGTGATTTTTTGTGTTACATAATATGCCTTTTTTATCACACACAGTAGCTACAAAATACTTCTTTTTCTTTGAAGTTTATTGTCAATGTTTTGGAATAAAAGTTCCAAATTTGTTGACTGGCAGAAAAATATATTCAAATAATATTTTGTGAAACCCTTCTCTCAAGGATTGTTATTATGTAAAACTAAAAGAACAGCTTAAAAATCATGACATGTAATTTTTGAATCATTTTGTGAACAGAAATATTATCTGAAAATCATTTGAATATTGGCTTATTAATAATCTATTCCACACAAATTAAGTCTGCTAACTGTTATATTTGTTTCTGCTAATTGTCATTGGAATGCTAAACTTAGGGCAGTCAGTTGGAGAAACTTGTTTTAAATATTAAAATGTTTTATATGCAGTACACAATTTCATACTTTGTCTGACATCTTTGCTATGGATTTATGCTGGAAAAAATGAAAACCTATTATGTTAAGAGGGTTTTGTTACTGACATATGTACTGGGAGAGATAGCTCAGGGCATCAGTTGATGCCACTTCAGTCCCTCTGACTGGGAGGTTCTATATTCGAGTCCTGACAGTAACAGGATTTCCAACTCTAGCGTGTCAGCTAGGTCAAATTCAGTTGCTATCTGGAGGAGAATTCTAGTGACCAGCTGCTCTGATCGGTAGTTTTCCGTGGTCTCTGTGATCAACATCAGGTGAATTCCAGAGCAGTACCATAACAAACTGGTCATGGACCCGTCCAAATTTTTTCCTACATCTTCCGTGTCCTATCTTCTCCCCTTACACTAACATACACTTCATTAACACGCATGCCGGCAGACCAGTTGGGAGCTTAGAGTATGTCTTCGCTGGGGTGGTGTCCTGCTGGTGGGAGATACCTGGTTGGGGAAAATCCTACTAGCTGCAGGATCTTGCCATACTCGGAAGACCACCAGTTACCTTCGAGGAAAAAGCATGCTCTACACTCCCAGGTCTAATGATCTCGATAGTTGACACACTCGGAATCATTAACAAACCATCAGTCAGATGTGAAAACCAAAATACTAATTCATGACAAAATTGTTCTTTCTTTTTATAGGTTTTATTGCTGGTCAGAAAATGATGTTACCTGTTGGTGTTGAACGTACAGATAACAAGATGTATGAAGAAGTTAATATACCAACAAGTGAACCTGCTCCTCTTAGTGTAGGCAACAAACTTGTGGAAATATCTTCTCTTGATGAGGTATATAAAAGTCCCTCTTTCTCTTGGTAGTGTAGTGAAAAATATCTGTACCTGCCCAATGTAGGGTAGTTACAAATTAATTATGTTATGTCATTGAGAAACTGTTTTTACTAAAAGAATTGGAAATCCATGAAATTTAAAGTATGTGGGAAAAAAATCACTTTTATGTAAACATAATGTCTTTGACATCAATATTCATATTACACAATTTTAAACCATTGGGTAAATATTACATTTTCAAATTCTTTCTATTTCTGTTTTTGGGAAGTGATGAAGATTGTAGGTTTGTTTATTCAATGTATTGAAAGTTCAGATCCAGGTGTTTCTTTTGAAGAAGAGGGTTGTGCTCTTATCCTATTTATTAAAGATCTTTAATTAACAAAAATTTCTGGGATGTGTCATGAGTGTAATTAAGACTTACAAATTTTTGTGCTGTGATAGTGTTGTGCTAGTGTTCTGTTGAAGTACCATGTTTACCCAACATTTCACTGAGGTTCTTGTGGTTTGCTATTTTTATAGAATTCAATCATAAATGATTTATATGTTGGTTGACATTCATGCTTTTATTTTCTTGCATTATCTGAAGCTTGATATTGCTGTTAGAAATTGATTTGTTCAGTAATCAATGTGATATTTTTTACCGTATTTTAATTAAATTAATAATAATTATAATTTTTTTGTTTGTTTAATATTTTCTCTAAAGGTTGGTCAGAAGGCATTCCAAGGAATGAAGACTTTAAATCGTATTCAGTCTGTGGTTTTTGACACAGCATACTACAGTAATGAGAATATGTTGATATGTGCACCTACGGGAGCTGGCAAAACAAATGTCGCTATGTTAACCATTGTAAATCAACTGAGGCAAAGTATGGAGCATGGAGTAATTCAGAAGGATTCTTTTAAGGTAAATTATAAGAGCTAATTTAGTGTGTAGCTTCTCCGTAGTTATCAGTCAGAATGCTTGTTTTCTGTGCCCGAGGGTCTGGGTTTCATTCCTGACAGGGACAATGGAAATTTGTAGTATCTACAATGCCAACTGTGACTGGGGCAATAGAGAAACTGCTGAGGGTATAGGAAGTGCTGAGTTAAGGCATTTGTGAAGAGAGAGAGATAAAAGTTTTTATTCTTGGGGCCTGTGAGTGAGGGAAGCAATGGCAAACTACCTTACTTAAGTTAAATGATATCCCTAAGGCGTATGCACATTTTTCCTCCAGATACCAGAAAGTAAACTCAAGTAAGCTGGTGTGTGTGTGTGTATATCACCAATTATATTTCAATCATTTAAACAGTGTTTTGTGGAGCATATAATGGTATATTTTGTCTGTTTTCTTAATAAGAATCATATTTCTGCAAATTGCAAATTCTGCATATTTTCCTTGAAAATGTTTATTGCTAGACATCTTTTTTCTATTCATATTTTTTTCACAACATTTGCAATGCATAAATTTAATTTTTACATTGTAATGTGATTTTTTTATATTATATGTGATTCAATGAAACTTTGTAAGTATTAGAAAAGGAAAATCATGATTGTTTTGAGTAATATGAGCCATTGAAACAATTTTAAAGATGGTAAAGCTGATGAACGTCTGCACAGAACTTGTATTGCCTCCACATCAACACTTCTCAATGGGGGTTTCCCCTGAGTGAGCAAAATAGGATTCAAAACAGAAAATGACTTTCCTTTTTAGTATGGAGGCTTATATACTTTGTAGGGCACATTTTTTAAGGTTTTACTGCATAAATGCATTCAGTTGTATTTGATAATTAGAACACACAAAATTGGTCCCTACTCGTTAGTGATACTGCCTAGAATCACTTTGAGGATGTAACCAGGCTTATGACTGTACAGACAAAATTTGATATGCTTGGGGTATGAAGTGGGTAAAATGTTTTTCATTTACTTAATTGAAGTAATTGTCACGACGGTTTTCAGGAACTGAAGTCTGTGAACTACAGGAGAAATATCTTTAGGACTCACAATTTTGCGACACTAAACCTGGTCCTTAGTACTGGAAAACCTGAACCCATAATTAGGGGCCTTTGGCATAGACAGATCTTAACATAATCTGTGCAATAACTTGAACATTGCCAAATTCCGACATTCACTCTCAGCAAAGCCAGTGTAGGGTTTTGTTTTTATGATTCCAATAAACAGTGGTGTAATAGCAGCTTTGGTAATGTAATGGCATATCAGACTAGTGTATGCAAGTTAGTGGGTTCATACCCAATCGAAGCCATGGATATTTAAGGGTGATAAAATCCTTTGTATGCTGTTCTTCAGAGGGTAAGTAAAGCCATCCATCCGAGGTTGTAGATTTACTGCATGTACAAGATCAAGCCTAAAAGAACCCTCTGAGTTAAATTCAAATTGCTTGTTGCCTGAGCGGTACCTTTTTACTTTCATATATACGTGCGTATATCTGTAATAATTTTCGTGGTATAGGGAAAGTTATGTAAAGCAGTGGAAAATTGATTTTAAGATTTCAACTGTAATGCAAGTTTTGGGGTCCCCTCACACCAAAGAAGTGTTTTTATTTTATTATTATTTTTTTCTCAAAACATCAGTTTGTCAGTAAGTCCGTCTGTCCGTCAGACAGCCTGTTGGTCCGTCAGTCAGTCCGACAATCAGTCTGTTCGTCAGTCAGTAACTCCCTCGGTGGGTCCGTTCGTCGGTCCGTCCGTCTGTCCGTCCTGTTCAATCTTTTGATAAGGATAGTGCTAAATGCACTGTATAAGAAGATCAAAAGCTATATTGCCCTTTTTATTTTCTCAAAAATTACAAATATGTAATTTTTTTGCCTTGCTTCTCACACTCAAAAATTTTCTGTGAAAAACAGCTTCAAATTTCTAATTTACAGTAGCGCTTAAATGCCAGTTTTTTAAAAAGGCTACAAATTTTTCAATGGAAATTGCCATCTAGGATGATATCTTACTATTCTTTAATACTCTTAAAATAATATATGTTCTATGATTAGGAAACCGAAAAATTAAGAAAAAAGAAAAAAAAAAGTGTTATGGGTGGCTGTGGATGGCAGCTGGCAAGAGTATGTGGCAAATCCGAATAGCTAGCCGAGACCAAAGGAAATAGAAAAGTAATGCGGGGAAGTCTGGGCCGTTCTGTAGCACTTCTCTATAAGATGGTAAAATGAGTATAATGAAATTTGCGTGGTCAGACAAGAGCAGTCCTGATGGCCTGAGTCTCGCCAAGTAAAATACGGCATCAATTTTTTTTATATTTTTTTATTTGTTTGGTGTAGCATTAGAGGAAACACTATTTACCCATTTAAGTAACTGCATAGGTACCTAAAGGAGTCAAGTATGTTCATAATTTTATTTCACATTTTCTTCTTCTCTTCAATTCTGGTCTGTTTTCAAAGTGGTTGACAAAAGTCATTGCACTGAGTCAACGCTCTGCCATAAGGAAATGAGAAACCTAATTATGACATGCCAGTTGCAATATGGAAATGAACATAGGGGTTCTCAATGCGTCTTGTACAGGACTAGGTAGTAATGTTGTAATTTATTCTTGCAAGATGTTAATCCTAAGGAAAATTACCTTGCATAATGCATTGCTTGACGTGGTTTTGGAGAGTGTTACACATGTTTAGATGAGTACTTTCCTGTAGTGGTTTGTATTTTCCAGATTGTATACATAGCACCAATGAAGGCTCTTGCTGCTGAAATGACTGCAAATTTTGGAAAAAGACTAGGGCCTCTTGGGATTTCAGTACGAGAATTGACTGGTGACATGCAGCTAACAAAGACAGAGATATTGCAAACACAGATGTTGGTTACTACACCTGAGAAATGGGATGTGGTGACAAGGAAAGGATCAGGTGCTTTTTTTTATTATAGTTATTGAATAGAAGGGCTATGTATTTATTTGCTGTTCGTCATGATTGGCTGGATATGAAAAAAATTATTGATTATTCAAGACAAGTCACTGTACAATCTCAATAGTCTTGTTTATCTTAGGACTAAAAATACAAATTTGTTTGTTAAAGGTGATGTTGCTCTTACAAATTTGGTTAAATTGCTTATCATTGATGAAGTTCACCTTCTGCACGGTGATCGTGGTCCAGTGGTAGAAGCATTAGTGGCACGAACTCTTAGACAAGTAAGTCCAATTAGAAAAAGTATAGAGCGAGATGTTTTTTTGTTGGCTTCGCGTGATCCTATATGACATTCCTAAAAAAAAAATGTCAATAAAATGAATTGGCTTTTGGTTTCCAGGTGGAGACAACTCAAAGTATGATTCGCATTGTTGGTTTATCGGCTACACTTCCTAATTATTTGGATGTGGCAAGATTCCTCCGAGTGAATCCTCATGCAGGATTGTTTTTCTTTGATGGTCGGTTTCGACCTGTTCCTTTGTCCTCTTGTTTTATTGGTATCAAAGCTCTTAATAACATGGTTCAAATGACGCATATGGATCAAGTCTGCTATGAGAAAGTCACTAAACTTTTAAAGGATGGCCATCAGGTAAAAATCTTTTTAATTTGAAAAGTTCAGAGAAAGTAATATGTACTTTTTTATAGGATTCACAGAAATAATTTATGGTTGAATTATTTATTATTGGTTTATTTATAATTTTTGGTGATATAATTTATATTACTATTTATATTTTTTATACTGGTGTATTTATAATTTATGGAACTAATGCTTTGGATATTTGGATTCAATTGGATGTTCATTTTAGTGAAATTTGTTCCTTGTGCATATAAGGTTGTAATCAAAAATATTCCTCATATATTATTTTCGTAATCGCATTACCTGCATGTGAACCTGCAGAACACAATTGGATAGATATGGGAATTAATTAATTAATTTTAACCTTGGCAATTTTTGGAAAACATTATTAAATGTGTAGATGTAGCTTTTATTCTTGTGTTTGTATGGAATAAATTAAATTAATTATTATCTATTAATGTATTTTTAAGAGCATAAGTTTAGCATATTAATGTGGTCTATTATGCTCATGGAACTTCCTAAATTAATTTATTATTTTAAACAAGGTATCCTTTTTTGAAACAAACTATGTAAATGTTTTGTTTACAGGTAATGGTGTTTGTTCATACACGCAATGCTACAGCACGCACTGCCAATGTACTCAGAGAGATGGCTACACAGAAAGGACAGTTAGGGCTTTTTGAAGTAGAAAGCTCTGCATCTTTAGGAACTGCACGCAAGACAGTAATGCGTGCTCATAATAAACAACTTTGTGATCTTTTTCAAGCTGGACTGGCAATACATCATGCAGGAATGCTTCGATCAGACAGGTATTTTTTTACTTATATTAACTTATTGAGTATTTTATGATTTGTTTGAAGCATTACTTTCCAAAGGATTGTACTTCATTATAAACTTCTTCAATGCCATTTTCTTTTGAATTAAATGAACAGTTCTTTGTAAAAAAAAGGTGCACATATGATTAGTATTTAAGTGTGCCATTATTTTATTTTAATTTATTTAATTATTGAGAGTTGTATTTAGGAGTTGTATTGATATATTTTGTGTAAATGGATATTTTTGTGATTGAATACTGCAGAATTATTTTTAAAACGAATACTTTTTGGTGATTATTTAGAATAAGAAGTATTCTTCAGTGTTTTTGTAGTAATATTATGAACTGCAGTAAAATCCCACTTTTACATACCCAGAGTATTTGTTTTGCCACTCAATTTCCTTGTTCACTATGTAAGATTGTCCCCACTTTGATCCTTTCAAAATTGAAATTTCCTGCCTTTGACAGTTTCCCTGATTGTGCGAAAACAAAGCCCTAGAAATTCTTGATTGCTTGTGGTCAGAGAAAGCTAAAATTAGTCAACAATGTTCTGGATTGACCTTTAAATTCTACTTTTGGAATAAAGGGGAAAAATTTAATATATTGTTGGCTGCATACATTTTAGAACTGTTTCATGTATTGCTGATACACCACCGATAATTTGCGACTACATAAATGTGAATTTCACTTCGTTTCACTATTATCCTGGTTAGTACAGAGAAATTCTGCAACAGCAGTGGCTGGCAATACTTTTTTTCTTTATTGAACAATTTTCGCTATTCTTTGTTTCAGTATTGAAGAATCTTCATGTTGATGCAATCACAGATAATGAGCACCATGCGATTTCCCTTTCCTCACAAGCATTTACTTGTTAGTTACGACTATATTTACTTTCTTTCTAGATACAGTAATGTGTTCATTTTTTGTGTATGGTTTTAAAAAAGTTCTGGTGTTCATTTGATTATAAAATGGTAGAAAAGAAATAGAAATCAATAGCGATAGTGTATTTTGGAATGTAAGACCTAAAAAGTCCATTTATTTTTCTTTAAAGGTAAATATTATTAGTATAAAAAGAGAGAATCAATGGTCTGAAAGTTTTATTAAGCAACCAAAGTTATTTCCCACCATTTACTATTTCCTACAATATACACCAATTTTTTGATTCCTTGAAAATTGTAAAACTTGGCTTTTACTGTCTTTGTTGCCTGAATTGAAGCTAATGTGATCAAATATAAGATCTTTTCTTTTATGAAATATCTTTGTACTTTTGTTTAGAAATCTTGTGGAGAAATATTTCAGTGAAGGACTAGTCAAAGTCCTAGTTTGTACTTCAACATTGGCTTGGGGTGTCAATTTACCAGCTCATGGAGTCATTATTAGGGTATGTGTTTTCAATCTACATTTGAGAATTTCAGAATCACTTTTAAGATATCATTATAATAATTTTTTTGTTTTAGGGAACTGAAATTTACGATGCCAAACACGGTACTTATGTGGATTTAAGTATTCTTGATGTTCTGCAAATTTTTGGACGTGCTGGACGTCCTCAGTTTGATAAATCAGGCCATGGTGTGATAATTACTTCTCATGACAAACTGAGTCATTATTTGAGTCTTCTAACCAACCAGTATCCCATTGAGAGTAACTTCATTACTTGCTTGGCTGATAATTTAAATGCTGAGGTAAGAAATTATTTTACATATTGATAATTTATATTTACTATCTGCTCATGAAACCTTCATTTAGTGTATTTTGAATAAAAAAATTAGACCAGATTTTTAAGTTTGCTTCTTTATATTTTCTCTCGCATTTCTTAATATTGTTCAAACAAGTGGCCTGAAGCCAAAGGTACTCTTGTATTGACTCATTAGAAATAATAATAAAACAATATTTTTATCTTTCTTTCCAAAGGTGGTACAGTCCAGTTGAAGTCTTAGCTCAACATCTGTGAACTTGCAGTTCCTCCAGTGCTTTTCTCACTTCACAGATTAATTCTTTTATGTATAAGTTATATCAGATCGTGACACCACCTTGACCTATATTAGGCAATTAAAATCAACGAAAATGCCACAGTCTAATAAGTCCTCATTGGGCCATCTGAAACTTCTATTTTGATTCAATCTTTATAGTCAGTTGTCTGAAAAATGAAATTTATTAGCAAAGTTCAGAGACCTATAACTCAAGTTATAGTTAATATTAACATGATAGAATGGCAGTGACATAATAATTGCCATTCGTGTTCACTATCAAGACTAATCACAGATGTGCTATATCAGAGTTCAATCTTGATTTGATTCATTCCGTTTATAGGTTTTCTAGAATGTGACCCATTTTGTTTATAAGAAGATTCATATGCCTTGATTTATATCACATCCTTATTAGATGTTAGTTCCCTAAACTATTAATAATTTCTAATAGATCTGATAAAATCAGGGTCAGAGTCTAATAAGTAATTTTGTATAGCAATGGTGTGGAAATGCACTTCTTCATTGAGAAAAGTGCGGCTCTCTGAACATTAATAATATTTTTTTTTTTCATTAGTCTAAAGATTCTTGAATTTTTTTTTCTTTTTTCCTCATAATCATATGTTCTTATATTTATTTACTTTACCTGGCTGGTAAGGCTTGTATAGAATAAGTAACCACATTACCTGACACAGTCATTGTTTCAGCAGCACTGTTCCAATAATCTTCGTTTAGTAAATTTAAAAATAATTTAAATAACTTTTTTTCATGATGTTTGTGTGCGCACTCCAATAGTTGATCATAGCTTAAATCAATCCTTGTGTTCCCTCTGTACCCCCTTTTCCAATAACCTTTTTTATTCAGTTATGACATTTTTTAGTAAATAAATAAAACATTGAAGGACTGCTAAAATATTAATTTAATGATACAATCAACAAAGCAATTGGTTTTTTGTTGAAATATGTAGAGGATTGCCAAATGTTTTATAAAGCTCCTTTCCCAAATGTTTTGTGACAATTACCTGAAGAAAGGGCGTAGAAATGGGGAAAATCATGAACTAATAATAATAATGGAGAGAAAATGTTTTATTACATAGGGGTTCAGAGCCACTTCCAGAAATTTTAATGGGGTCATCCCCCCCTCCCTCCGAGCGCACGTACATGCCCATCCCTGATATATAATGTATAATAATTGATATATAATGTATAAGAATATGTAATATAATGTTGGATTTCATGATTTGATGACATAATGTTGCTTAATGTGATGAGGAATTGAAAGAGGTTTCACACGACCATGAAACAGTGAAACATTAAATAAAATTCAACTGTAATATCAATACTGCAATGGTATAATTTAATAGGAAAAAAAAATACTGATCTTTATTGTCATAAGTATTTTCTTTATTAAAAAGTTGCTTTTTTTATTTTGCCATTTTGCTTTCCACTACTTCACAGCGACAAAAATGAACAGCTTCGTCGTACCTATCAGGAACATGAATGAGAGTTGGAAATAAACAGAAGTAAAACATAAAGCTAGAGACATCTTTCTCAAGGATATGGAAACTGCACAATTTTATGTATGATATAGTCAGGAACTTACAGCATTATATTACTGAATTAAATGATGTTTTAGAAAAGTGTCACTTATGAGGTTCTTGCATATACCCAAAGAATTTAGACCGAATTTAGACTCAAAGTTTTGCATCCAGTTCTTCTGTATATTGATTGTCAACATTGAATTCTAGGTTGCTTTAGGTACTGTTACAAATGTAGAAGAAGCTGTTGAATGGTTGAGTTATACCTACCTATATGTGCGAATGCGAATTAACCCTCAAGTATATGGCATTAACTATCAGGATGTAGTGGTGAGTTCCTAAATATCTCATTATTGTACCCTCACTCATAACATTACACACTTTGTGACTAGAACATAGTTGAGACAAAAATAATGTTATATAGACAGATAATCGTTTGAAGAGAATTGATGTGTTGTAATTTTTCATGCTTGGAGTTAAGAAAGTATAATAATTGTAGTAACACTTTAATTCTATGGTGCAGTATAAAATGTGCATATTTCAGTGCAATGCGTATATGCTAGTATAAACAATGTCTAGATAGCACTCTTCAAAACGTATTATACAAACTTGTGTTTACAGAATGATAACACATTGCTGCGACGTCGACGTGAGCTGATAGAGATAGCCGCAAAGGCACTTGATGAGGCTCGCATGATTCGATTCAATGCGAAAACTGGTGATTTGAGCATAACAGATTTAGGACGCACTGCTTCACATTTCTATATCAAGTACAACACTGTTCAGGTGTTCAACCAGTCATTTACAGATGTAATGACAGAAGCAGATGTCTTTGCCATGGTGTCACAGGCTCAAGAATTTGAACAGCTAAAAGTAAGATTATTATATTGCTATTTACAACCAAAGTAACCGATTGAAAACAATTGAATGCTTTTCAATTTTTTTATTCAATCTAAAGCAAGTAGAGTAATTGTAAATCTATAATTCCTTTCTTGAGGCACTTGATTAGCAGTAATGGAAAGCAATATAGTGCATGTTGTAAATAAGAGTACTAAGAGGCAAGTGCTTTAGAAATACAATTTCTAAAGTAGAAATTATAAAAATATTACATTTCTAAAAATATTGAACTGTAATTTTTATTGTTTCATGTTAATCATACATATTCAACTTGTTGAAATAATAATCAGAAATAAATAATTTTTAGTTATCTCCTGTGTATTCAGTAATGATTTTGACTTGAATTGTAAGAAACGTTATTTCTTCTTTGCATGTTTGTTTTTATAGGTACGTGATGATGAACTGGATGAATTGGATGCCCTCACTCACATAAATTGTGAAGTGAAGGTGGCAGGAGGCTCTGAGAATGTCCATGGGAAAGTAAATATCCTCCTGCAGACATTTCTCTCACGTGGCAATGTCAATTCCTTCTCCCTTCTTTCTGATCTTTCTTATGTGCAACAAGTAAGTAGTTTTTACTTTAATTTCTGTTTATACTTGATTCCTTCCTCTGTAATTGAGCTTAAAAATGTTAACTTGTGGAAACTGGTTTCCTGTTGCTTCATCTTTTTTTTTGATGTGTTAATCTATTTCAAATGTAATTGCAGTAACTTGCTGGCTCTTCTTTATTTGTGTAATGATGTTTGTGGATATTAAAAATATCTAAAATGTATGAATAATTTAAAATTAAATTATGAAATATTAATTTTCCCTGTATAATAAAGCTAATAGATGTTACATGATAATTTTATAAATATATTGTTCTTTTCAGAATTCTGTACGAATAATGAGAGCTTTATTTGAAGTTGCATTGCGTCGTAACAATGCAGTTATGTCTGGTCGCTTTCTTATGTTGAGCAAAATGTTAGAGAGGCGACAGTGGGATTTTGAATCTCCCTTAAGACAGTTTCAGTGTTTAGGTCATGATATTATTCAGCGATTGGAAGACAGTAAATTAAGTATTCACAAGTTGCGTGACATGGATGCAAAGGAAATAGGTAAAATAATTTTTCTTGTAACATTTTTTTATTGTTCTAGACATCATCTAATTTCTTGATTGTTAGATTACTAAAATTTGTAGTGGCATAAGACAGATTTATCAGTTTCCAATTTATATAGGTTTTTTAACAGTTCTTTATACTTTATGTGCAACTCTATAAATCATATTTGGATTACGTAACTCAAACAACTTTTTAAAGTTTTTTGTGAGATCAAAAGTAAAAAGTGCTTTTCTGGTAACTTATGTTAATTGAAAGCCTCTATGTGTACCTAGCTATAATTATATTGTACTTAGGATGTAAATGTTACTATTTATTTTTTATTTTAATGTTAATGAAAATGAATCACAATTATTTTACTTTTTATTACTATTTATTTTTACTATATTTCATGGTTTTAGGGTAAGGATAATGTTGACCAGTTATTACATATTTTAAAACATGATTAAATTATATAATTGACTATTTCTAGTGTATATATACTATTTGCCCAGAGTTTAATAATTACTGATTTACTTGCTAGGAATATTTCTGCGACATCACAAAATGGGTCTACAAGTGAAGAAGTGTGCTTATGAATTCCCCCTCTTGGAAATGGAAGCATCTTTACAACCAATAACAAGAACTGTTCTTCGGATCCGGTTATCTATCACTGCAAATTTTACCTGGAATGACCGTGTCCATGGAAAAACCTCAGAGAACTTTTGGGTGTGGGTAGAGGATCCAGACTCCAACTTTTTATACCATCATGAATATTTTCTACTTACAAGAAAACAGGTGAGTTTTGTGAAAATGTATTAACATATTTTGATTTACTTTTAATTTTAAGTGTAATTTATTGTAAGTAGTTAGGCAAAATATATTGTTGATTGGGTAATTTCAGGTAATAAAACGTGAAGTGCAGGAACTTGTGATGACCATTCCGTTGACAGAACCATTGCCTAGTCAGTATTATGTTCGTGCCACTAGTGATAGATGGCTGGGTCCATGTACATCATATCCACTAACCTTTCAGCATCTCATCTTACCTGAACACCATCCACCTCACACAGGTATGTTTTAATATATGAAAATTTCTTAATTTTAATTTGTAACTATGGTATATGTTGGTTGACCTTCCCACAAATTACTACTATTCGAGAGAAAGATATATAATGATGCTGCTGTTAAGAAACGCGATCTTTTAACAGATAAATTTGTGATGGTTCCTGACATTGAGAAAATGGATAATTTTTGCTCCAATATAAAGTAAATTACTTCCTCTGACTCTCTGTGCAGTCATTTTGTTGATCCTTGGCCCCTTTTGTTGACCCTTGGAAAATTGACTCACAACAAAACGTGTCTGTCAGTGAACAATGATAGTGTCTAAATCATTCACAGGATTTTTCACAAAAATTGATATTCCCAGATTGATTACTAGATATTATGACCCCTTGAATTTGATGAGGATATTTTAATTTTTGCGGGTACTTATTTGAAGCCTCAATATTATTTTCAAAATGATGTGAAATAATTCCCAAATTTTAGGATATTTTTTTTCCAATAGAGCAAAGTATGCTTACAGAAGGGGTGAAGCTTCACTTTTCTTTGAAATCTCTTTAATATTGAAACATTGCAAAGGTTAACATTATTTTTGCATCTTCCTACAATGTGTTGAAGACAAGACATTTTTTCTTAATGAAATCTGTTCTTCAAAATTAGATAATTAAATATTCTCATGTAAAATATTTTAAAAATATAATTAGTTAATGTGTGTTTGGAATGAAATAGTAACAACTTTTAGAAATATGTAATCAAGTTTTCTTTAAACTCCACATTGAAAAATTGTCATTTTTAGTTTAAACCTGGTCCTGAAATTTTGAAATCATTTCCTCCCACTTTACTTACTACCAAGAGCAACTCACTTTCATGGCTCATCATTCAAAAATCATAAGTACAATGCACCAGGAAAGTATCTTCGCTGTGCAATTGAGAGAGCTAGCAACAGCAGTTATGTTGGTAGCACAAGCTGCACCTTGTAATAAAAGAAAACATGTATTGCGTACTCACCATAAACGTAACATATGCTGGTAGTGTTGTTCTCTTCACTTGTTTCCCAATCATCAGGCTGCTACCAACATAAATGGATTTTTAATAGGAGGCCCAGATTAGGTATGAAGGTATGGAGAGACTTTCGTGACGCACTGTGGAAGCTACAATTCACATTCTGAAGAACCTTGAGGACACCCATGAAAATCCTCATTTTAGAAACCAAGTTAATCCCTCTGATCGGAAGTGATCCAAGATTTTTCTGTTCTAAGTAATCTGATAATGCTTTGCATTAGAGGAAGATATTGAATTAACAGTAATCCCCACTACTCTTCTGCTTCTTATTGTGTTACAGTTCAAAATTGATAGAGATAATGATGTTTTGTGTTTTTTTAATTCTATAAATTAACTATTTTTCTTCAGATGTGAAGTAGCTATCATTAATATTATCAGTGTAACTGCCTAATCAGTGTATTTAAAAGAATAAATAAACAATCAAATAAACAATAAACACAAGCAATAAATAAATACAGGTTCATCTATTATTTGGTTCTTACTCAGGGAACCGGCTTACCATTTAAAACAAAATATTTTCAAGTACCTTACAGAAAAATTAGTCAGTTCTGTGAAATGGCTGTTATTAGTGGTGACCATTCCATCAGGTTCAACTGTTCTGTGATATAAGTAGATGAGTTGTGATTAGTTCATCTTTTTACATGGGTCAATTTCCCCCCCTAACTAAGTCTATTTTACTATTTTCAGATCTTCTTCCTTTGGAACCTCTGCCTATCACAGTTCTCAAAGACCCTGCATTTGAATCTCTGTACAATTTCTCACACTTCAACCCTGTGCAGACCCAAATTTTTCATTGTCTGTATCACACTGACAGCAATGTTCTATTGGGTGCACCTACTGGTTCAGGAAAAACAATTGCTGCAGAAGTGGCCATGTTCAGAGTTTTTAAGCAGTACCCTGGCATGAAGGTAAGGAGACTTGATTTTCCCATTTGAAGAGGTTGGGAGAACATTTCAAGTGGTGTCAATGTTGGTGTAACTAGAAAGGGGCGAGAAGAAAATTTAATGACTCATTGAGAACCCATGCTATTTTAAATGCGGAAACTTTAAAGTCCACTCTTAAATATTTTGATAGTTGTTGATGTATTTACACTTGGAGAGAATTACTTGGGAGAAAAAATTCAATCCTGCTTTGCCAGAATTCAATGCTAAAAATTGGAAATGTGCCATTGTGTTCAATAATTCAAGTGTTAGCGCAAAAACAAGCATCAAGTTGGTTGGTACATTTTGGCTCAGTAGTAAACTCTAGAAGTAAAAGTGTGAGCGGAGTCTGGTGAATATTTTCTTTCCCTTGTTTGTGACTTAGTGACTTTTTTAATGAATTTTATTGGACACAATGTTAACATTATGAGAAAGGTGTTTGATATCTGTGTTCTTTTAGTAAAGATTATCATGTAAAGAAAGTTTGCTATAATGTGATGCTGGGAAAGAATATTTTGTACTCTACGAGTGAGCTTTATGAGGTTGAGTTTGAATGTCTCCCCTTGGTGTCCTTAGATATTCAAATAGCATTAAAAACTGCTGTGTCAATTATGAATCCAGTTTTTACACAATCAATGTAACATGTACTTGAGTTGAAATGCCGTAATTGACATATGTGTTTAAAGATTGGTGAACAAATCTTTTCCAAACACATTTTGGCGTGAATTTCAAATTTTTAAACTGATAAAATTGGGTTTAATTTATCCACTATTGGCCACATTGTGTAAAAATCTAAAAAAATATTATACTATGAGAATGTTATATGACATTCTAGGGGGAAAGCTGAGACAGTACTCCAACATTATCATGTCAAGACTCATTAACAAATTATTCTTCCTTTTTCTTAAATTTTATTTTTTATTATTTCCTATTTGAATTTGGTGTCAAAATTGGCTGACAAAAAATACTTTGAAATTTAACAGTTATTCAATTTATTCCCAACTCTGTAGGGAAGAAAAAGAGAAAAAAGGGGGCGAAAGAGGGGGGGGGGAAGGAAAAAAAAAGAACGAGAAAAACATGTGTCTCATTGTATCTCTGCAATTGATTGCCATAGGAGGCTGATTTTCTGAGAATCTACGGCATTTTTATTTTCTCTCTTATGAGCATAAACCATGAAGATAGTAGATTTCCCAATTCAACTGAATGTGGTAAGAAAGATTCTTGTAAAGAATCCAGGATTGGAATATGGAATCCAAGTACTTTGTTGGTGTTCTTGAATTTTCAGTTTACATTCTTTGAATCACATTATTCTTCAAATGAACATACTATTAAACATGTTTGTGTTTTGTTTTAATACATTAATCTATTAAACATGTTTGTGTTAAAATTGTTTACATGTACTCAAGTATGATAAAGTGAACAGTTATTGTGTTCTTTTTTCTACATTCATTCAAAAGTGTTCTTGAACAGTGCAGTTTAAGCAACTCCAAGATCGTGGTCCATAAATTATTGACATTCCGCAATTGCATTTGGATGTTTGTGGCATAGCTGCATATATTGCAAAATCGTGTAGTCGCACATTCATCTCGCAGTCATTGAATTTTCTGATGATTTAGCAGCTAACGCATATACCTACATCTGTTGCTATCAGTATTTGGTATCACACATCAGCCTCCCTAGGGCCACCCCAGCCTCCCACCTTTCCGACGCAATGGCCCTTAGGCCCTCTGCAGAAACGCACCCACTTGTCACTGGAGCTAACAGCGAGGAATAGGTGTATGTTCTATAATATTAGCTGGTTGATCATCTAATTCTAATTATGCTTTATTGGGTGGTTTGCGGGCGGTAGCTCAAACTATTTCTTATGAAGTTAGTATGGCATTGATTTTATTGAGATGTTGTTTTGTTAGGTGGTTTTGGAGTTAATTTGTTTTATAGTTTTAGGGAGGTTCTGGGGTAGAGAGATGACCACACGTCACAGTCCGTAGACCCGTTTGAAGAAGACCCAGTTTGTGTATCCTCCAATTGTTCATCGGCCGTCAAATTCGCCCGCACGCACATTCGTTTGGCAGGGGGTGGAATGGGGAGGAAATATTATGTTAAGCGTTGCATGGTGGTTTGGAAAAGCCCCTATCATTCCACGACACTAAGAACATCCATTCGGGATTCGAAACCGCCGGGATCGGACCCTTCGAAACCTTACTGTTCTGTCGGGTCTTCAAGTCTTCATCGACCTGTCGAATCACCGCATGTTCTTAATTGCAGAACAGGGGCGCAAAGAAAGAAACATGTGGTCTGAGACAGAAGTTTCATGGGGAACTTTTTATTTCAAATAAAAGCTGCCCATCTCTAATACATAAATATAATTCATCTCTCCGTGGAACGGAAATGACTTATAGCGGGTTTTTTACATACTTTGAATGAAAACCTTTTTGGGGCCCCAATTCAGTCGGAGCGTTGGGCAAGTTGCTCCAACTGCTCCCACTTTTGGCCGCCCCTGTTGTCAAATTCAGGATCAGCGGGTTGTAAGAATTGTATCAGCTCGTTCTTACAACGAGCAGCTCCAACGCGGCGGCCGCCGCAGCGCCACCTAGCCCCGCCAGCAGCAGCGAGAAGGCGCCCGCGAGTTGCCCTGCTCTCAGAGGCGAGTGCCGCTGCGTCGCCTTATCGCGAGTTCGCGGAATCGTCGCTCCGTCAGTATCCAAGCGGTAGCGCTGCCCCCTTTCCCAACGAACGTAGAGGCCGCTTTCTTGAACGCGCATCAAGTGCGCGTTGAACGCGTCGTAGAGAGGAGAATTCTTTCTCACCAGGATTCCCGCGTATCCCGGGGGATTGACGCACTCGCGAATGAGGTGGAGTACTCTTTCCCCGTTCGCGGTGAATTCGGGGTTTCGAGAATAGAAGTCGTAATACGAAATGGGAAGCATTAGTCCTTGGTCAGGATTGTAAAATATTTTTCCGAAAGCAACTGGAGCGTCTTCTGTTTTGATTAGATCCATTGCTTTGCGGAGGCGCCTGAGACCTGGGGTAACGTCTCCGGTTTCGAAGATGCTGTTCAAGATGCTGTTGGTGAATAAACGCTTTAGTGTTCGTGAAGCTTCTTCCAAGGTTTCCAGGCTGGGCTCGTGCGGTGGTTTGGTCAAGAATCCCAGCAAGTGACCTTGGTACGCGTTGTTTAAGACCAAGACGGATATCAGCAGAGTTCCTAGTACAATGCGTTGGGGTGAGGTTTGCGCCTGGTGAGCCCTGTAAGTAGATCCAGTGAACGCGACTTGTGTTACTTCTAGGAGAGCGTTCTGCACTGTGGCGGTTCGCCAGTGGGATGAACTTTGGTATGTGGATGCGTAATGAATAACGAACCGAACAAATGCGGCCGTAAGAAGGGATCCGAATACACCCGCCCATGCATACGACTGAAAGGGAAGAAGGAGCACTTGCGTAAAAGACACTGCGGCACCTCTTCTCACTATGATGCACAAGGGGTTCTGTAAAACGGGGACCGTGTAATCGGCAAATTCCAGTCTATCGTCGGTGAGGAAAAACGCGTTAGAGGAGATATCAGCGATGCCTCGTTGAAGCAATCCAATTTCGCCGTCGTATGATCCGTTTTTCTTCACGCCAGAAGGCGAAGACGACTTGCATCGTCGAAGTCGGGCACCCGATTTCTCTTGAAAGGTTTGAAACAGGTAAAACAACGGTCCATCTAATATACGCCGTCCGTTTTTGTTCGTCCAGTAATATTTGAATTTAGTTTCAACGTATGCTTGTTTATATTCGGTATTTTGCCAGGTGTTCACTGTAACCTCTTGAAGTTTCGAAGTAGTGTGGTTTTTTTCCTTAGATTCCAGAAGCGTCCATCTGCCGTAAGCTACTCCTGGTCCATTCATTAGAAACACGTGAAGCAAACATAATATGTCTGCAAGAGATAAACCATAATGGCAG
>BOPP01000003.1:14856495-14881163 GCA_017312745.1 Gryllus bimaculatus
TTTTAATTTGTTGCGTCTTCACTTGACGCAACGCGTCTCCAAGCGCCGGAGGGCATTGAGTGCTTTGCGCTTTCGGAGTAATCCTCCATTAATGTCATATCCGTCATGTCTTGTCGCAGTCAGTTGTCAAGAGAACCGCCAAGTCTGTGTACACACCCCTGCGTCACTACTCAGCGGTCAGAATCTCCCTTTTCCTGAATCTTTTTCCTCTTCCTTTACTTTTACTTTTACTTCAAATTCTTCTGTTGCATCTCTCTCACTCTCTCAGGGAATACAGAGCTCCTTGTAACTGCCTCCCTAAATCATTGAACTGTGTTATATCCAGCAGTGAGGTTAGTTTCAAATTCCAAGAAACTGTCTCTGGTGATTTAATTATCTGCAATTTTGGTTCTTTTACAGATGGGACTTTACAACTTCCGGCCATCTGTTCGTCCAGTGCCTCTTGAAGTGCACATAGCAGGTTTCCCTGGGAAACACTATTGCCCACGCATGGCCACAATGAATAAGCCAGCATTCCAGGCTATTCGCCAGCATTCCCCCTCCCAACCTGTGTTAATTTTTGTATCGTCCCGCCGTCAAACCCGTTTGACTGCTTTAGACCTTGTGGCACTATTGGCAGCTGAAGACAATCCTAAACAATGGTTGCATTTACCTGAACAGGAAATGGAACAAGTGGTGACCAGTGTCAAAGATTCCAACCTCAAACTTACTCTTGCATTTGGGATTGGACTTCATCATGCAGGCCTTCAAGAACGTGATCGACGTACTGTTGAAGAGTTGTTTGTTAATCAGAAGATACAGGTTGGTATTCATACATGCACAAATATATACCAATGTAACCAATGTAAACAGGCTAGGAAGTGCATCAAAACCAAAACACGTAAAGTTGGTCATCCTTGCCCATTTGAAAACAAAAGCATTCCTACTGAGCCTATAAAACAAGTACTTATTTTAGCTGACAGCCATGGCTGCTATCTTACCTCCATTCTCAGAAGGAAGTTACCCTCCAACTACACAGTCTCATCTATTTTTAAACCTAATGAAAGGTTTGCAGACGTATCTGCATAGTTGGACACCCACACAGACACTAACCAATCAGATCTCAGTCATTATCATAGGAGGGCAGAATGACATTCATTTGGCCAGTGACTTTACACCTGAATAACATGTAAATTAATTACAATGTACTGCACAAAATACTAACATCGTAGCCTCGACTCTGCCCTTCTGGTACAACTGACCAACACTATGCAGTGAGATTAAGTACGCAAACCAACTATTAAAACGGCAACTGAGGGAAACATATGTACCACATTTTGAAATTAATTTCCTCTCAGCCCTCTTAAGCTGCTTTTCAAAAAAGGCTACAAAAATGATATTCAAAATTATCTTTTGTCTTCTTCTTCTTTTTCTTTTTTTTTTTTTCAAAAATGTTAGAGATACTTTCGTAAGTATGAATGAAAACCTTTCCTAGTAAACTCGACAAGTTTTCTGATTGCCAACATGGATTTCGAAAATCGAAATCTATGGAAACAGCAATATTTTCTTTTCTTAAAGATGTCACCTCATCCATGGATCAAAATGAAGCACCTTTTGGAATATTTATAGATCTTTCAGAAGCTTTTGACATCATTGGTCATAACATTTTACTTTCAAAATTACCTTTGTATGTAATTTATGATATTGCTTTAGATATGTTCGTACCTTAAACAACGATCTCAGAGAGTAGAAATACCTTACTGGAACAATGGAACATTATGTTCACACCTTTCCAATTCTTTGCCATTTACATGTGGAGTCACATGGATCGATTTTGAGCCTTATTCTCTTCCTACTATACGTAAATGATAAGCCCTCAGTGATTAGAAATGAAAGAATAGTGCTCTTTGTGGATGATACGAATATTTTATGCAATAAAGAAACCATAAATGGTACAATATCAGATATTTCAAATTGATTCCATAATAAATTATTATAAGTAAAAAGCAAACAGTTTCAATACAGTTTTCCATTTCAAATAAACAGCTCTGTACTCGATTGAAAATGTACGGTGGGCCGTTGACTGATGTTAAGGAAACAAAATTTTTTAGGTCTTTCAATTCAGTCAAACCTTAAATGGAACGTCCATATAAATGAATTGAACAGTAAATTAAGATCTTTGTGTTACACTTTCAGAATTCTTTCAAATTCAGCCAGCCTCCGTGCTGCTCATTGTATACATTTTGCGAAGATATATGGCATAATATTCTGGGGAAATACTTCTTATAACTTCGAGACTTTTAGATTACAAAAAAGAATTGTATGAATAATAAGGAAATCCCACCCTTGTGATTCTTGTAAGCCTCTCATTATTAATATAGGTATTTTGTCATTACCTTGTCTCTTCATGTATGAATCGGTGGTTTTTGTCAAAAATGGCTTTCCTGAAGGTGGGAATATATTTTCAGCAAATGCTGATCTGTATAACCACAAGACTCGTAGTACTCATCAGGTCGATGATTCATCAGGTGACAGTTTCAAAAGCTGACAACAAAAATTTCACATACAATACAATACATTTACATTATTTTACAACACCTTGCCAAATGGCATTAAACGATTAAATTTGATTCAAAAGCATAAGTTCCAAGTAAAATCTTTTCTGTTGTTTAGCTGTTTCTATACAATTAGACTATACCAAGCATCCAAAAGGAATGTAATATTAATTTTAACAATAACATTTAATGTGTTATTTACCATTTGGATTGTGTAATTCTAAAGAACCTGTAACAAGTAATGTACTTCTGCTTTTGGGTCAAGTACCCCCATCTCTATCAGGTTTTTGTCCAGTTTCCTTGACCCTTGAGCAAATGCTGAATGGGCCCTTGTTTTGCTTCTGGACATAAATGTAACTTCAAATTAGCTTCTCCTCATTGCATGTGACACAGTTTTTAACTGTTTTTTATGTAAATAAATAAACATTGGTTCACTTACTTGTAGTAAAAAGCAAATGAACAGTGATGTAGCTTAGAATTTCAAAAATAAATAATTTTGCTTCTGCTATATGTACATTGCTTAACATATTAAGCAATTGTGCAAATTGCTTAAAATTTTTTTGGAAACCCTTAGATTAAAATTCTTATAATAAATTCAACATCTTTGAATAGAATAATTTACAAATATACACAAATCCTCTGAAAACACCATGAATCTAGTGTGTTTGTCATTCTAAAAATTTTAAGTCAATACTGGTATTGTCACATTCACTTGATAAACTGTGGAATAAGAGAATAAATGGCTGTAGGTATTGTCTTTATGGCTTGTTGTTACATCATTTATGAGTTTTGTAAGATTGTAAAGTATTGTTAAAACATAAAATGTAACTGACTAGACTTAATCTGCAAATATAAGATGTGTCTAAATTATTTGAATGAAATTTTTGGGAACAAATTTGTCTTGTAAATACACTCAGGTAAATTCAGTATTTTGATTTGAGAACAATAAACTTTATCAAAATGTTTTTTAACAACTTTGTTATTTAATACATATTCTTATGAATAACTTACCCATTTTTAAATGTTGTTTAAAAGATTAAATAATGAAAAGATCATCAGATAGTGAAATAATCATCATAAATAATGACAACATCAAGTAAACTCAAAACTAAGAAAATTTTATCTGAATAAATTTCATAAACATTTATTTTCATAGTTTATAGGTTGTTGATATGTGAAAGTTTTAATGAAAATTCAAGTGAAAGTGATGTCAAGAAATATTTGAATAGTGTTTTATGACATTTTTGAATCTATTTTTCTTTTTGTACCTCCAAAATGTATTGAAAAGTATTTGGAATACTAAAAAGGTTTAATATTTATGTAGAATGCAAAAAGGGGAAAGAATGTTAGAAAGGGAACAATGCTTTAAAAAATATATTTTATGAAATAAAAAAATATTATATGAAATTCACACTGTTATTTGGTAAAACATAAAATGTTAATGAAGTAATGAATGTTCTTGCGGGTGTTGATGAAATTATGGTGCAAAGGTAGGTGAAATATCCTATTTTAGCTCGTTGGCTTTTAGCTTTTTATTTGTCTTGCTCACTTCTTGAGTATTTGTTGTACTTCCTGTGAAGGAAGGATTAAACAAAAATGTCTTTTGGATAGTAGAGTCTAAAAGAAGAAGTAAAAGTATTGTTTGTATTAAATTTTTAAAACCCATTTTCTTATTTGTTTCTAGGTTTTGATAGCCACTGCTACTTTGGCATGGGGTGTAAATTTTCCTGCACATTTAGTTGTGGTGAAAGGTACTGAGTATTATGATGGGAAGTCACGTCGTTATGTGGATATGCCCATAACAGATGTTCTGCAAATGATGGGTCGTGCAGGGCGTCCTCAGTTTGATGATCAGGTAAAAATAACTTCCTTTGATTAATGTAATTATTGGGTATGAGAATTAAATAATTATTTTTGCACAGAAAGAAAGCTTGTAATAATTAACCACAACTTTAACTCTCTTTGTAATGTGCAAGCGAGCTTCACTACAACTAATACATGATTTTGTTAACTATTGAGTGTATTACATTGGCAAGAGTTCAAAAATTGTAATTGAAACCTGTTTTATTCTCTTATTTAAAGAATCCTAAGAAAGTAGGAACATCTTTATCAATAAGTATGATACACAAATGAAATCCTTATTAAGTCTAATGAAAATATCATAATGCCCTCATCTGTGATAGTTTTAAAAACTCATGAAGACTTCCAACTCAAGAGTACACTTTAATTGGTTATTTATGTTATAATAATTGTTTGTTTTATATTCACTGAATGCCAAATGTAAACACACTTAGCAGAGGTAGCCATACAATCTGAGAATTCCAATAACGTAATGCATGTGAACAGAACAACCATGCAATTATCAGTGGAGTGCAGTAGTCAGTGGAACGGTTCACCACCTTCAATGATTGTTTCGTGTCTCCAGCTTTCATGGAAAAACAATTAAGCAAAGATATCTTTCATATTATCTTGGGCAGCCTTGAGTGAATGAACCTCCTTTTTCCCCCTCTCTAGTTGTTTTATTTAATGATATTTATGCTCAGCAACAAAATATTTTAGGGCAGTTAATGTGACAAATGATAATTATGCATTCTAATAGAGTGTGAAAAATTGGTTTCTAGTTTTACCTAGTAAAGCATGGATCCCTGGAATGGAATTTCTTTAGAAGAAAGTAAGACCAAGGATGGGTGGGGGTGGAATACCACAAAACAAATCGTGTGCTGAGTAGGGGTAGATGATGAAGCTATTTATAATAAAAATGTGTTGATCATAATTCTGTTGCATTGATAAAACTGTATTGTTTAGATACCAAATGTTTGATCCGTATCGTATCCATAATACCTAATTTGATGGTACATTGTCAGAAAAAGGTATCTTAGTTGAGGCTGGCAGCAACCTTAGCTGATATCCCTGAAGATTGATGACACAGTCAGTTAGCAACTGGAGAAATTTTAGCTTATCTTTTTTCTGACACTGAACATCAATAGTGTTATTGCTTATGCGTCCTATGGGTGAAGCATAAATATCTGCATAAGAGCATGTTTTCCTACCAGTGTAGTCAGAGACTTCATATCACTTCTGTTCTTCATGGAATACCATATCACATTTTGACCTCTGGTTTAAAAAAATTGCCTTATGTGAGTTGCATTCAATAGTTAATACACATAAACCTTGTTAGAGTTAAAAAAATTTCTTCACAAATTTTTGATAAAATAATTTGTCATAAATTAGTTCTAATATTTACCTTGGTTCACAAGCTCATATAAAAAAGAAATGCTGAAAAAAATGTTTTTGATGTTCCCAAGTTGCCAGAGCAACAGTTTTAGGCTATTATTGATTGTCTGTAAAAGTTTTCTGTATATATATGTGTGTGTGTATATACATACACACACACACACACACACACACACACAGGTGTAAAAAGTAGAAAAACTTATGAAGGTATATTTGTATGTTGTTTTTTTTCCTTCTAGGGTGTGGCAGTTGTGCTGGTTCATGACGCCAAAAAAAACTTCTACAAGAAATTCCTTTATGAGCCTTTCCCAGTTGAATCTAGTCTCTTGGAAGTGTTCCCTGATCATTTATGTGCAGAAATTGTGGCTGGCACAATTCGCTCGAAACAGGATGTTCTTGATTACTTGACATGGACATATTTCTTTAGAAGATTGCTGCAGAACCCAAGTTACTATCAGTTACAGGATGTGAATTCTCATAATATCAATGCTTATCTTTCTGGTTTAACCCAGCGAAGTTTGAACACACTTGCAGAAGCTTACTGCATTGATTTTGAAGAGGTTAATAAAACTGTTGTTTCATTAAAAATTTCTTGTCATTTTACAATATTATATTGTAAATTTACATTAACATCTACAAAACGTAATATAGATTTTATAGTGTATGAATAGAGATAAACTTGCTACTAATCAACTTTACTTACTTTAATTTAGGCATGAAAATTATCAATATTTATGCTAAGTTCTGTATTGTCAACGTGTGCTCACAAACTTGATTCCTTTCAGCATTTTGAAGTTTGTATGTTTATATTAAGAAAAAGATTGAGATGATGGTCTTGCAAATAAGGACTCAATCAGCCATATTAATACTTTCAACCATGCACATTTTAAAAATTGGGGAAATTCTGAAAATGCATTTGCAAACTTTGAAAATAACACTTTATTTTAATTTTCCTCAAAACGATATTTTTAATTGTAAATTATCTCAAAATACAATTTAAGAGATCTGCAATTGCATGGAAAATAAATGTATTCAAATGAAAATGTTGTTGTGAACTTGTCAAATTTGTGTTTGAAACATCTTCGATTCAACAATGAAAGTGCACATCATCATCTTTATTGTAGGATGAAAGAGGGGTGGTACCTACAAGCATGGGGCGCATTGCTTCATACTACTACTTGTCCCATCAAACTATGATTTTATTTCGTGAACGGCTTGCATCAGACATTGGAATTGAGGAACTGTTACATGTCCTAGCGGATGTACATGAGTATGAAGAAATGCCTGTTCGTCATAATGAAGATCTTCTTAATGGGTAACCACTTAATGATAAGCTGTATTCATAATTCCACTGTTCATAGAAACAAGTTCATTCTGCAATATGCCTGCAGTGCTTACACAATTATGTATATTTTGTTTTCACAGTGATCTAGCTAAAAGCTGCCCATTGGCTGTCGATTCATTTACTCTGGACTCCCCTCATACAAAGACTTTTCTTTTGTTGCAAGCACATTTCTCTCGATTAGAGTTACCTTGTGCGGACTATCTTACTGATACAAAATCAGTTCTTGATCAAGCTCTTCGAATCTTGCAGGTAATTTGTTTAATATATTTATATGTTTGTACAATTTAGGGGCTTTTTTTAAAGATCTGTAAAATGTCTACTGACTTGTGGAAAAAAGGAAGAAAAAAGGTAATAACAGAAGAAAAATATAAAGAAAGATAAAGTTTTTAATAGTGAGCTAGTTTCTAAGTTGTTTCTGCAATGTTAAATTACTTCTTGAAATAAAACAAAGGATAAGAGAAAATACAACATTGGCTTCAAAATCATTTCTTTACATCAAAATTTTTCTTATATATTTCTGGGAAGATGATCTTGAAAAACTTCTTTTCTGTTAACATTTCACGTGTATATCTCAACCAAAAAATAATTAACCTAACTAGAACATAAGGTTGTTTAGTGAGTGAATCGGGGATAGACTGCATAGTGAGAAAAATAGGAATAGACTGACTTGTGTGTTCATAACGACTTTTTTGCTATTTACAAATGCATTAAAATGAAATCAGAAAATCCCAATGTCTCCTGCACTTGAAAGAAAATTAGGGTCTTTTTACTATAATTGCCTGAACAATTATTGATCCTTTTTGATAATGGAAATCTCTTCTAAGTTTTATTGTCATTTTCACTCATCCCTGTATTAATAGGAATTGTTGGGATAGCTTTTTGAAAATGACTACTACAATTGATTGATATTAGTACTTGAGGCAGTTCTTGCTTGTTGCAGTGTTATTAGTCTGATTTCAAATGAAAGATATGAAACAAAAATAATCATATTATGGTACTTTTAAGTTTCAGACTATGAGAATATACCTATATATTTTTAATTTTTATATTTTGTTGCATATGATTTTTTAATTGTGCATGACATGAAGATAGTACACATTGATATTGAAGTCACTAAGTCAACCTTTGGCTATGGTGGTTCAATTTTTTCCTTCTACTCCATTATATTGTGAATATTCATTATAATGTTCGTAATTCTACAATTCAATGATTGTTTGGTATTAAAAAATTGTTGATTTTTTGTTTTAAATACTTAACATTTGCATTTATGGTGTAAGTAATGTGAGCCTATAACTAAAGTAGTGGGTTATGTTTGGAACATCACGTGTAAATTTTGTTCCCCATTTCTTCTTGGGTTCTTGAATGACACAATGCTCTCCTGTAGAGGGTCGCAATACTGAGCAATTTCACAATAGCAATTCATCCCCATTTAGATATAAATTGTAATTGTCCTGTTCTCTAATGATTCTTACTTATATAGTTATCTTGTAAATTTTGATCTGAATCAGCCAACGAAATTGCCAGCCTTTTATGCTATTGCAAGTTAACATTGAGAAATATTTGATGTGAAGCCTAGATTTCCAACAGAGCAAAAATCACATTATGTGTATCTTAAAAAAGACTGCATTTATAAACTTTGTGAATAATGGACTTAAAATGGTAATGAAGCTCACTAGTGGACCTAATATACTTTTGGCATTCAATGAATAACCCAAATCCTAAGACAGACTGAACACCATGTGAAAGCATTGTTAGTTTCAGAATTGGTCAAGTCATTAAATGCTGTCTTCAATTGGAATGTTTCCTTTGGAATGGAAAAAAAATCACTGGTTTTGTTTCATGTCTTTACAAGAGTGATTTTTAGTTGTTGACTGAGCGTAAATCTATTGCAGAATTCATTCATAGTCCATGATAGCTGTCTCATGCCAATTGAAGCATGTTTGTACTACCACCAAATATTTTCATTAGTTAAATATATTTTAGATAATGTAAAAAAATATGTATTTATTTTCTATAATTACTCATGTAAGTTATAGTTGCATCACAGTTTTATTGTATTAACTGTAAAGCAAGTTCAAGAGAATGATCCAAAGGTGTACTGTAAGTCTGGTGTTTACTCAGTGTTGCAAGCTGAGATCCACAATGCTACAGCATAGACTGTAGACTGACAGTAGATGGCATTAGGAAGTTGAGGGGTATATATATCCATGATAATAGTCAACATCTCAAAAACCTGGAAAGGGCACCAGTGTTGTCATATGAAGAAACATGTGGATGACCATCAGACTTTCTTACACATGATATTCTCTGGTAGATAGTGACAAGCTCCTAGAGAGGGCAAAGTTGAGTAAACTTTGTAAGAGAGCTGCAAATATGATGCAGCAAACACAGCAGTATTTTATAATGAGTAATCTGTGAAATTATACAAAAGTTTGTGCGTCGGTTCATGTTTTCACAAAAAATATACAAATTTCATTATTTATACAAAAATTGTGCATAATACAAAAATGTTTGAGAAACTTAACTCAAAAGAAAACACTGTGACAGGGTGAGCTCCAATCATAAGGGAGCTCTTGGCTGCTTTCATGATAATGCAGAGCCTTTGAGAAAGCTGGGAAAGAAAGGGGGGGAATGATAGGACCATGAAGTCTGAAAGACAGATTTTACAGACCATGTGGATTTTACAGACATTGTTAATGCTACCAACAAAACCACCTTCCCCTACTTTTTATGGACCTCACCACCAAAATTTTGTGAGCCTCCAACTTTTGTAGTCATGAGCTGCCACTGCCTTTCAGGACCTTTTCTTAAATACATAAAAAACCGATCATGTGGATGAATTCAGTCATTTATGAAGAATGCCTGGTGGGGAAAGTACACATTCACTGACAGCAAATGTGTTTGACTGTGATCTTCATAACTCTTTTCAGAATCTAAAACTGTGTTTTGAGGAGCAGACCAGCTTAAATTTCTGGGTACATGCTAGAACACCAAAACTGATGTCTCAAGCTTCTTTGATATGGCTAAAAAACTCTGGTTGATGGTGTAGCAGAAGAATGATGGGAGATTGATCTTTGAAATGAGTTCTATTGCTATGAGAACAATAGACACTCAGATGTCTTCCACAACACCTAAATGCAATTTGCAATTCTAAAACTTTTTGCATTTTTATTTAGAAAACTAATATTTGTTCCATAGGTATATTTATTCCCAACCAAAAATACAAATCAAATTTTCATTTCAGATAAATATAAATACTGAACTTTTTGATATCAGAAGGCTATGTTTTCTTAAAGAGAACAATACTAGGGAAAATTTATTGGTCTTAGGTTGTTTAGTTGTGTGATGAGTCAATTGGTGTCAAAATTATTAAAAGTCATTTGCAATTCTTTCTGGAAAAAATAAATTACAAAGATTTGTTGAGTTTTATTGTTTTCCAATGTGTAGTGGTTGAATTTGCTCTTCATTTCATAATAATAAATTACTTCCATAGGCCATGTTAGATGTGGTGGCAGAACGAGGATGGTTGGCAACTGCTTTGCGAGTGATTCAGGTGCTGCAGATGGCAGTACAGGCACGCTGGGTGTGGCATTCTGATCTTCTAACATTGCCTCATTTAGAACCACATCACTTGTATATCTTTGCCAGACAAGATCGCAAACTCCAACATTTGGCTGGTTTGCGGCATGAAGTATGTAGGAACTATGAGAAGTTGGCCAACATGCTTCGTTCTCAACTAGAGGAGGGGCAAATTGAACAAGTAAGGCCTATTTCTTATCTACAATACTAATTAATATCCAATGCACTTTTGTTGTTATGTATTACACAATAACTGCATTCCAAAATGTATTTATTTTCACATTTGAGTTGTATTTGTTTAGATTGTAGTTCTATCAAATATAATCAATGTACATCTATTTTTAAAATTTTAAATTTAATTTCTATACAGTAAGTAAAACAAATATAATATTTATTGCTTTTACCAAATGTTTCTGGATCTGGAGAAGATGAATTAATTCAACATAATGATAATTCGATTTGAACAACACTAATCTCAAAATTTGATTGTTTTGTGATAATAATGTCACCCAAAAAGGAAGATCTTCCAAATTCTAGCAAAACATATTATAGAAATTAAACAGCAATTTGTTTAAATGATGGAAATTGGTCACGTTTTTACTAACTTGTAATGGAAACTTTCCTGCTTGTCTTCTGAAAAGTCACTATTTTTTATTTGTGTTTTGTTAAAAAAAAGTGTTGTTAGCCATCAAAAGCTTTAATTGTAGAGTTGTCTTTGTGGATGAAAACTAATGTGCAAAAAACTTGTACCATTTGAGTACTATATAATTTTAAGGAATAACCGTTGTTTTGGTAACTTGTTATTATTTAATCTTGTAAATACTTTTGTGAATTTACATCCACATACATTATGAATAAACTGCATGTAAGATTCATTTTTTTCTGTTGCAGTTATTTCAGGTTTTGTGTGATATGCCTGTTTTGTCAGTCCATCTATCTCTTCATACAGTATGGGATAGTGCAGAAAGTGAAGGTGATGAAGGGGCACAAATGGAAAACTGTAAATTAAAACATGGCACTTGGACACCTGTTGTTGGTGGTAGAGAGTATGTGTTAACTGTCCAAATGCACCGCTTAAACAGGCCAAAAGCAAGTGGTGGAGGTTCTGGGTGCAGAGCTCATTGCCCAAAATTTCCACGAGGCAAGGATGAAGGCTGGTTCCTCGTACTTGGCAATGTGGAATGTTTTGAGTTGTTTGCGCTAAAGCGAGTGTTCAGTTTGCGAGGTGGAAAGAGCTCTCAATCACTCACCTTTAAAATGCCTACCAAACCAGGTATGAAGTTCATGGAGTTCTTTTAATTACATATCTTGGGATAAATGTCAATTATCAAAGTAATAAATAGATGCTCTACTAAAGTTCCCATGGCTTATTACAAATGTATGATTGAATGGCTACAAGTTATTATGAATTAGATGTTTTTCTACCACACTACAGTCACAACAATCATACTACAGTAAAAAAATATCCTTGGCCTCTGAAGGTATTCAAATTCCCTTGATTCTTTGAACTGTTGGCCCTTCATTAAGTTAAAACATCTTCCATCATAAGGTTGATATAACAAGAATATGTGATTTGAATTCAAAATGCTTGTATTAATGTGGTTGTTCTAAGGAATTGTCATAAGATAATTGATGCATCAACTGTCAGAAAAATGTATTTTAACAAATAAATTTGTCATGAAATGTATACTAATAAATCAAAATTTTTTGAAGAGGCAAATAGAAGCAAAATGTATCGGCACTTGTGATAGTGTTTGAATCTCTTTTGCTCCCTCTTCTTCTACACCCAAAATTGACTTTGAGTATTAATTGTAGTGTATTTAGTATTGTTAATGCAAACGTATTTACACACATTTTTTAATATTCATGTTTTGTTATGCTTCCAAAATGTGGGAATATTTAAATTGTTGGAGTTCAAATCTTATGAAGTAAAACAATCAGAAAAACAAAATTTACTCTAGTAATACGTACAAAAATATTCATTATATACTCATTCCATCAAAAATACTTAACTCAGATGAGATACCTTTATGATATTTTTATTTTGATCTGGCATGGTGACTCATTAGAATTAATTTTTTAATTTTATTTAATGGAATTGAATACTTTGCTAATGTCAAGCCAATTTATTCCATTCATTTTTATGGATAAATGTTTGTAATGCTTTACATAATGAATTGTTTTCTAGGTAGATTTCATTTTGGTTTCTTTCAGGGCGGTTGATTTTGACTTTGTATGTTATGTCTGATGCCTATTTGGGACTTGACCAGCAGTATGATTTGCAACTTGAAGTGAATTCATCTAAATCTCAACTTGAAATGTCAGATGGAGCTTATGCATTTCCTGACAAAGGAGTATCATGAAGCCTGACACAGGGAGTTATAATTAATGTACCTGGGTTCGGTTGGAAGTGCTCAAATGTACACTCTTGCCTCGTAACAAGACAAAATGCAGTTGTCTAATAGGTGCAAAATATATTAGTATCCTCAGATATTGTTGCACATTACCTGTCAACATGGCACGACAGTGAATTTCTATCAATTTTCTTGGAGTTCACTGCAATTGTTGGTTATGTGAGGGTTTTGATGTCACTTATGAAAATAATGTGTATTTTTGTGATATGAAAAACGACTTAGGGACCTATTATTGTGAATAATATTATTGTTATTTCTGTTTTCCCTGCAACACCTTTTCAGCTGTGATTTAGGGAAATAATAATTGTGATAATATTCCAGTCTCTTGTTGTACATTACAGTGAGATAACAAAAAATTCAAAACTACTATTTAATCAATCAGCCAATGTCTTTCTTTAAAACATTGTGAAGAATGACCCAAACGCATTTCATGTACATTTATGTGTATACCCTAAAGAATGATGTTAATATATTGTAAATTGGTGGCAAGGTAGGGTGTTTTAAGCAATGTTTACTCTGTAAAGTGAAATGTATTTTGCTATACAGTAACTTATTAAATATGTTTGGATGCATTGCTGAAACACTTTATAATTTATTTCATTCCTCTCATCCTGGCTTCAAATTGACAATTTTCTTCAGAGGAGAAATTAACTCTAGGAGGGAACAAAGTGAAGAAATGAGTGAGACAGTCTGTTGATGATGGCTTCTGCAGCCAGTCATGTGAATGCTCTCAGCTCTGTGAGTGACATAAGGTCAAATGCTATGATGCCAACATTTTCACCCTCTTGTCATGGTCTCCTCAGGACTGAAATGCTTATGATATTTACAGAAGTATATTGAAGCGTTAGCAATACTCTCTCAAAACAGCTTGACCCAAACAGCTGAAAGCATTTGAAGAACGGAATAGGGGAAGTTTTATTTTGCAATTTACTTGATTTGAATATTTCCAAAAATATTTCAAGAAATATTTCATATTTGAAAAATTTTAAATTGTTAATAAGGTACCTAGAAAAATGGATTAATAGAAGCCAGTCATATAGTCCTTACTGTGGCTTTGATTTTTGCAACAAGACATTTTTCCTTGGTACTTTCTTGTGAATGAATTGGTTAAAACAAGATTCTTACTTTCTCAGAAGTTCATCCTTTTTTTATTGAATGTACATTTTTGATGTAAACTTCAGTTATTTTGACCATATCTCAAGATGATTCAATAAAGAAATGCTCTAAAGGTTATTTCTATAAGATAGTAAACTGAAGTGTTATTGGTGATCTCGTGCATATGTTTTTATAAGTTTTATTACATTCTAATTGATTTGCGTATGTTGTAAGCAGTATATTTGTGGAACTAAGGCAGAACCTAATGTTATACAAATATTTTGAAAGTAGTCTCACGGACAGCAGGCAATGCCTCTGCAGTGTCATTGACTATGAGGTCCTAGAGTTCAAGTTCTGATGGAGGCAGATTTTCAACATTATGTAGGTTGACTTCAGTCACAGTCCGGGGGAGAATTCTATCAGCTGGCTGCTTTTATAGATTTTTGAGATAGTAAATAGATCATTGCACAATTTAGGACCTTAACATATTTCGTGGTTGGCTGTTAAGATCAGTCTACTTAGGATTCTGACCTCTGTTTTGGGATTATATCTCTCAAATAGATCCTTGGACATGAATATAACAAAGGCAAAAAAAAATTTAGCAATTAAGACAATACACCTGTGATAGAAATTTTTAAAAAGAAAGTGTCCTCAATGTACTTTACCAAAAATATTCAATACATGTACAACAAAATTGAACAGCATGAGGTAACTAGAAGAAACTTTTATACATGTAGGAGTCATTACTGAACATGGTCTTAAGTATAATGAAATTAATACTATTAACTTTTCCAAATATAAACTTCATGCATGCTTCTGTAGAGAATTCAATAAAAGTGGCGGTGTTGCAATAATAGTGCAGAATAATTTAATTTGTAAATCATTAGACTGGATTAGAGATACGAGTATCGAAATGACTTTTCAAGTAGCAGCAGGTGTAGATGTAAACTCGCTGAAGGGGAACATAAAAATCGTAGACATTTATAGATCCCCAAATTTTAGTGTTAATGCCTTCCTACTCAGGTTTGAAGAACTCCTAACTCTTAGAAAACCACAATTGTAAATTAATTATTTTGGGAGATCTGAACATTAATATTGAATATAATGAACTACACGAATATACTAAAGAGTTTCAATCTTTCTGGGCCAACACTTGTTAAAATCCATGCCAGCTCCGCCCTAGACCACGTCATTACAAACATTGAAATGAATAAATAACGTTCTCATAATATTGATTTTCATTCATCTGATCACACTGCACAAATCATTGAAATGATCAATTGTCCTGTTAGTCTTGAATACACATTCATCTGTGACACAAATTATACTAAACTACATTTGCTGAATGAATGTCTCCTAAAAGAGGAATGGACTGAAGTACTCAATAGTAATGATATCATTGAGAAATGGTACTTGTTCTTGAGTATATTAAATCATCATTTGAACACTGCATGTCCCATTATTAAGAGGCTACTTAATGTAGTGAAGAAACCCAAAATTAAGCTTCCTTATGAAATTTTGTTCTTAGAAATAAAATGAAAAACATGTACGACCTGTTCAGAGATACTAAGAACCTCTTTTAGAATGAGAAGTATAAACAATATAGGCTAAAACTTAGGAATGATAAAGCTTGTCAATTAAATCATACAGTTAACAACCCAACAAACAAATCTAAAACATTGGGAAAACTCATACTCACAAAAACAAACTTACTACATGAAGGCGTGTTTCTTGATAATCCTGGTATTTGTAGGACCTTTAACTGTCATTATTTAAACTCAAAGCAGGACACTGTAACCCGTAATATTAGTAATTCTTTATCCTCTGGAACTTTAAAACCTTTGTTTCTACATCACACAAATGCTACTGCAGTTAATCGACTGATACATTCCTTTAAAAATAGTTGCTTATTGGGAAATGATGAAAAATCTTCTATAATTCTTAAAAAATGTAAGCCTGCTCTTCTCAATATATCGGTTTACTTAATAAATTCATCTCTATCTGTATCCACTTTCCCAGAATCCCTAAAAATTAGTATTGTAAGACCACTTGCAAAGAATTATAATACACATGATGTTAGGAATTACCTGCCCATATCCCTGGCAAACTCTATGAAAAAGTTATATAAGCAAGACTTAATTGTTTTCTTGAATCTAATAATATCCTTAACAAATCACAACATGGCTTCCGGAGGGCTTCTCCACCACCACTGCTGTTATGGAATTTATACATGAAATCATTGAAAATTTGGAATGAAATAGGGGAACGGCAGTTATATTCATTGATCTTTCAAAGGCATTTGATAGTGTATCTAATGAAAGACTGCTGACAAAATTAAATTATTATGGAAAAAGGGGTGGAGTTAATGACCTCACTAGATCATACCTCACAGAACTAAAGAAATGTACAGAGATCTTCAGGCAATTTGAAAATTTCTTATCCAAAGTTAAATCAAATTATGAGACAATTGCCACAGGTGTTTCATAAGGATTTATGCTTGGACCTTTACTATTTCTAATACATATTAATGATATTCCAAGTTCATCTGATTTCTCTGTAATTTCTTATGCAGATGATACAACATTAATAAGCAGTGGGCAAGATCTTTGTCATCTTGAAACTAATCTGACAATCATTAAAATCAATTAAAAGTATTTTTGTTTATAAATGAATTGAATTTAAAATGTATTAATCAATTTCAAGTTTAATTTTGGTTATCAACACCAAAACATTCAAGTGGAAGTAAGGCAATGAATCTCGGAATAAAACTGATTGCCATAAGTTTTGGGGAATATTCATAGATCAAAACCTAACTTATGACAAATAAGTTGACACACTTCGTAATACAATGAACTCCAATATATTCCTCTTGAGATACTTTTCCAGATACCTGGAAACAGATGCACTTCTTTCAGTCTATTATGGGATTACCAACTTCAATATGGTATTGAAATATGGGGAGGTATGACACAAAGAAATATGGATATATTAATGATCCAACAAAAGAAATGTATCAGACGCATTTTCAAACTGAATCCAAGACAGTCCTGTAAAGATTTCTTTATTAAATATAAATTACTGTCTGTTGTAGCACTTTACTCTTACAAAGTATTATTACTTTTGAGAAATAATCAGAATCAATATCATGTGAGTAATAAAGAGGTACATAACTACTATACTAGAGGACATAGGGACTAGGTTATATGCTAACAAGTCTTCAACTAACCAAGATCCTTTCTGCACTGCTGCACAGATTTTTAATAAACTCACAGTTACCATAAAATCAGCTGTTAATATATTCTTCAAAACGTTGCTTAAACATCACCTTATTAGTGTGTATCTATGTAAGATATCTGAATTGTTTTAAATTCTCTTTAATTAAAAACCATGTACCGCTACAAGAGTGATTACTCTGTACCAGCCTTTCAGTTCAATAAGGCAATGTACCATATAGTAATGTAGTACAAATGTTATTTTGTCAGGATTACAATTATTATTAACATCTACGATATTCAGGATATTGAAGTGAATTAATCAACTGCTGTAGGATTACTCACTTGAATTGTAAGTTAGTTCTTGCTATTGTATCATAATCCGCTAATGTAAATGTATTAATATATTTTTTATGTAATGTAGTGGTAATGTTATTTTTAATTTGGTAATGACTTTGTGTAGTTCAAAAATGTATATTATTTTAATGTTTATTATGATCATTTCCATGCTTTAATAATCATGTTATTTATGAAGTAAACGCTTAATTGTTACTGTACGTTACGTAATTGAATTTAATTCCCGTTATAAATTAAATTAATTAATTTGTTTATATTGATCAATTTTATATATAACAAACAATTTATCAAGATACTGTAAATGAATGTTGTTAAATAATGTAACTAACTTATTATAATTTTAAATAATTTCTAGTCAGATTTTGCTTAATACTTTCTGTAAGTCTATAAGCAATAAAATTATTATTATTATTATTATTATTATTATTATTATTATTATTATTATTATTATTATTATTATCTCAGTAATTCATTATGTTTTCATTTATGCTATAAATTTCCAGATCAGTTAGGATAATTACAGGTTTTCTACTTAATGTTGAAAAAAATTTAAGTTGTTGCCCTCCTGTTTCCAGTGGATAACGTATAGCAGTGCAGAAAGGAGTGGCAGGTGGGAATATGTTTGTATGTGGTGGATCTGGAAGAGGGGGGTTCTTTTTATAATTGTATATGATTTAATCAAAACCCTCATTTGGATCTGACCCTCAATGTGTGGTTGACGATTTTTTTCTCTTCCCTCCTGCCACTTGACCAAGGAAGCTTAACCTCTTGGTCAAATGGAAGTTCTTAAGTCCATTCTTTTAGTACCCTCAAAAGGAATGGGCCATCCAAATAAAACACTCAGCTCAAATTCTGTAATTTCACTTGTTTTTATATTTTTCAGTGCAGTAATTTTAAAGTGTGTCCTAATTTAAAATGTGGATACTGTCTTAAAAAAGTGGACTTTTAATAAAATATTTAACTAATAAGACTCTACAATTTCAAAGGATCAAAGATATTGTTTTGAACATATTTTAATTAAGAAATAAAATTGAAACAATTTAATTAAAGCATATTTTCTCAACAAATAGTACTCCTGGTAATTCAATTCAATTTTTCAGTTTTGTATTGTAATGTCACTGAACTTGTTTTCCAATAGTTTAAAAACCCTTATTTTAGTTTCTTTTAAAGTAATTTATAATTTTTTAGGTAATTATAATGGCAAGTTACAATTTGCTTTACAAGATTTTAAGGAGATGAAATAAATGAAAACACATTGTTAATTGAAAATATTTACTTTCAATTATTTTTGTTTAGAATCTTCAAACTCTATAACCACTGAATACAAATTATCAGAGAATGCAGAGAAAGAAAATGATTTCTTTACACGTTCTTGTCCAGCTTTTCCCATCTCCTGAGAAAGGTTAATATTTTTAATAAACTTTTCCATTGCAGATGCAAAGTCTCGGCTATTTGGAGGACACAAAAATCCAGTTTTCTCATTAACAACAGTTTCTGTTGGTCCACCACTATTTGCAGCAATTACCGGTATTGAGCAATACATTGCTTCAAGGGGAACGATACCAAAATGTTCATTTTCAGGAGTATATATAAGGCATGAACTGCCTCTCAACAATGAAAGTTTTGCTGAATCTGATGGAGATTTCAGGAATGTCACGTGATCCTTGAGATTGGAAGACTTTTTATATTGATCTTCAAGTTCAACAAAATATTCAACATTTTCAGGGACAATGTGATCATATCCCCCTGCAATTATTAAATGCACTTTGGCCCACTCATCTTCTGATAAGGAAGAGTGTAAACTTTCCATTGCATCCAATGCAAGTGACAAGTTTTTCTTCCTTTCATAACGATTAATTGAAAGAAAGACAATTGACCCTTCTTTCAATTTGGTGGAAACGTATTTCTGTAGAGGTTCCACAGAATGTTTGTCAAAAAAATCAGTATTTAGAGAAGGGTGTAAAACCTTTGGGTGCATATTCAGTCTTTGGAAGGTTTCTTTGAAAACCTCAGATGTAAATCTACTGTTGACAAGAATTCTATCGGCTTGACCTGTAGTGGTTTCTTCTATCCAATTCAGTGGAGCTCGATATAAAGACTTTAATAGTCCACCTGGTTTACTTAGCAGTTGGTCTGGGAAATGACAGTAAAAAATCACTTTCATGGAACAGATTTTGAGGATAGGTATACAAACAGATATTTGGTCACAGATGACAACACTGGGATCCAGTCCACTGAAGAATGCTAAATAAAATGCAGCATAGATCATCCGAATGTACGCGCAAAGAGCATAAAATCGTCCAAATATACTTCGCGGCAACCAGTCACCAGCAACAGTGACGGGAAACGTTCCATCTTTAGTTTCCGCAAAACAATGAGTTGGATCGTGATGACTTGTAATGAAATGAACAGCACATCCTTTTCTTTTCAGAGCAAGCGCCGCATCCACTACTAGTCTTTCTGCACCTCCGATTCCCAAGTCCGGGTGCAGAAATATCACAGGCTTCATGATACTTTACTTCACAAGATCAACTGACACGTCAAAGCTAATTTTCTTGGTACAGCGTTTTGCCTAGTGAATCAAGATCAAAGTACATGTCAATGCATTATTTAAACGTTAAATTATCTTATCAATTTTCAATTTATCAGAAAAACGAGTATCAAATTATGTCGATTTGTAGAAACTAAAATGCAACCCTACGCAAAATGCAGTTGCAAATTGTTGCAGACTACAGTTTTCAAGTTCCTCGAATTCAGCTTCATACAGTGGCACGCACACAGAAACGCCAACATTACAGTGTGTTTGCGGAATGAGCCAGTCAATTGTCTTCTCGAAATTGGCACACATGGACATGAGGCGTGGTTTTGTTTGTGGTAAACTTGCGGTAAAATATGTAAACATTCCTCGAGGTTACAAAAAGAAGATCCGGCAATCAGGTGTAGAGGTTATTGAAAATTAAATCGTCCCAAATAGTAAAGTTTTTGGATTCTTGACCTAAATATAAATGACATGATTCCCATTATAAAATTTGTTGTAAGAAACAGCAATTATGTGTCTTGGTCTTCAAGTGTCACTGCAAACGGAGCAAAGGTGATCACATTGTTTTGCTGACTTAGGTTAAAATTGAAAAATTTGTATAACGAATTGTGTTCCATTTTTGAATTATTAAGTAGTTAACATCATATATTTCATATTAGGATTTCTATTAATCCCACTAATTACAACCAATACATAATGATTATTGTAAATAAATTAGTTGTTTTAGCTTAAACTTACATTTTTACTTAAAGTTGCGCCAATTTGTTACAGGTTTTATGGCCAAGTACCCTTACGGTCTCCTTTTGTACAAACAATAATGATTCAGAAAAGAAACCATCAGTAAAGAAAACAAGTAAAGCAATGAAGGCGTACTTGGAAAGAGCCAGGAAACATGGTATGATATACCCTTCTAGATTTGGGTTATATTTGGACAGACAACTGATGCTCATTGATAAGTGTTAGGATCATGCCATGTATTTCATGAGGAAGGCAGAAAAATTAACATTTAATTCAATGAAATTAAGTTAACTCTTAAAAAAAATGATGACTGCTAATCATTTTGTTAATTTTCCACATGGAGTCGTAAGAGATGTAAAGATTTTTTTTGTAGGTTTCTAGATCTCATGCATTCCTTGCATGCTTTTACAACAAATTCTAAAATAGTACTGTACCAGTAGCCTAAAATATTTCCTGACATGTCTAATGAACTCCTTTTTGTGTAGAGGAATTTATCAAGAAGGAAAATCTTGAATATCAAATTGGAAAACGTCATCTTGCTAACATGATGGGAGAAGATCCTGAATTTTTCACCCAAGAAGATGTTAATGTAAGTAGTGTTGTATTTTTAATGATATCTATAGTGACACTGAGAGTTTTCTTTAATTAAGTTTGATTTCCTTGACGCCTTGAATGGTTTTAATGAAGTATCAGTGAGAAACTGGGAAAGGTTTCTTGCTATTTATTGTTTTATCACTGAAATAAGTCACATAAAATGCATATCATTCTTATAATGGAGTGCGCTATATATAAATACTAACAATACTCAATACAAATTATTTTCTAGATGTCTGACAGTTTAAATGCAGAATGTTAAAAAAATCTTGGTTACTTTCAATTTCAATTTTCAAAGTAAGAAGATATGATTAAATATAAACCCATTAATTTCAGGGCAGAATGTGTCTTGTGATTGTTTTTTAATTGAAACAATACTGAATTTTTAGTACTGAAAGAGAGAAAAGATATTTCTCATAATTTTTTATTTTGTCATATATTATCACACATTTAAAGTAATTTTTTACTATTTCATTTTACGATTTAAAAATAGTTGAATAAGAATTTCTACAAGTTAAAAAAAATAGTACGTTTCTGTTTATAAATAGTTACAGTAAAAATTAATGTCAATTTTATCTAAACTCTTGCCAAAGTGGGAAAAAGGTTTCATCATACTGCCTATTGGCAGGTTCCTTTTTGATCAACTTCTGTTGAAGTATGGTGTGCATTCAGTTGTTATTTTAACCATCAGTAAGATTACTGGAAAGATTTGAAATTCATATACAGGGGCGTCCAGGAAAAACAAAGAGGCATGAGGCAGTAGGACAATAGGGGACCCTTGTTTTAAACAAAAGTTCCACCCCTAATACATAAACGTATTTCATTTCTCTGTTCATTAGAAATAACATCATAATCATGAATGGACCATAAATTCAACTTTACAGCCTCTTTCTATTTGTTTATCGCAGTATTCTTGGTAGATAATTAGTCTTCCAAGTGTTCTTGCTGTTGCCACCTCTTTAGTGATCTGCTTCTACATCTGATCCCTCTCGTTTTGTACTTTGTGATTAATTTTGGCAATCTGTTGTTGTTCATTTTCTGTAAATGCTCTTTCCATCTCCTTATCCTTTGTTCTATTTCTCTTCTAAACCCTTTCAATTTCTTTCTGATGTCTTTATTTCTCAGTCTGTCTCTTCTTGTGATTTACAAGAGGTGTCTTAAAAATCTCATATGTGCTACTTGTAGTTTTTGCTTGTCTGTCTCTTCATTATCCGTGTTTCAAAGACATCTAAATATATTCAAGGTTCTAGGTTTGGCAGCTTTATTGTGGAATTTGTTTTGTTTCTGGGTCCATGTTTAATATGTAAAATCAAATAACATAAAGAGGTTAATTTGCATTGGAAGTAAATATATTTTAAGTTAAGTACAGTACTTGAGAAAAACTGCCACCTAAAAAAAAAAAAAGGTCAAATTTAGATGAACATAAATTGCACAATCTTCATTCAAAATGGATGAATTTTTTTTCTGAAAGAAGGATGTTTTTAATTCCTTGAAGTTTTAGGTTTTTTATTTATTTATTTTTAGGCATTGACCTTCTGGGTTACAATTGCCTTTTTCTTTTTTTTTATACTTACATGGACAAAAAAACAAACAAAACATTCTTCCATTATTCATGTTTGGTGTATAGGTGTAAGTAGCTTGATTAGCCTAAACATTTTATTTTTGGAAGGTGGTATTGTAGAGTCAAAGCGGACTACTGAAGAAACAAGGTTAAGAACCCTCTGTATTATAGGAATAAAATTTATAGGACCCGTAACTGAATGCCATAAATTTAAATGATATTTCTCATGGTTTTCAGATATATATGTGTTTCTTTTTCAGAAAGCAATAGAATATCTTTTCCCATCCGGGTTGTTTGAGCCTAAAGCACGGCCCTTCATGAAACCACCTGAAGAAGTGTATCCTCCTCAGAAGGCTGCAGAATTTGATGAAGCAGGACGTCCACACCATTTTCTGTTTTATACAGGAAAGGCAAATTTCTATAAACTCCTTTATGTAAGAATTTATCTTTTGTTATAAATTGTACTTCATTTAATACATCTACCTCATTTTCAATTCTTTTGATTGTTTGTTTTAGGAAGTCGTTGAAAATATAAACAATCTCAATAAATATGAAGATAGAATGATAAGGAAGCACTTGACTCCTGACCCAACTCAAGCAATGTAAGTACTTGTGAAATTAATAAAAAATATGATTGCACAGGCTTCTGTGACCGGAGTTTGTATTATCTAGGCTATCTGGGACAAGCCCCGTCTGTCGTGGTTGCTGATGTTCTGGCCAACATACCTTCCTTAGAGCGAACTGCTCAGCGATATGCCTGAATAGCCTAGATAATATTAAATAAAATATGCCATCAATGGTTAAGAGTAAAAAAAAAATGTTTGTGTAATGCAATTGGAAGGATTTTAATAAAATTGTAAATTTATTATTCCTTTTTGTTGCTTCATTTTGGAATTAGGTTATGAAGTTGATAAATTCAGTTTTCTTTAATTTATTTAAGGTTGGGAGTTTTTATATCGTAATTAACACATATTGGAGTTTAGTTGGTGTTTCATGTTAAAAATGTCATTAAGGGTTCTGCCAAATTTGTCTCATCTTTTATCTTGATATGAATTAATATTTTCTTGAGATGGTTCTTCATATTATTTGTATCATTGGAACTTCTTTTGTTTTTTTAATGATTTACATTTTAATTTACTTCAGCCTTGGAAGTAGTTCTCTACATTGTACAAGTGTTCACATGTGTTAGTTTTGAAATTTTTTTAATTAAATAATGATGTTGATAATTCTACAGTTCATGTTTGCTATGTAATCAGTTCTCGTATCAGCTTCTGTGAATAGTTTGTTTTATTTATATTGATACTGCAAAAATTAAATGTCTAATATTTATAATGTCTTAAGTTTTTGTGATGTGTTTCAATAGTTATGGATTTAGTCTTTCCAATTCTGTGGGCAATTTTTTTTGTCTCCCCTTAGTCCTAAAGCTTATTATTCAAATAAATTGAAATATTTTTAAATGTGTGTAA
>BOPP01000003.1:14885804-14905207 GCA_017312745.1 Gryllus bimaculatus
GCACTAAGATTGAGGAAAGTTTTGGTATGCCATGCATTCCCACTAACAGATGATAAAGTTTGTGTGTTGAAGATTAATTTGAGTTATTTGTTTTCTGGAGTAGATACATGTGTGCAGTAATAATTTTACTTTGCTCTATTAAGCTATTAACACACTGTTCATTTGAAGATCTATAATTTTGTTTCCTTTATACTCATTTGCAAATGTTTATTTAGCAAAGATCGCTAACGCTTTGGTACATACTCCTGACCAGAGCACATTCATGACTTGCGATGATTTTAATCTTCTCCTAAAACTTTGCTTAGCTGCCATATGCCTGTTGTTAGGTTGGAGAGAGAGAGTAAAAGCTCTTAAAACAATTTTATGCATATTTTGCCTAATAAACTACTGGGATATTCCGAGAGGTTGAGCCGCAATAAGCATTCAAAAGTTGGTTTGAAAAAATGCTTTTTAGGCAAAAATTTGCATTGCAGAAGCATAGAATAACTCCAAAAACTTGTAATTGTTTATTATTTACAAAAGAAATGTATATATTTGTTTAGAAAGAAACAATTTTTAAAGAAAATTTAACACTGTAATAAAAAAGTGGTCTATAGAATGGCACAGATTATACCATATTTAGTTTTCTATTTCCTTTGGTCTCGGCTAGCTATTTTGACTTGCCACATACTCTTGCCAGCTGCCATCTATCGCCACCTAAAGTACATTTTTTTGGGAATATTTTCTTAATTTTTCGGTTTCTGAATTGTAGAGCGGAATTATTATTTTAAGATTATTATAGAACAGTAAAACCTCATCCTAAATGGCAATTTACATTGAAAAATTTGAAGCCATTTTTAAGAAATATTTGTTTAAGCACTACTGTAAATTCAACATTTGATGCTCTTTCTTACAGAAAATTTTTGATTTTTTGAAAAATTTAATTTGAAATTATTTTAAGTAATTTTACTCACAAACATGATAGTGTTTACAAATTGCTTGAGATATGCATAATAACGGCATGAGATATCTTTCAAAGAAATTACATTTGTGTGAATTGTGAAAAAACAAAAATTACCCTGAAATGATCTTTACATCATATTAAAGAATGCAATTAGCACATAATTTAGAGCCGTTTTTGAGAAAATGGCATTTGAGCATATCTGAAAATGCAAAGTTTGAGCTAATTTTCACAGAAAACAGTAGAGTTTTTGAGGAACTTTATGTGGCATTATTTAAAGCACATGTATTCTTAAATACAATAATGTGAACAAATTGCTAGTAACATAAATATTAACAACAGGAGACAAGCAAAAAAATGACATTTTTGTAATTTGTGAAAAAAAGAATAAAACAACATAGCATTTATGCAATCTTATAGAGTACATTTAACACTATCTCTACCAAAAATGTAAAGAAAAAAGTTGTTACCGTTTTTGAGAAAATCTTGTTTTTGTAATTTTGTTAAAATTGCACAAATTGTACGCAATATCCTGCAAAAACTACTAAAATGTTCAAAAAACTGTACATCACCTTTATGAAAGAACAAATTATGGACAAAAAATTTTGTTTGAAGAAAAAATCTCAATGTTTAATTATATAGTTGTAAAAAGATCCCGAAAATATTCAAACTTTTGAAATTTTCGAAAATTCAGTGGTGTTCCCTGGCGGACGGACGTTTTGCCATCAATTGTTTTTTCGGTATCAAGAACCCACAAAAGAGGAGTTTGGGCTATATCACGTATTAGAGGATTTAAAAAAATTAGGAACTGGTTTTATCCACTTTTTCGTTATTCGTAACAGGGTCCGGCAAATATTTTTTTTTCTGCCGAAAATCCGCCGTTTTCACGCAGCATTTCATAACTTTTCCCGTATGTATGCTGGAAAGTAAAAATTTAAGACACACCTATTCGTCCCTTCTCTATTTCCCCTGAATCCAGAGCCACTTACCACAAGGAGCCTAACCCAAAGGTGCCGACCGGAGGCGCAAGCACCTTGCATTGCACTCGCGTGACACTGGCGATGAGGTGGTCGAGAAGCGGGGACGGGAGTTCCCCTTTCCCCACCAGTTTTTTATACTTGTAGGTGGGATCGAAGCGTCCATCGCGCCTGCTTGATTGTAACAACGTGAGTACCCCCGAGAAACACCGGAAAGGGGTGAGCGCGTCCGGGCCTCCACCGGAAAGCCCCTTCTCCTCGTGAGGAAATATGAACTAGCCGATGCACCAGTCCGTCTGGTATCGATTCGAGTTCCTTATACTCTCCCGGAGGGACTAATGTCATATTAGGGATGAAATATTATCCTTTTCCCTCGACATACTTCAGAGTTGACAGTTCGTGACTGGAGGGATGCTCGACGCAGGTTTTTCTTTTGGAGGGGGGGATTAAGCGCGGTCGTGTTCTGGCTTAACCAGGTGCCATTTCAAGGTGTGCGTGCGCCCCAGCGGTGTTCGAAAGTAGGCCAGGAGGGGAACGTGTGTGTCCTGAAATCCCATGGCTCATTGGAAGTGCTTGATAGAAACTGAGAACCTGTTCACCGTTTCTGTCCGCTCTGAAATTTGGGATTACGATAGGCCCTGAGCACAGAGGAGACAAACAAAGCTAATCCGGGCTTGCATCGTTGCTCTTATGTGCAGATTGCCTTCGCAAGCGGTCATGGGCGGAAGTGACTGTTCGTGGTGCGGGCTCGGGCAAAATCTCCATCAACGGACGGGGCCTCGACTACTTCGCAGAAATCCAGTCCCGCGAACAGGTAAGAAAGCTCGTCGGATTTTTGCGATTTGCTCTCATGGTGTGCACCTTTCTGATTTACAGCAGTTTGCGTGAAGATGTGCTTTTCGTTATGTAGCGAATATTTTTGGTTGCGTGTTCTGAAAGAAATACATCGAGATACATCGCAGGTTTCTTTACTGGAATTGAACTGTGACTTTTCACAGCGAGTGAATATTTTTGTCCTATGTTATTGGTTGAATTCGGATTGGCATATTTCATCAGAAAGCTAGTGAATAAGTTTGTGTTTATAGAAAAATGATCTTACTGCTTAAATTCCAAACAAAGAAACATAGCCGTTAATTCGAGATTAGAGGTACTGAGTATTGTCGAGCTGAAAATGTACTTGCAGAAGGCGCTGAAAGTTCATTTTGCAATTTTTTATAGTAATTACTTGTAGGAAATAAGCTTGATTTACGGTGGTTGCGATTATGGGAACATTGGGATGGTGCAATTGCCCCAAAGTGCAAGAATGAGCTTCTGTTATGCATTACAAATGCAAAAGTACATACACCCCTGAGGGTGCAGGAGCTGTGATTGTCTGGAACGCTGTTCCACGGCCTCGTCTGTACGAGTAGATGCTTCCCGCCCCCGCATCCCTCCGTCGCCGAACAATGCTTCCTCCTCCTGACGCCCTCCCCGCCCTCCTTTTTTTCCCAGGCCCTCGCATCCGCGTACACGCGCCTCCTCCCGGAGCTGCAGCCTCGGCGGCCGCGGCGGCGGAGGAGGCCTACGTGAGAACAAGCGCCGCTGGCCGGAAACTGCACTCTTCCGCCGGCGCTGACATTGGGGATCTCATCCCCCTCCCTCCCTCCCTCCCTCCCACGCCAACAATAGCTCCCTGCGCGGTCGGAGGGCACGCTGTTCCCGGAATTTAAGGGTCTGAAATGTTCTGTTGCTATCACCATCCAGTTAAGCCATGCGAAATGCCTGTTCATATTATTCACTTCCTTCACTTAATTACATAGAGCATCCACGCAATCACTGCACTTTTGACATAAAACACATTCCATTCCAATACCGTACCCTTTGGTACCCATAAGAATTTTATTTTCAAACCAGACTTTCAGGGGCCATTTGTCGCCGGCAAGACAGTTGACAAAACATGACTACGTGGCAGTTTTACCCGCACCTTTTTGCTCGTGAAGAAACGTTAGAGTTTGTGGCCTCCCCTTCGGGTAAAACTCACGAACGAAACCCGTCGGCTCCCGATTTCTTCAGATACGTGTTCGTTGTTTGCCGCGTCTTATTTTCAAATTTATTTATTAATTTCAGTCATTCTCGTTCGATTGTGAAGTCGAGTTTTCTTCGCCCCTCAGAAAAATTATAATATAATAGGCCTCTTGCGGCGCTTCGAGCGATGAGCTCTCGATTCCACGGAAACTAAGCGGTATTATTGGTAAATACAATGTAAATATGGGACTTTATAATTTAAAATTTATTTAAAATTAGTTAATGAGAAAACAAAACTGGTGTAAACGTATCTTACGGAAGGTTTGATTTTATACGACGAATAGGAAAAGTTATTCCTCCAAAAGGGAAAGTATCCCAACAGGCAAGGGTATGGATTTAAATGATTAAACTTTTAGAAATATTCGAGGGAGTTTTCAAATTCTATGAAAGACTTTTATTTTGTAAATTTTGGAGTTTGTAAATTGAGCTATATATATATATATATATATATATATATATATATATATATCACTTACTCTCCAAACTGTGCTTATAAAAGCTGGAGATGGTAAAGCAGTATAGGGTATTTATGTGGTTGGAGAAGATACTCGTAGTATTTAAGAGTGCCCTTTGGATGTATCAAAATACACAGTTAAGATAATTTTGCAGTCGATTTATTCACATTTTTGGAATTCCTTCCATGTCAATCTTTTATCTAATAGCGCTCCGAGATATTTAATTGTTTTTGCTAATTCACGAAAAGGTGTCGTATCCTGAAATGTTAACCTTTAATTAGTACTTTTGTTTTCTCTGAGAGTATTGAATGTTTTCTCTTAATCATGAAACGCGATAAACAGGCGCGGTTAAAACATCGGCGTTTGTGGTCTCTTTCGGGATACGGATTAACACTAGACGCTTTAACTTGAACGTGTAAAATTGGAATAAACCCCTACGTAAGTTTTTTGACCTATCAAAAGAAATAATGATTCATCACTTCTGGGTAGCGTCACCGTGTCGATCAGCTCGACAACATAGAATTATCGCAAACACTTCACATGTTTCTAACGAATTTGTACTTCCATATTATTGGATTTAAGGTAAACTACCTTGCTAATGTCATTCAACGTGAAATTCCTTGTTATTGTTGATCAAGCTATCTGTATTTTCAATTATCAACTTCCTCCTTCCTCATTTCGGTGAAATTACAGTTAATATTGACCCCAACATTCTTATCCCCTGGCATGTACAGGGCGTAACGAATTTATTCTGCCAAACGTTAAGGGGAGACAGAGTGAGATGAAATAAGTTTGTTAAGCAACCAAACATTTACCGGCGCCAGAGATTAATTTTAGCGCCTGATGGGTATGCAATTCTGCACAACACGATTCCTATCCCTCTTCCCTTTTCTACTCCTAGCTCTTTCTCGAACACCCATTTTCTCCCCGTTCACTATGAAAATAACAGTCAACGATATGTTTCCATCCCGTATGCACTACAATATAAATCGCTACACTATCACGAAATGTCTGTCGTATTAGTGTACGATAAGCTAAGGACATTTTGAGGATATCCTCGCCATACACTAACGGACATGACACTGAAGGGATCAGAAAGTCAACGCCGAGAGTGCTTGTCAGTGAAAATGAGTGTTCGATCTAGAGTAAGGAGTAGGAGACATTTAGGCGGGATTGCATACTCGTAATCAGGAGCAGGATAGCGCCGTTGAGTTGCATTGAGATCGTTGGAGAGAAGCGTCGAACAGTTGTGGTTGCTTCAAAAAATCGTATTTTAGAGCCCTTCTGTGTACGTTTCCTGAACGTTTGGCTATGAGGAATTGTTACATCTGTTTAAGGAGTAATGTCCAACGCAAGTTGTTTTCAGAAGACAGCCAAATGTCTTTTGGATATCCAGCAGCGACAATAACAAACAAAACACACACAAGTTACACTCTTTCCGAACTTTCCATTCTGCACCGGACTTACGTCAGTTTGAAATTACAGGTTGAAATCTTTCATCTGTTTTTTCATTGTGTACGTTTAATTAATTTGTGTGTTGAACCCGTAGAGTATAAACTGTAGAATTTCAGTCCTATGACGATCAGTTTATTCCACTAGTAATAAGCTTAACCAATGTATGAGTCTCTTTAGAGTTGCCCTGGCATCAGTGAACTTGGTGCCTTTTCTAATGCAAGGCATGCACTGTACTAAATGGTATTGAAACGCCTTATGTTTGACGTTCCATAAGACCATGGAGGGGTATCTACCAAGTGGACACGGAACAAATTTGATCCGATTTTACTTTGTACGACTAGTTTATTGGGCAAAAATTCTTTAGACGTCTTATCAACAGAAATTTGGTGGCGTGAGCAGTAAGTCGTTCGGCCTATATGGAAATACGAGTCTGGATCATGTAGTATCCTCGATTGCAACGTGCGAACGGAAAACAATTCCTTTGTAAATTCGCTGATTTGGAGGCGATTGCGAGCGAGTATCAGGCCACTGACGAGGCGTCATTCTTTCCATTATGGCCTTGCTCATTACGTTCCCACTTGGACTTCGTCATGCTTACATTTGGATCGATTGTTGCACTGCTGCCAAGTAACATTGTTTCGAAATAAACGATCTTTGAAACGAAATGCGTCAGCTGAGACTTTTTTGTGTAATACGAGTATAATTAAGGAACATTTAGTAATTCTGAAAACAAATGTTCAAATGCTTGAAAAACTTACTGTTATTGTATGTTAAATTCCAATCTGATTAAAATGTGTTTGTTGAATTAATATTTATTATATTTTATGTGTAGTATTTTATTTTGCCATTGTGGTGGGCAGTTGTTTTATTTGTATAGAGTTTATAATTGAAAACAAAATTTAATATTTTTTTAACATTTTTTTCTATTATGTGTGATTCATTGTAGGGATACACTAGCCGACGCTACATCATTCTGAGAATTTACTGCGGATAATGTATTGAAAGAAGTGGCATTGTCGTCGTGTTTTCTGGATATCCAAGAAAATAATGAGAAATAATATTTGCATTTTGAAGAATGCTAGGTATTGCCGTGGACATCGTGTTATTTCCTTCACACAGTTATGAGGTTAACTGTTTGAACTTTCCTACTGGCAATTTATTTTCAGCAGATGTCAATACTCTTATTTATTCTTCTTCAACTACTGCTATTATAATAAATTCATAATATCTATTGCTCTCCAAGAACTAGAAAAACAAATATTTGATGGAGGAATTTTAGGTCAGCAAAGATTGTACTTTGAAAAAAATGTTCAAAAGCTATAATAACACAGTTTGATTTACGTTTTTTTGAAATTTCGTAAACTATATTTCTACATACTTGAATATTTTTACATTTATAGTCGGGGAAGTTAAGATGCTCCAAGTGATTCCCTTTAATTATGTACATTTTATATAAATAAAGAATTTGGTTTGTTTTTCTGTGTCGTGTACAGTGGACGCAATTGTAGGTACAACGAACAAACGACATGACAGAATTATGCAGCATTTGTTGCATACATTAATTATGTTGCATTATGCTGCATACATTGCTGCTACATTTTTCGGCTCTGTGGAGAAACTTTCAAGTAAGAAGAGGAAAGCCAAATGTGATCTGAGTCGGAACATTACGTTTTTTTGTATCTGCACCTTTCACATTGCGAAGTCGTTCGCGAAGACCGGTTTGCAACTTTCCCCTAGCCAAAAGGACGTGTCATAAAATGGTACATTCCCCATAAATATTTGTATGCACCAATAAACCATACAAGAGTTCTTAGAGAATGCTGACCTGACCCTAGGCCAGGCACAAAATCCTTACTTTCGGGCTTCGTAACAACATGATATTGTTGGAATTAATATCCTACCTCGTCCTTGAAGCTTTAATGCTACGATTAGTATAGTGTACTTTATACAAGAGAATCGTAAACTTATTACTTTTTTTCCCTTTGCACATCACAAATACTGCAGGTACACCTGCTTAGCTTCTGAGAAGGCAGGACGCATTATCTGCCTTATCCGGATTTTTACTTCCCACTTTCTATGGAAAACATAAAAGTGATCAATAGACGGTGGTGAGTCTGGACCAGACGCACCCCTGTCGGCAGAGCGTCTGAGCCGGTCCGCCAGTTGGCGCACGTCCAAAGCGGAGGGCATTGTGTCCTGTGGTCTGGGAGCGCGATGCTGCGCCGGAGGTCATCGTGCTGCCAGGGCCGCCGCCGTCTGGTGCGCGGCCTGATTCCGCGCTGGAGAGAGGTCCTGGCGGCGGCGGTGGCAGCGACCGACGCGGCGTGGGGAAGCCCCGCGCCAAGATTGCGGCGCACTTACCATTCCGATACAGCAAAACCAAGGCGGCGCACACTTTGCACGAGACGCCGCCTCCGCCCCTCTCTGCTCCGCTTACCACCGCATCGCGTCCCCATCGCGCGGTCTCCCTCTCCATCTGTCCTTGCCCTTTAGGCCCCACACCTTCAGCCCCTCTCTGCATCAGCTCTCTTCACCCCTCCACAGTTTTTCTACGCCCTGCCAGCCAACCCTCACCCCCCGTCCACCTCCTCACCGCCAGCTGACTCCCTCTCACTCATCTTTCATATCAACCTCTTTGCCCCGCCCAGCCCCTCTCCATCTCCACCCCAGCAACTGCTCTCCGACCTACCCAACCCCTCTCCGTCATGCCTGTCTCCTCACCATCCTATCCAGCGCCTTTGGCTCGCCTTTTCTTCTTCCCATTACGCCCACCCCAACCCTTTTCTGCTCCGCCCAGCGCGACACCTCTCCGTTCCATGTGATCCGTCCCCATCTACCCGACATCTTTCTCCCTCTCCCTCTCCCTCTCCTTCATCTCCACTTTGCCCAGCCTCTCCGCCACATCTAGTCGATGAGCGCGTCCCGTCGTCCCTGCCACCCTCGCCCCATCATTCGCCAACCACAACACTCGTCACGTCCCACGAGCTACCAGCCACCATTCATTAGCTGCTATTTCTCTGCTTATCTGCTTTCCTTCCCTCTGTTGTTTCCAATCACTCGTTACTGTATTTACGGCTAGCTGCTTTCCGCCGCCTTCTTATTAGCAATTCTCTGCGTTCATCTCGCCGTCTCGCTGCCAACACTGTTGCTCTCTACTTTACATACTGCAGATCTCTCATCCCATCACTCGCAGACCATTGCCCAATTTAACAAAGTGGCCGCAACCCATAATCCTCGCTCGTCATCTGCTATTGCCTAAGGAGCCCCAGCCGCATTGTTCTTACTGGTTGTTTCATTGCGGAAACAACATAGTGGCGATATGAGGTTGTGGGAATGCCTCTGCCGACAACTGGCACAAGGCAGGCTAGCAGTCCGTGCTTGAAATTGTATGGGACAGTCAACTGTCCCGCTAGTACCCGCTGGCCTTTCGCGTACGTTCAACTTCCCCATGTACACGCCCTTTTCGCAGCTCCTTCACTATTCCACCCGGTACGTCTCGAGTTGGCACGAGCGGCGGCGACGAGGACCACGGTGAAGGCGGCGGCGGCGGCGGCGACCGCGGGCGGCCGCTGCGGCAGGACTCCGCGTGCGCAGAGCCTCCGTGACGCGATGGGGGTTTCCCCTCTCGCGACCCGGCCGCTCGCGGCGCGGCGCGGCACGGCACGGCACGGCGCCTCGGCTGGGCTGGGCTGGGCTGGGCGCGATCCCCTCTCGCCGTCGAAAGCGAGCCGCACCTGCGCGACTCGCCTGCCTTGTCGACTTCCCCTCCCCCGCTCCCCCCGAAAGGAATGGTGGCGGCCACCGTAAGTGCGTCACTCTTCCCTGGAGACTCGGAGTTACTACGCTTCTTGTGGAGTAGGAGGTTGAGGGATCGTATCCACTGACGTGAATGATGCAAAGGCGTGGCCTTGACTGGCGCGTAGAAGGCTAGACGAGTCTTTTTGTAATTCAGAAGGGGGAAGTTTGGGACAAATATAACTTCAGTGACGGTGGTGCGGGTGCTCAAGCATCTATTTTGAGAACGCTCGTACGCTTGAAGCAAATACTTCGAGTAAAGGAGCGCATTCCGATGTAGGGTTTATAATGAGAATAGACGTTGAAATGAAAATCTTTACGTAGGTTCATACGTCAGTAGCATAATTAGAGTTCGCATGTTTCAATGAAAGTGTGTCTATAGATTGTGATTGCTTTTTTTTTTTAAATAAGGATTTGGATAGTAGAAATTGTTTTGTGTGTTCATTGACCAATGATATACGTATTCTATTGACTTAAATGGCACGGAAAAATGTGCAAGTCATTAACTTGTGTCATTGTCGGATGTCAGTTCTTTACTTCTTACTAATAATCTCGAGAAAATCGATTAAAGAGGACAATAAATGAAAAGTTGGAATACCTTCAAAAGAAAACGTATGAATCAGATTTAAATTCGTTTAGTTTATGTTTAAGAAATAAATTGTCTTTAAGTAATAATTGTCCAAATTAACTGAGTCATGCAAATAAACGAGACGAAAAATGTGCACGGTTTATTATCAGAGCTCATGATTTTTAAATTGCATGCTGTAGGAAATGTCACGGGATGAAAAATTCAGTTCTTTTGGAACTGTCATATTTTTTTCTGGGTTAGATTTTCAAATTTTCATTTTAAATACATCAACAAATTTGTTTTAACACTTCTCGCTTTCTATTACATCGATTTACACCTATTGACAAAGTTCTTTCGCAAAATAGACATTTGGAGTGAAAATCAGCCATTAAATAATTTATTAATGAACAATATTGTTAGTTTTTGTTTTTTAATATCAGTCATGCGGATAAATGTCACGAAACAACAAAGTCTTGATGATTTAGAAATTTAATTCTAAATTTCAATTTATCTTTTGTATTTTGGGAATTTTTATCGCCTTCGTCTTCTTCTCCTTCTTCTTCTTGATTACAATCATTATTGACATTGCTGAATTACTGTGAAATAATTTATAATTCTAAAGTAATGTTTTTTGTGTTATCTGTTATTTTCCTTCGAAACAGTATGGAAGTTAATAAAGCAACTTTCAATAAGAGACGTCTCACATTGGATCTTCATTCCTCGGTTAGGTTTTGTCCACTATGAGTAAATGCTTACGCATTCTCATGGGAAAGGTCATTTCCGATGATTAATACTAAGTAGATACGCTAGTTTTGAAAACAGGGAAGTTTCAAAGGACGGGGGTAAAAATGGACTTAGAAATAATCTCCAGAGAAAAAATGATTTTTAGCGCCATGACAACTTTGGAGCACATTGCCACATTGTGCTCCTCTCAGCATCTTGATATCCCCCGATGTCTGAAATCCAGATTTTGTCCGTAATTATTTCCTTTCCTACTTGACATTGGTTACTTACCTTCCATATCACGCCTCTTCCTGCTTCTTCACGCCGCTTCACGCTTCTTCACTGCCGCTTCACGCCTCTTCCTGCGGCTGCCTAACACATTATTCGTAGTCTTTACTCATCTCTGGTAGATGTTACGTAGATCTGTAACAGCGTTCACCATAAGTTTTTTAGGGAGCGACCTTACAATTTATTTTCATGCTTTCAACGCGAGCCAGACGGCTTCTTTTGTCAGTGTTGAATTTCATTTTGTTGCTGGACATAAATGTAGCTTCAGCACCGATGCCCAGGTTTAGTCGCATTTAGTAGATCCAGGGGTATGGGACACTATTTTCTTACAAATACTAAGAACTCGATTGTATAGTTTGTTTACCAATGTAAACAATTTTCTATTGCTTGGAGCGAAAATGTCTATTTTCAAAACTTGGTATTTTTATTCATCATTCAACTACTTACCGTTGAAGGTGAGGGAAGGGATTCCAGATCTGAGGAAATCTCGCACAGATTGTACTATTACCAGATACGTCAAGTATAGTTTTTTGACGAAATGAGTTTTTGACGAGGTCCTTTGGCGAAATGATTCAAATCAAATCGTTCCTTTAGTCTGTGCAGTTTAAATGTTCTAAGAATAAAAGAGCCGCATTAAGAAATTTGCTCCAGCGTACATGGTGAAAAATAGTGCTCTGCGTTTAAAAAAAATTAAAACGTAACATTTTTGCATAAAATATTATTGATTTTGGTATTCAAATTATTTCCGGAATGTACCCTGCAGAGACTGATAAGAGTTTTACATTCAATTTAAAAGAAACACTAACGGCTTCATCGAGTATAGAATTTCGTATAATATAAATTGATCAATTGTGACGTGATTTTATAATTTTTCTTAAGTACTTTCAATTAAAGGTCTATAAAAGTAAGAAAGTTTAACACCTGTAAAAATTCACGAACCCTTTCATTCGCAAATCCTCGACGAATTCAACGGACCTGTAGTTTGGGAACAATTTGAAATACCGAAAGAGTCCGAAAATAAAATCTTGGCTATCCGCGTATGGCTTAACCCGTTAAAGGCTGCGTGCTCGGCATGGTTGCATATGTATCGACCCTGTAACTGTTCTTTTCATGGCGAAACGAAGCCTTTTGTCCTGAAGATAGAAGCAATGTAACGACCGAAATGCTGACAATGTAGGTGTTACATATATGTAGAATTCGGCGACTCCAAATTGTTTAGATGCTGATCGCGGAAGTTTACGTATTCTTTCGAGTTCGAAAGCACGCGATGTCAATCGTCCGCTTCTGTGAGGAATCGCATGCAAGGTGACAGAGCCCTGGGCGTCTCGTGTCGCGTCGGGCGACGGGCTTTCTCAGCGCCAGTGGGAAGCGGGGCGACCGGACGCTAGCGGCCCCGCTTCCGCCCGAGCCGCGGGCGAGGCGCGGCGCGCCGGACTGGCCTCGCAGGCTGCGAGGCGCCGCGCTGCGCGACGACGACGGGTTGGAATTTGGACAGGTTTATACTCCGATTTAAAGAGTGGCAATTCACGTTCGCGAGCTGGACGGAGAAGGGGACATTTATCCAATCGGAAGCTTCGTTACGAGTTACATTTTTGGTATTGGATGACATCACCACCGTCTCCTTCCAACTCGTAACCTTGGATTGCAACTATGTTTTAATCGGAGTATAATATAGCGGCAGTGTTTGGCGCTCGCCTTGCAGACAGGCGGGGTCCCATGTGTTTGGATGGTGGCCAGATATCTTGCGTTCATTTTTTCTCAAAAGGGATTTAAACATAATTCGCCTCTTATTTATGTGATAACATTTTTTCTCCAGTGGGTGGGTGGGGGTATTAATTAGAATATTCTCGTGGTCTGGGGTATTTCAGTTCTCCAAAATTGTTTGGCATCACTTCGTGTTCCTTCTGCGTTTCAAAGCACATTTTTCGGAAACGTTTTTTCTCTTCCTCTGTTGCAGCTATTTTTTTCCATCTCTCCTCTGTCTTCTCGCATGTTTTGTTATCTCTTTCCTCTCATTGTTTTTGTTTTTACCGAAGCCTATTCTCACAATTCTCGCCTACAATTTATTAAGCTCCTCGTCAATCTACTTTCGTTGGCAAAGTCTTTCATACAAAAATGACAGCCTTTTCTAACGCATTATTTCTTTTTTTATTTATTTATGTTTGTTTTGACGATTCATTTAAATCATATTCATTTTCACTATCTCAATGTGTTGAACTATATCATTTACTGATTTAGGTCTGGACACAGATTCAGAATAGATCTCGACAGTGACTTGCATCAAACTTGTACTTTTAAATGGGGTTTCAGATGAATTAAATGCTTTGAAAGGTCGGACACACTGTTTTTGCGTACATAACTGTGACCTTTAGAATACTTAATCGAAGGTAAAGCCTTTGCATGCAAACATGCAGAGCATGTGTACCGTAAGAAATGCGTGAGCGTGCGTACCGACGCACACCCATTCACATCCAGGGCCGGACGACTAGACCTAGAGCCCCTAGGCAAACAAAAAGATTGAGCCCCATCCTTCTAAATAATTGAACAAAACACACACACAAACATGGGGCACGTCTTTCGCTCGCCCTAAGAGATAATCAGCAACTAAAGTCGAATTTTTTTCCCGTTACGCCGGTGTGTTGATGCAAGAGACAAGTTCTCTTCGCACACCGCACTGTCAGGTAAAAGTCTGCCGCAAACAATATTAATGTTATAATAGTGGAAACCCGCCAAAATTTGGCGGTAACTGAGACGAAATTCACGACTGTAAGCCCAAGAATTTTGAATATTTTCCTTCTGTCCTAATTCCTTCTGCTTTTGTTCCGAACATAATTATCCGGTGATTCAAGATAAGTGAAAATACATTTGGTTTCAATACATTTGTTTACATTAAACCAAGCACTGGGTATGGTGCATTTTAACTGTTCTTGAAGCAATGCCTCAGAAAAATAACTTCATAAAAGTACGCTTGGGGCAAATAAACTGGTAAGCAGATCTCAGAGGTGATTATTCGGATATATTGTAGGCGAAAGTTTGTAACAATGCTTCACACGGATACATGGCATTTAAGAAACTAAAGACCACACCGTGAATAAGATATTTCTTTTCTGTTGTAATGTGCGTATTTGCACAATCATGGCTTTTGAAAACACGAGTATTACCTCACACCCACGGACTTGCCATGTGTCGAAAGTACAATCGATTGCAACTCGCAGAAAAAAATAACGCACAAATGGTGACAAATAAGCGTTCATTCTAATAATTTTAGTAACGTTTATTGTTTTTACTTTAAAACTGCTGAAAATAACCAGCTCTAACACATCTGGGGTCCACTACTTTTCATTTAAAGCAAAAAATCTTGAAATTTGGTTTAGTAGAAAGCTCAAATTGCTTACTAAACGAATATTATAAGTCTTTTAAATATAACGACTATTTGTTATCTAATTATGTTGTATAACACATTTTCACTTATTTATAATTAATATTCTAGTAATCCAAATATTTTAAAATCTGAATTAAACATATTGAAAAAGCTGTTCAACTAGTACAATATTTTAAAATTGTCTATCATATGTATGAACTAAAAAAAATGTGTTAGAAACTTTATTGGGGGGACTTAGATTTTATTACTATCATCATTTGGGGCTTCTTTGGGGTTGGGTTTCTAGACAGTTGCCTAATTTGCGTTGGTGGAAGTGCGCCCTTACGCGCATCTACATCCACACCCCACTTACCCACCCGCCCACATGCATACAAAAAAATACACCAGATGCTTTGTTTCGAACTTTATAGGATGTTGAAGCATCTTGAAAAACAGTAAAATGACGATGTATTGTCAATATGTTTGGCAATATGTATGGTGATGCTCATTTATTGCGAGATCATGGGTATCCCACTTTTGAAAGAATAAGAACCTCCTGCCCCCAAAACTGACATTCACATGACGGAACGTGGGGACACTGAGAACACTTGGGTAACGGGAGGCTATGAATCACCCACGGTCAAGTCCGCGAAGCTTTCGCGTGTAAATACAACGGCTCTGTGTTATGATCTGCGAACATATACTGAATGTTTACTGTGACGATGTGCAGAATGAGAAGTTACACACGAACGTAAAGTTGGAAGCGATGTCCAAATCCGCGGTTGTAATAGTATTTTCCCCCTCACTTGAGAAACTGCAGCAAATGATGAATGAAATAGTAAATTATATGATACATTTGCACAACAAGAGTCATAAATATGTTTAAAAAATCATTATTACAACGTTTAAAAATAACGCAATGAAAATAATTGAATTTGAATTGGCATTCATATTATATTTCAGGCTGCGAAAGCCATAAACTGTGTGTGTATGAAAATGCGATATAAAAATATTCAGTATTTGAGTTTGCTGTCGACTCGCTTTTATTTTCTTGATAAGCAGATTTCGATGGTTTAGATATCATCAAATCTCCGTGTGGGAATCAAGGGGTCTATTTCAGTTTCCTTGATGCAATGCGATGTAACAATGTCGACGATGCTTTTTATTAGTTTTCCTTTGTTAAATGATTGTTTGAATTTGCGTATTAATTTAGTTTCTAAATACATTTTTTAAAAAAATTATTCTAGCTTTTCGCCCACATTAAAAATTCCTTTTCAGTTATTTTCCTTCTGCAGTCCTGAACCTCTCACTGTAGAAAGACGCCTTCTTGACGACGTTGGGTTTAACATCCGTAGTCAGTAAACATTTACTGACTTCACTAAAAGAAAATGTACTGACGGTTGGAAATAATTACTATTGGAAGACTGTTTCAACAGATGCTCCGTGAATCCCATTAATGTTCGTCCAAAGTTTGGAGAGTTTAAGTTTACCCAACCCCAATTAAGATTACACACTCCTTGGCGGTTTTTTTCGTGGTTGGAAATCTGTATCCTAAGTCCGATAATCTAGGGCCGCCGTAGATGCATACTAAGATTCAAGAACATGACTGATACAAAAATCCCTGCGAAAGCTTCTGCCGGAAAAAGTCACGAAACTGTTTATGCACCCCACAAGACCACGTATGTATTATCGAAAAGCAACAGAAGCACTTGTCGGTGTATAAAAAAACACAATTTCAAATATTGAAGAACGTTTGTACCCGAGTCCAGCTGTGTATTTGGCGGTCAAAGAGTATTTTACTTCATATAGCGGATGTAGCTATCTGTATGATAATTTTACTAATAAACACAGTCTCTCTTCTTAATATATTTATTCATTTAAAAAAGACGATTTTTTAGACTGTCAGTTTCTTTCTGCGTCGATGACATTTTGGAAAACATTTTTCCAGATAATAAAAGTGAGTAATCTGGACAATGAAAATCTTCGAATTATTTTACAACTTGTTTTATTTGTCCATTAATTATCCGTAAAATCTGTAGCCGCTCTGTATGAATACATTAGTTTGAATGTAGAGCACTGTCAAAGCCCGGGCCGTGGGTGCTTGGAGTCCTTTGTGCGAGAACGGCGCTTCTGCTATTGCAGACACTCGACCATGACACGTCATTTGGGAACTGTTCTTTTGTTTGGTTCATTCACACCAGAACGTGTGAATTCGTGTTTCAAAGGGAACAGAAGTACGGTATTCAAACAGAGAAAAAACAACTCATCGGAAAATTCTATTGAGTCAACTTCCCATTCATATTATTAGCGTTGATGCTCAAATGTGGGATAACAATCTGCCAGCACTTAAATCGCCGGATAACAATCTGCCAGCACTGAAATTGCCGAAACCATTGGATTTATGCTTGCAAAAGCATCTAGTTACTGGATTCTGTCAATGATTCTTTGAGGAATATTTATTGTACGCCTTCGTGAATCTCTTTTGCATTGGGATATTCTACGTGCAAATAAGCAATTGACTGTTTTGTTGGGGAGGGTTGCATTTTAGAAAATATATGATTCAGGATTCGTATAAGGCACGAAAGATAATTTGAATGTTGACGTTCTACAGAACTTTGGAAATGGCTGTTCTGTAGAAAAGAGAAGTCTTTCCTCCGTTTTCTCCCTTTCTTTGTACTTAATTTCGTTCGGAGAGTGAGAGTTTAATTTTAGAAACTTAGTATAAATGGGAAATTTTACAAGTTGCTCTATCGCTTATGCTCTTTTATTTCCTTATGTTGAAAATGTGTTTATCATTTTACCCTTAAAATATTTGTCACAAAAATGATATTGCCTTTACAACTAATATCGGATTTGTATCATCATTCAAAATATGCCATTGGCCCGAACATCATAGTGTTGGGCGACGCCTGCCCAACATCATCCCTTTTTCCATCCCCTCTCCCCTGCTCCTTCAGCAGGTGACTCGACGCAGCGCACTGTTATCACAACGCCATCAGTTCGGTATTGTTATTCAAGGAGAGTTCGCTGTGTTTTCCCGAGATCAAGCAAATAGAGATAATTCTTGAAATGAAACCACAGAATCCAAATGAAGCAGCAAAAGCAAAAATATTTTGTTGTCTAGAAAAATACTCATCCTGAGAGAATAAATAACTATGCTGTGAAGTTTTGAGATGATTCTCTGTTGTGCCATAAAGTGTTCCTGCAAATCAGAACGTTTTTTGGATGTTAGGGCCTATAAAACTGTGAGAACAGTTATTTTCTGTAATGAAGATAATTAAAACCAAGCCGTTTATCTATGCCAAACGTTTGTGTAAAAAATATGTATGAATGCAATGTGTGTTGAGATGTTAACTCCAAATATGGAAAGAATTATTGAAGAGAATGTTCGCAGAAAAAATCGACAAAAAATTGTTAAAATGTTCGATATTTTTTAATTTATTTATATTCTTCTTAATATATTTATATTTGTTGCTAAAACTGTATATGTTGAATAGATAGCTACAATTGAATGTCAAATTGGAGGTTTTCATTTTAAAAAGTGTGTTTTGTTATGTCGACATTTCCCGGTAATTAGTAACACGAAACAAGACAGAAATACTGGTTGCTTGGATAACTGTGGCAATGATTAGAAACAAACTGACTATGGCGGTACCTCTCCCCCTCTACGAACCCCATTCTTCGTATTGCTTGAGTCTCCTGGCAACAGGTGTGCTTGCGATTTCCTCAGGCTAGAGTCTTTATTACTGGTTGACCTAATCTAGGTTGGGTTTGTATTGAAGTTAAATCGGGGCTCGCGATAAATCGGTTGTGTCAAGTTAAGGTGCGCCTCATCATGAATTCAGTAATATGACTTTGACAATAAATTTAGAAAATATAGCAGGCAAGAAAACAAAGGCGATGGAGGGGTTAGAGCAGTAGTTGAAGCAAACATATTTTTGTTCCTCATCCTCTGATAGGAAAGGTAGATTTGCTGGGAATTACATGTGCCTGTTCGGAAGCATCGTAATGTTCCTTTACCATGCAATGTTGAATAGTGAAGGTCAGTTAAAGCGTACACCATGTCTTAATCCTCCCCGTATTGTATGAATAGTTATCATCGTTTTACTCTTATATTAAAACCGCCTTCAATAAAGCAAATAAAAAAAGTAGAATCAAACTACTGGATGTAGTTGAAAATATGAGGCGTCCCCCTACCACCAGCGACGTCCGTGCGTCTTAATCCTTCTTTGCCTGTAATAAATCAGTGCGTGTCCGGAGGTTCGATCTTCCGCGGTCTCAGCCTAGCGTTCCGCGCCCGCCGCCGCCGCTGCTGCGTGGAAACGGACTTGTAGGCGCTGGAAATCAGGAAGCGCGTCGGCGCGCGCGCGCGAGGAGACGCGTAGCGGCCGGAAAGGCGGAGCGCGTGGGCGGAGGGCGCTGCGAGCGGGAAGGGGAAACCGCCGCCGCCGCCACCGCCTTGACCTGCGCGGCCCGGCCCATTCTTGCACTCGCTGCAGCGCACGCGCGCACGCCGCGTGGCCGCGTTAATCACCGCCGCGCCGTCGCATCAACCCCGACTACCTCTCCTTACAACCACCAACATAGCCCCAAGGTGAAGCTATGCCTCAGCAGACCGAACCTGACCCTGCTGGGCAGGCCCCATTCATTTTGAAATAATTTTATTTTGTGCTTAAACTGTGTTAGTAAAAATATTTATATGTATTACATTTTGTATACCAATGATAGGGGCATTTTATTTTTATCTTTCTTTGGTGAACATTGTTGTTGTTGATGT
>BOPP01000003.1:14907915-14919290 GCA_017312745.1 Gryllus bimaculatus
GGAATTTATGTAAAACCATTGCTTTCGAAGGTTACAAATTTCTCTGTAAACCATTAGGAATATTTCAGAGACCAACATTCTAGATTCATTTATCAAAATGTACAAAGAAACGAAGTGGTGTATCATAAGTGAAGAATAATGTTCGCCCAATGTTTATATTTTATTTGAACAGTGAACACTAAAACTTTTCCTGTAATCAGATTGTAAATTTTCTTATTAACAACCATAATTAATCATATTAATAACCGTGTTAATTAAAAAAGCGGTATAATTGAAACAGATCCTTTGGAATCATTTTTGGTCGACATTTTAGCGTTGTTCTTGATCGAATGTGGATCCAGATTAACACGTAATCCTCCACAAAAGAAACGGTGAATGTGACATTACGAATTTTGAATTAACAAAGAGGGCCCAAAAATCATATCCAATTATTTATGAACTTGTTTTCTATATATATTGCTCACGGAGATAATGTTAGAATATTTATAAATTTAACTTCGAAACTAAGAGAAATGCTTGTCGTTTAGGGGAAATAAAAAGCTTAATTCACAGGCGAGAAGCAAAGGACATTTCAGCACTTACTCATATGATTAAAAGATGATTAACCTGCTCTGTGAAGGCGTTATGATTACGAAATATTTTATTGTTGAATGATATATGTTTTATTGTATATTTCGGGAGATGCATGTCTCAGCGGCGTTTTTACAGGGTTCGGCTACTTCTTCCCAGGAACTGACCTTGTGAAATGCGATCTCCCCAATACATCTCGACCTACGGTTTCATTGCAGTTTGCATTGCGGAATTGAAACGTCGCAATTTATGCACAAGGCTTGTTACGAGCTGGTGGGATTTTTCCCAGGGTTAATTAATTCTTGACATCTTCTACTTGAGTTTTCTGTTTTTTATGCAAGCGTTTGTGAAATATGTTTCGCATTGCAATCCAAAATGAAGAGAAAATTTTGCTATTTAACGCTCTTGTATGTACTTTAACAGTAACATCAAATGAAGTAGGCAATGTACATAATTTTTTCCATTTGTTACTTGAAATATGAAATATTTTGTTATATGGATACATTGTTTTTGCTGGGCAAACTGTATCAAATTCCTTCCACTTAAACTCTAAATATTCAACCGTTTCCGCTTAGATTTCTCATAGGATGGGTATTATGGCGACTGACATTGAAACGTAATAATAAAACGAACATTGTGTAGTGAAGACATTCAGTACCAGTATAATCTTCGTGTGTATAGTGTCGAAATTCTTTAACAGGAAATATACTTTCGTTAGGAAAATGGATAAAATCTCCAAATTATTATTTTCCTTGTGAATGATATTTGTTTGTCCTTGTAATACCAGATAAGATGTATTAGGTTTTAATTCACTAAATTTCGGAATGGTTATTTTAAAATGATTGGAATTGAAATGATGGGTAGATTCTTCTTGACGATCGGTGAGTCGACAGCCTTTCCATTCGCTCGCTGGCTATGAACTACTTAGGAACCTGAACGCCTACCGTTTAGCCGTTGCAATAACGGTGTCTACCTGTAGCTAGAGGAAACCATTTCTTGAGGTAGGGTGTTATGTTTAGACTGTCTTCATGGAACAAGGTAGGCAATGTCCTTTGTAATGCATATGTTCATTCGAATGCTTGCTCTTTCATTGCAGTTAATGTTGTTTGAAAACGTAGAGGAACAGTCTAGAGAAAGATGTCCGTTGAACGTCAGTTACTTTTTTCAATCGTAATATATTGTATAGAAACTTCCCTATAGATCTTATCTAATTTTTGTAAACAAGTGTAAAATAATTCCAACTTTGGTAGCAGCCAGAGTATAGGTAATGCCTGATGGTCTTGCGAACCACTGATTGGAAACTCGGGACGATACTTCTCGTGCAACAAAGACGTTGAGAAACGCAATGGATAAGCAGAGCCCAAAGCACGAGGTGTGGGAGGAATTTGTGTGTGCCGATGTAATAGCAAGAGTGTCACATGTGAGCAACGTAAACAGCGAAGGCACTCGTACGCCGACGGCCTTGTGCGCTGTCTTCCTCTCTGGAGAGAATGTTTGGGTAATGACTCTCCTCTCGCGTAGAGTGCGTGAATGGAATTACACGAGAAGCCTCGCTCGCGCAACATTCCTGCGCGTAAACGATTTTTATCTAGCCCGAGGAAATGCTTCACGAAGTGAGAGACTTTTCGCGAGATAATGAAACACCTATATGGTTCCTCTGGGAAGTATTATATTATTCGTGTGCCCGTGATATTCTTTCTTATTAACCATAAATATATTGAAAAAGGTGATTAAGTTGACGAATTTACAAGGAATTATGAGTCATTCGAATTTTATTGCTTAAAAAAATGAAATTGGTTTTCTTGTATATGTCATCTTGGTTATCTAAGTTTATAGGTAAATTGTTATTTACTACGTACAGATCTGGTATTTCAGAAGTGTGAATACAATCAAAATTGTTTCCACCCGAAGTTCAAAATCTTGAAATTTGGATTTAAAAGATATATGCAAACGACTTATTTGCCGGAAATCTTATAAAACGCGGTGATGATTGTATGTATGTTGGTTTCAGCATATATCTGTAATGCTTAGAGCAATTTCAGCCAAAATTTACATTGCGCGGGAAACAAAAAGGACTATTTTTTGACTATTTTTTTATTAAATGTTTATTAATACAACCCGCACTGCGCTTATGTACATAGGGATTGCGTTGCAGAAGGGCGGGCAGGGGCTTGTCGAGGCGTGACAGGAGGGGAAGTGTGGGGGCACGGGTGGACGGAGGGAATTGAGAGGGGGACGGGGTTTCGGGCGAGTGGGGCGCGCTAGAGCGGAACGGAAGAGAAAGGAGTGGAATGGAACGTGGGGCGGCGCAGTTGGACCTGGTGAGGATGTAAACGAAATTTACTTTAATTTTACACCAATTAATTCATTTTTGTGTCTAATGTACGAGTGTGATAAATAAATACTCGTGAAACTTTGGATTACTTTAGCTTGTTTTGTAATAAATAGTTCCTCCAGGAATATAATAGTGTCTAGGGTAATAATAATATATACAGTTAAAATTTATCAATGCGGGACATGTATAATGCGGAAATCTGTCTAATGTGAACATGAATCGCGGTCCTTCCAAACATATTCTTAAGTATTACATTGCATAATTCGAAATCTTGTCAAATACGAAAAAAAAAATACTGGACCCTTGAGATTCCGCATTGAACATCTTCTAAAAAGAGTTGCACATTTAAAAAAGTTAAGCTGCAAGGGATGGAATAACTTTCGAGAAAATCTTATATTTGGAGTTTCAAAAAGACGCAATATTTATGAACGCCAAATAATTTGCTGAAAGGGATGGCTGATGGTACAACCTTGAAACATAAGCAGGGGTTGCCGCCGCCACGTTCCACATCCGCGACCCGTCTGCCGCGCTTGCCTCCGATGCTGTGTCGCAAGCGGCAGGCGTAGTGCCATTCCAAGCCGTGATTGTTCTCGCGAATGGCAGACGGGCGGACGGGAGGCGCGGCAGGCGGAGCGCTCCGGGCAGGCGCTGGGGCGCGCTTCCGGTGCCCCGCCGGCGCGCGGGCAAGGGCGAGGTCGCCCGCGCAAGGAGCGAAGGCCGCGACGCACCTGCTCCTGATTCGCAATGTGCGATTAAGTAGTGCTTCCTTCGGTATTTCCTGTTTGGCTCTCTTGCTTTTCTCGTTATTCCTTCTTGCTTCCGTCTTTTCATTCTTATGCTTTTGTACTGCTTTCCTTGTTTTCTCTGCTGTCGCTGTTTATCGATTCTTCTCTTCTTTACTTCAATTCCACATACCTCACTTTATACATACCTTTTTTCTTAATTATCAAAATCATCTGAATCCAGTAGTGTTCATAATCTTGTTATAAATCTTCCCATTAAATGGTTCCACTCTTCTCAGCAGCCTTCATCCATTACAGGTTATTTTCTTTTTTACGTAATTATTCTGTATATTCTTTGGTGTCGAATTGAGCGTTATTTTCTTGTCCGCCTTTCGTACGTGCTGGGTGTTTTCGCGGGTTCACGGAGCCTTGTGTAGGCGGCGAAAACATGCTGGACTCTAGCATCAAACTGGTTTTCCCCAACAACGCTCTTTTCTCAACTCCCGTCAGTAATGTTTGGGGATTCCCTATAGTATCGGTGCCTATTTATTGTATCTCAGACTGCTATTATCTAATATGATAATTAATGACAGCTTGCCGTAGAACGGCAAAGAATGTAACACGTATGTGTGTGTTAGCGAGATATGATTTCTCGTAAATTCCTTGTGCCGAAATGGCTGTAATTTGAAAGATTCTATAGTTTTAGGGGACAAGTAGTGAGTAATGACTACTATTGAGTCTAAAATCTCTTGGTGCCTCTTTGAGAACAATTGTATACGTCACCCTGCACTTTTGAACACGGTAAATTGTGGGCATGATTGGTAATAAAAACAACAATATTCTTGAAAATAGTTCGAGAATTTTTTTAAATTCCAGGAACACACTAGTTTTTTATGATCAACCATTGCTTTCAAACTGCAAAGGGAGACTGCAGCAAATTAATTATTTTACAAGGTATATTATTATAAAATTGCCTTCACACCTCTGAAAGTTAACTGCTTCATGTTATGATAAGTCGTAAATGACGTTATGTTCTTGCAAAATCGTAAGCGTATTCTCTCCAGCAAGGACAAATGAGGCGGTCCTTAGTGACATGACGTCCGAAACGACCAGACGCCGCCTTTTTGGCGCTATGAAGGGAAAACCTGACATTTGCCAAAGGGATGACCCTGGAGAGACGACGGAAGTGACGCGCCTAGCATTGACTGGATTCTCCCGATTGCATCCAGCGGTCAGTTTTCCCTCGCACTCGCTTCCCAGCTAATCCTCTTTCACTTTTGGATACCTGAGAAGCGATAGCCCGAGTGCATCCCGGCCGGTGGTTCGCGAGGGGAATGTAGGAAACAATGTACTGTACGAGCAAGTTTTCTTGATATTTCTCAGCGGGGGTTGCGGGGAGAGGAGGACTCTGGCTACGTCACGGCTTAAAAGGGCGTACCGACTGTGGACATGAACCTACCTCGCCAAAACGTGCCACGAGAAATGCTACGATTGCTTTGAAAGTACGAGGTGGTTGTTGCCAGCATTGTAAATTGGTACGTGCTGTTCCGAGTCGAACCTAAGTATCTCAACGTGCGGTGCTATTTAGCGCTGTGTGAAGACTAGTGAATTCGTGTATCAAGAAAACTTGCGCAAGTAATTGTTGAGTTTTCATTCATGAGTAACGCAAAAAGATGTTCTCACACCAGTCGAGAAAACTTATCGAAAACAGGTGATAGTGGCAGAGTCATGGGAACTAACATAAATACTATTATTTTAAATCTGCATATTTTAGGGGAACATCATTACCACCTTGAATTCTTGCTTGGAACAGCCCGCGATTTATGTAGAAATCAGTTTCATTATATTAAAAAAATCAAATAGTATTTAATTTCTACTGTAACTTGCTCCCTTTACTCTATTTGGCTAATGCAATATAATAATAAGACACAATAAACAACTTTAGAAGGAGCATTTACGCAGAGAGCAATATTCCAAACAATGATATTTAGACGAGCTCTTCCTTGTACTCACAAGGAAAACGAACGAGATGCAATCGGGCTATGCCTTTTTGGAAAGGCAGGTAAAAGAGTTAGGAAGAGTTGACCGCTCGATGCAACCCGGATACGCCCGTTTAAAGTGTGCGACACTCCCTTCTCATAATTCCGTCCGCTTTATATCCTACACTTAGTGACTAAAGTGCCATTCATTGTATCTTACACGTATATTATCGCGGGTCAGCTAATTTATTTGTTAATATGAAAAGTGCATCTCACTCCCATGACCCTTCATATTGCGTGTATAGTATTTCTTTGATCATTTAAAACGAAAGCAATTTCCAAATTTCCTTGAAAGACATCATTACGGGTAACAGAACTCCCATCTCGTGGGTCCGTAGGTAATTTTAAATCACTCTGCATTATTATAGACTCAGCTCCGTAGACGGGACAATCTGGAATGAGTCGTGGTATCAAGAAAAACGTTTGCTATTTGTTGTGCAACACGTTTTACAGTAATTTGTCATTACAACCAGGCAAGTTTGGGCGGAGAAATTGCAAAAGTAAAGACGGAAGCAAAAGTGCGAATTCTCAACCAAAACATTCAGACCCAGGTACGGTGGAATGCAGTGTAATTTAGTGTAGCTTCATTCGTGAAAATTATATTGGATTCTTATGATACAAGTAATTTGTATGTTGTATGCATTTGGTTGCTTTTAATTTGGACTGGAGTGTTTCTTCAGTAATGTGCTGAGTATTCGCTATAATATGTATTCCAATTATTTGTGAATTTGAGTCACCTAGAGGATTACTGAATTACGTTTTGCACTTTGAGAGTCGTCTTAGAGCGCTACTGAACAACCTTTTCCTGTTCTTGTTCGCGGCCAGACGGGGGGGGGGGCTCGCCCCTTACGCCCATCCTCTGAGGCGAGGCCACTTTCTCCACGAGCGGCGCGTCCGGGTTGGGGCTGGTGGACCTGTAGGCGTGGCGGGACACAGTGGATCCGATATAGCTTCTGGGCGCGCAAATTTATTATAAAATGGTGTGATACCATCATTAAAAATAATGTAGATGAAAACATTAAAGTTCTGTACGTCATGTGGGGCGGACGTTTTGCCTTGTCGAGATATATGTTCCTCACGGACAAATGGCAATTTAATTTGGGGTTTACACACATTCCAAGTTTTTTTTTATGATTCATTTCTTAATTTAAATGAGACCTGCACTGAGGAAAAAAGTATTCGACGCAAGAAGTGTGGCTTTTACAGTAAAACCAAATGAAATTTATCGACAGAAGTGAAAATTTTGAGATTCTATGGTAAATGAGTCAGTAACGTGTCGTTCATAAGTCTGTCCCATGTTAAATATTCTGATGAGGTCGCGTTTTAGCTTATGAATCCACTCTGCTACTTCCATCCCGACATTTCAAATATCTCGTTCCGCATATCCGCCCTTCCCGACATTTCAAATATCTCGTTCCGCGAGTCCCCCCATCTCCTTGTATGTTCCGTTTTGCTATTATCGGAGATGATCCTTAGGTCCGTCTCCGTTAGTCACGTGGATAGTTGTTACATCACTAAGACATACCGTAGATCATTCTCTGGTTCATATAGCCTCTTGTGAGAGTCTGGAGTGGAAAGGAAGTGGATTAAGAGGGTGATACATGGGTTTGTCCCTCCATGCCATTACTAGCGGGACTCGAATCCACAACCTTGGTGTAAAGCGTACTTAAGCGCAGCTGCCCCTAGCCCTTACGCCAGTAGGCCGGCAAGAAATGGAAGTAAGAGGGTTGAAAGAAAGCGCTTGGGGGGTTGGGAAAATCCCCGCCATGCCACCACACTCATTCAAATCCGCGTCCCTGCCTGCAGGCGTTTTAACGATCTCGGTTACCCAGATCACCATAGGACTTCCGGGTTTTCTTTGATATAGATAATACCTGTTGATGAAAGTAGTTTTTTTGGAAAAGTACCTTTTTCTTAAAAGGCTTTGCTTCGCCTCGATTACAACTTTCGCCTCCGCGAGAACACTGCGCCCGCGGTGTACACCGACGCCACCGCTTTTCCTTCTTCCTGCGCCTCTCTGCACACGGCCGCCTGATCATGAATATCTGAGGTATTGAGAGCGGAAGAAAGACAAATGTCTACTATTATAGTTTCGTACTCTACGTACTTATATTATTATTTCTAAAGAAGAAGATTCCAAAACGATGCGAAAGCTATCTTTAGAAAATTATTTTATTGTGAATAACTTATAAGTAATGAAATACTAAATCATACACATATTACATGAAAATATATTTAATTTTAAATTTAAAACTCGAAATTCTTAAATCTGATCACTGTATATTGAAAAACTTCTCGAATAAGCTTTTCACCGGTCGTTCTGTATCTATTGTCGTAACGTTTGTAACGTTTAGTTGCAGATAACTGAATACAAGCTGACGTTTGGGCTGTCAAATAACCTAATGTCTTCAGCTAATTGCAAATTTAACGGGTTTTTCACGCTTCTTAATGATTGTGTTATTTGGAAAGCAGTCCTCGAGAAATCGATACTTTATCAGTCGCATTTGCCTTAGAACCGATACCATATTGTGGTTGAATTTCGAAATTGTGATCGCTTCTGAAAATGGACCGATCACAGAATCATGGACAAAGATGGTAGATAGTGAAAACAAACAACAAGAAACAAACACTTAGTTACGTATGCTCAACTAAATGGTATTAAACAATATCCTGTATCCTCTTGGACAATCTGAACATTTCCTACTGTGTGCATAAAACGTATTGAAGAGCATCGTTTCCGGAATTTAAAAATGCGTGGATTATCTCCATGCCAGTCTACGATGCTTCCTCCTTGCGTACTTCAGTGGCGAAATAATGTTGTTTTAACTTGCATGCTAAACGACAATTTCCCGGGTATAAACGTTTCCTATCCGTTTCATTTTCTATTTTTGCGATGTTTTGCTTGCCAGTACGTGAAACGCTTTGCATCGATGGGAATTTGTGATTAAAAGCTTGAAACAAGTCGCGTAACGTGTGTTCCGCTATTAGGCCTACGGATTGAAAAGAAGTTTTTTTCCATACACACATACGTACTCATTACTTGAACAGTTATATTTCTGAGCATTATCATGCTTGACGGACTTAGATACGTGTTAGAAAATAATGGCCACAGACACTGGACGCAGCGACAAATATTCTCTGCGTAATGTCAAAGAAGCTAATAGATAGGAATCGTTGTCACATTAGTGAGAAGAAATTGAAAATAAAAAAATGTCGTAACGCTGTCTTTGCTAACCTTTAGAGCAATGTCGCTTGTTGCGAGTCCGCGTCTTGCGTCAAAGAGAGTGCAGTTCTGCGTCATTGCCATTGCGGAACGCGGTATACTCGGCGTCGGGGATTAGATGCGAACTGGGTGATGATCTCATGGTTCGTGCGAGGCAGTAAACGGGGTGAAGCATTTTGAAGTTGGACCTTGGCGGCGCTTTCAAAGAAATCGATTAATGTGGAAGTATTGTAAATCGAAGTTAGGATAATCGAATTGTCTTGGTTCCAAATCCCAGGTTTTATTTGTATACTGATGCTCTCTTGCCCAGTACTTCGTAATGTATTCTGGATTCGTCGTTATCTGAAGGTTATTCATGTAGACCTCCTATATTCTTTTGCGCTTCGTCATTGAATCTTCCTTTCCTGCTTGTGTATGTATTAAATTACTCTTTAATAAACACAAGCCAGGTGTTGTTCGGTCCATGCACAGACAATGCAATGAAAAGCGGCAGTTAGCTCTTCTCTATTATGCCGGTAGGACGGTGGCAGTGTTCGTAGAAAGAGTTACTTTAAATTAATACCAGCACGACCCCTACAAACATTCCACACTTTGTGAATTACTATTTTAAAAAAGGAAATACTTCATACCGGATCCTTTTTCAAGCGGGCAGCCCTTCAACTATACGTTATGGCATAATGCGCCCTGCATAATGAGTAAACATTCTAATATTGCTAGGCGTCGTGATTAAAATTGGCTGAAAATCAAATAGTCTCTTTAAGTTTATAATGGAATATTATTTCAGTCTGTATTCGTTCAATTTAATTATTTATAGATTTCGAGTTATTCCTCATATCTGTCCACCCATTGTATGGAATTCGGATCTCCAAAGAGCTACATCTCCAAAAATGTTTTAGAATGTTCAAAAAGTCTCATTTTGTAGAATACTGCTTAAGAAACAACCTTCTTGTCTCACCTATATCCCCACTTGACCCCGCATGTCCCCTGTCGTTTCACCCCCCCTCCCCCCAAACGGACCAGTCCTTAAAACTCGTATCCCTTCGGGACACAAAAAACGGTGATTAAGGATCTTAGTATACATCGTTTGGATGTTACGCGTGATTTCAATGTTGCAGTAACCCGTTCCCTTCGTCATAATCTGCAAACTTGTATTTCTTTCGTCTGTAATCTATTTGATTCAGAACTGGGGAGTAATTCCGTATCCAGCAGTAGCACAAGTACAGAGTTTTGTGTTTTATAAATTGTCAAAAAAACGTCTTCCATCCTCATCATATTATATATACAGAAGGTTATTGAATCTCCAGAAAATCATTACATGATTATCCAGGTAACGGAATAATTTGTATAATTACAAATTGACTTCAAGGAAATCGAGGTGTTTTTTCTCTTGAAAAAATTGTGCAATTAAGTAAAATAGGTTGTACGCATATTTTAATTCAATTAGAAAACTTGGGATCTTGTAGAAATACAAAATGTGAAAATTAAAGTATATACCCTTCTAATACAGATAATTAGAAGGCCAAATGTAAAATTATAAAAATTCTCTGCGTACGGATAAATGATTAAACCATCGAAACAAAAGAAAGTAAAATATCCCACACGTGGTCATAACAATTTGGCCAAATGTCTCAAGCCTTTGAGACACAAAATGGCGATGGGCATGATTGTGGACGAGATGAAGGTAATATGACTTTTGAGGTTTCAGAAAGTTTCACATTGCGAAAAAGGAAACAGAAAGAGCGAGGGAGTCACTCCATTAAATGGAGCACATAAATATAGCCTGTCAATAGGAAACGAGAAGTGAATTGTCAAACAAAGCGTTGTTCAGAATATTTCCGTGTAAGCAGATCACATATTAAGAGTACTGAATTTTCTTCCTTTCATTTTAAAACGTGTTAAATTTTGGAGAATATCATCATCTTCCTCTGAGTATTGCAGCCTTTTGTTCAATGCCCGAATCGGAAGGGGGGAAAGGAAATGTTTATCGCTCCCTGAGCTGGTTGGTGGAGTCCCAGATATAGCAAGCGGCGGGCGTGTCGCTTTGGCGGCCGCGGTTGCGGTCGTATGTGTGTCTCAGTCGCGGACGTGCGTTCTGGCGGAGCGCCCCGCACCGACGGTCGCCATGGACGCTTATAGCGGGCGCCTCGGGGCGCTGCAAGCCAAGGCGCTCGACGTGCTGGTGGACAGGCGCGTGCGATGGGAGGGCATCTGCAACAACAGGGTGGGCAGCTGCCACTCCCTGCTGCAGGTGGGTGATTGGCCCTTGAGGGGCACTTTGCGTTAAAGTGTCCATACGCGTGCCAGTCCGGCTCGCGAATCGGGTTAGGCGCGGCGACTAATGTCCTCCAAAAATTGTCCGTGTGAACAATGGAGCAGGTAGTGGTGAGTTTACTGTGGGGGCGGGCGGACAGGTTAACAATATATAACGATCGGTGGGAGCCAGGCTCGGTTTAAAGGTCCTGACCACTGTCATGCAAGGTTAGCAA
>BOPP01000003.1:14919591-14965818 GCA_017312745.1 Gryllus bimaculatus
ACGTTAGGGTCTAGGTTTAAAACATTTACGCCGTAAGCACCGTTTCAATGAGGAGAGCTAGCTGGCGGACAGTCATCTAGCGAGCGACTAACGTCTGGAAACCCTTGCGGTCTGCGCGGAAGACGATACGGTGGCCAGCGGACTGCCCTGACCCACTTGCCGGTTAGCAACAAATCTTTGAATCAAGACAGCAGTCATTGGATGCCGAGGGCAAGGAAACTCGCCGTCGAGTTTGGATTGTAGGTGTCGTGCTGTGCGATGTTATAAACATAATATTTCTTTCTGTTAATTTATTTCCGCCAGTCATAAGACAAAGCTTCTGTTATAATGATATCTTGCTTACACATCCTTGAATCAGATTTAAAAGAAACAAATGCTCTCTCTCGTCAAATTGTTGACATATTTAGTCTACCTGCGTGGCGCCATTTTGTCTTCTTTCGCGGTCAGCGTCTGTCGCCTTCGTCAACGCGTGTCCTCGTACGCTTCCAAGCCTTCGAGCATAGTCAAGAAGGCTGCGCTTGCCAGCTTCTCGGACAAGCGGCGCTTTACGTGAGATTCGATTTCATCGAAAAGCGGTTGGGGCGTCAACCACCTTCGCCTTCAGGTCTGCACATTTTCCTCGCCTATTTGGATTTGGACTAGTTGAATTCCTAAGCAAGCGCGGAAACTGGAATGTGCCCTGTGAATGTGTAATCTGAGTGTTTTATTATTGTGAAACATATTTCTAATTTATTGAAAAGAGAAAGTGTACGGAGTTAAAGTTTATACCAGCCATACAAACCGGATGATCAGTGATCAAATGTATCATAAACACTATAAAATCGTTCTGTGGATTACTAAAAAACAAATGCATAAACCTTATTTAATCTCCATAGAAGTATATATAAAGTAATAATATAAAAAGTAGCATATAAATACAGAAATGCATGGCACAGGTTAAAAGTTAAATAAATGGAGGGCCGATTTCATAATTATTTTATGCTAGAAAAGGAACATGCCGTGTAATAAGCACTCGCGATTGTGTTTGAGAGACTCTTTCATATAAATGGTGGTTTTTGTTCCGTTTTTAGACTGTTGGTAAATAAACACTTAAATTTTCGGAAAATTTCGCTTCTACATTGCATTTGATGCAACGCAACCTTCTTTACGTTCTTGCTACGAAACCTAGGTCTGAAAATAATTAGCACAGCAATGAATGTGCAGTCACGTCGGTAATACAACTGTCAGGTGGATATTTAAAACTTCAATGTCTACTTGGGGAGCTCAGCTTGTTCTTATATTTTGAGTAAAATATTTTTTCAGATTTACAACTGCATTCATCAACGCTCTTAGATCAAGTAATGATTCCGTTTGCTGTTATTCTCTTACTACTTGAGATTGCACGAACTACAAAAATGAAGAATATATTCTTATTTTGATAAATATGATTTTTATATCATCATTCATGCAACCATTCATTATACAATACATAATGGGTGGTATGAATAAAAGTAAGCAAGTACTCTTTGCTCCGAGTTTCCGAGATCCTACTCAATTTCATATGAATAAAGTGGGTAAGCAATTGCTCAGTCTGTGAGCGTACTCTCAACTGGCGAGCAAATGCTCAGAATTGGTATGAATAAAGTTAAGCGTTTATTCTCTAGAGTGAGCACTTGCTCCAAAATTTCAGAGGGACCTTAGTAGCAGACTTACGTTTGAAAAGTAAGGTTAAATTGGCCGATTTTTTTACCGCACATGCAGCGGACTAAAAAAATTCAAGATAAGGCGAAATTCTCGTGATGTAGACTATTAGAATCTTTGCCGGTTCGAAAAGACAATGTATGGTTGGTACGATTTTTATCGGCGTTTGCTTTCAGGCGCGCTTTCATATTGCATATCTTCTATGTTAATTGGCCATCGGCCTGTACTATCACTTGTTCACGACGAGCAAATGCTCGCAAGACATGAGTAAGTTCTTCGGAGACATACGAAGTTTTTATTCATACGAAATGGAGCTTCTGCCCAGTGCCGCGGAGTAGACTCACTTTGCTCCAGAGCAAGTACTCGTGAGCACGTGCTCATGTTTATTCATATGACTCAATTGAATAAAATCATCAATTTATTCTCTCAATTCTCTCCGTAAATAAACTGTGTGTCATGTACAAGTCAAGTGTCATGTCAGTATTCGAAAGTAAGTCTTATTATTTACGGAATCTGGAATGAATCATGGTGATCCATTTAATTATATCTTTATGTAACTAAAGTTAATTCTTATGTATTAAGTAAATGATAATTACATTTATGTTTATTTTCGATTTCATAACGTTGTTACTATTTCCTTTGTATCAAGAGGCTGCACCCTCGCATACTTCTGATTTTTTTTCCGTTTAAATCAAGCTTCTACGTGCGTATGAACTTACAAAATACTACTGCATGAGGACTTACAGAATATTACAAAACGAGGGAAAAAACACTCTCAGTACTGTCTTTGATAATGGTGCATCCGGGAAATGTGCATAATAGTACAAGAACGAAATTAATCGTGTAATTCCGTGCTTTTTTATCTTAAAAAACACGGAAATATTTGTTTCGAAAAAAAGTTAATGAAATGAGTGTAAGCCACAGGGCTGTGTCGAATACGAAAGTTGCTCCCGCTCCATTTTTTCTTGATGTAATAATCCAAATAATGTACGATGTGTCATGGAGTTCATATAAACACGCGACTTAAAATTATACTGATGTTTAAATCATACATTTGATCACTGGTTGCATCAGTCTTGTGAAATTTCTCACGATATACCACACTGTGGAGGGATAATTGTTTTGGAAACCGAATAGAAACAATGCAAAAAGAAGTCCATTATAATATTATCGACTCACAAACATTTGCAGTTAGATTTTTGTAATGTATTAATATTAATTCTATCTAAATTATTCAGTGTAGTATGAACTTGAAAGTGTAGTTATGAACGAAGGGATCACAAATGACTGTAATAAATGGAACCTTCTAACCTCTATCAGCGACTAGGGACTTGCCACCTCGAATATCGCTGCTTGTATAATATTCAAATACGCACTGAAGTAAAGTTTGGCATTCGTTCCGGCGCAGTTTAAGCGAAGTAGTAATGAAATATTTTCTTTGAAATTGTGAGTGATTCTCTTCAACTATCAATGATCGTAACGGTCAGTTTAGAACACTCACTTGGTTGTTCGTGGGCAGTCCCAGTATTTGCAGTGTGACCATGATGTGAACGTCACAGCCGCGTCACGACTAGAGGCGATAAGCGCAGACTTCTCATTCGTTCGGACGCCTCTCGATGTTTCCAAACGCCAGAAACGAGGGTGAGGGGTGAAAGTCCCTAGTTTCCCGGCCTTGAAAGACGTAATTGGAGGAGCGTAGCTGGGACGGTAATTCCTCACGAAGATCTCCCGACTAGAAGTGCAATCGCTCTCTAGTTAGAAGCGTGTGAGCGTTAGATGTAAGGAGTAGAGAATCTTCACAAGCAGTCACTTATTTGTTCGCGAGTGCTCTTCAATACTATGGAAGATTTGTTTGTACCTCCTCTCACATCTGAAGCGTGAGAAGCCAGCTGAAGAGTAGTTTTCGTGATTGTTTTTACCGGGATTCCGAGTGGAGGTCTAGCAGTTATCAGATTCACCGAGTTTGAAATAGCTACTTAGTCGATTTTGTTCGATACATCGAAAGGTTAGGTTGTGATCGCCACGAGAACCGGCCGCGAGCGCCGCTAAGAGACCGTGAGTGACACCTTGACGCCCCACGTGATCGCCCGAGGCTCTGGAACGCTATTCTCGGCGGCTGCAGTCCCAAGCTGAGCGGACGCGTTGCTTCGGAGGAGCAGATGACCGCCGATGGGTTGGGTGACGGACTCCGTGATTCGCACACCATGGCATCGCCACGGAGTCTGTCCGACACGTTCTTCCTCATGGAGAGGAGGAGACTGAGTGACCAGGTACATAACGAAAGGCGACATGTTTAATGACGTCATTCATGAGAGCTCTGTAGAAAACGCGCGTATGTCTTGACGTAACAGTGTCGAGATTACGGTGAATGAGAAATGTTGGTTCGGAAGGTCGAAGTGTATTCAGAATTTGTGGCAGTTGTGTACTATACTGACGTTTACTCTTCGCATCTCAACTTAAATTGCGTGTCAATAGAAAATATACTTTGAAGGATACATGAACCGTGTTGTCAGTGTAAAATGCTTCAGTTTTAGTTATGTTGCAAATTGAATTTGTAATCACAGACGGTTAGAAGAAAGTTCCCGATCGATTTCATCCGAAAATTAATATGCCTTAAGCGTTTGTTTGTAGAAACGTATGATGGAAATAGTGTTTGACTTCGAGGGTGGCATTGAAGCTTTGCTAATGTGTTACTAATATGTTCTACGTGATTCTTCATACTCGTGAATAGTTGTTATTAATAATTAGTCTAATAAATTATCCTACAACTGAACGCAGTGAAGTAATTTTGCCAAATTTTGATCTAAAGAATTGAGGGTTTCGCACTGCCGGTGTAATCTTTTAAACGTAGATATTTATTGCAACGTTATCACACTACAAATATGCATAAAACAGAACGCGGCCATAGTGGCAACTTCCTTTTGCTAGGTTGTACTTTCGTAAAACTAAGGATTCATTCTCACTCTGATGATAAAGAGAAGGCCTGACACCTAAGAGAAAATCAGGTCAAAAACCATTTTCATTTTCGATTCATAATGCAATATTATACTGATATTGCAATTCGTATTTTGATAAAATTATGTATTTTAGTTTAGCACCTAAATTTGTTTCATGGCATGTTTGCGAGAAAATAGTGATTTTTTCTCGAAACTATTATCAAGTAGAAGAAACAATATTATGTTGTAAGGCTCATAATCATTGTTTGATTTTTAATTTTTCAAAGAAGCATACAATTGATGCCATTTTGGAACCTTTAGCTAGTGCATATACTCCCGTTAACTTGCAAACTCTTGCTCAGTAAGAACCTGTTGTTGGAGTTGAAAATGCTGAGCCATCCACATGCAAGGGAAGCCCCGGGGATTCGCAACGTGAGATGAATAACACCTGAAGTTTCTTACCCCTTGATGTTGACTCACGCATGCCAACGCTGCGAGACATGTACGAGTGGACATGCACCATAAACGAGGGAGGAGCGTTGAAAGCAGGTTTAGCAGAAAGTAAAAATATAAATATTAAATATGACATTTGAGATGTATTTTGGTCCTAAGAGGGTAAATATTAATTAGTGAGACGAAAATTTCTCATTAGTGTTTGCATCGATATATGAACCAGAGTTCAGCCGTGTGCATGAAACGTGTGGAAACATTGATCATTGCATTTCTTCAGGAGTAATCTTATTTGCCCTTTTACCTCTCCCCTAAACTCTTTAATATTTCTCCTCCATACGTTAACTGCTGAATGTTCCACCGTATGACTGCAAAAATGTGATGTTCTATCATGATTTGAACACGAAATTTCATTGCTTCATCTGCGAGTACATCGTACCATTTAGTATTTTCTCCCAGATGTATTTAAGAATCGTGCAACTACTGAACGATTACGATTATGTTACGATTTAGTTACGACTGAGAACTTAGCGCATTTGTTACCTTTCGGGATATGTTAAGTGTCACAAACTTCAGAATAAATTTAGAAACTTCAATTCATAATGCATTTTATTTGAAATTTGCGTCTCTTTCCGAATTGTCGGAACATAGTCTTAAAACATTGGATATCAACTGACATTTTTAAGTGATTTGCATTAGAATTATAAAGAGCAAACTCTTTAGAGGAATTATGCGATAATTCGAATTATCCAGTGTTGAATTAATCAGGGTCCTCTAAGTAATAGAAACGGAGATGAACGCTGACGGCGGAGAAAAGAGGAGGAAGGAATCATGGAGCCGTGAATTCTGAAATCTCTTGTGCGAAGGGAAGTTGCGACTGAGCTACCGCCTGCAACGCATTCCTCTGCGCTGAATACAGACGCGATCGCTGTCAGTGAAGACGGGAGCTACAACTCATTGAATGAGTGTTTAATGAATCATTGTTTTGAAACGCGCGGAGCAAACCCATTCATTCGCTTGACAGTGAAGTCGTACGAAACTATAGAAGGTGAAGTTGTAAGCGTACGGTGAATTGTCTCGGTATAAACGTACGAGCTCTATATACCTTTGAAGTTTGCTCTTGTAAATTCATGCTGAATCTTGACCTAATCAATCGCTCTTGGAGCTGCAGCTCCCCTCCTACCCATAAGCCGATGACTCGCATTCACAAATGCAGTTTTTACTAATTTTCTTGAGTGATTAAAGTCTTTCAATATCACAATTGGAAACGAATAAATAATTATAAATGACCAAATAAAAAAATAATTTTTTAACTCAGCACAGATGAAAACTTATTTACTAGAAAACTTTATGTTAGCTGTACTTGCACAAATAGCCCATTTCCCCTAGAAAAGAAGGGAAGAAAAATTAAATAGTTCAGGAATAATGCAGTGTCCTTCGAATTGTATTACTCATAGATACCGAATAATTCGTCTATTATAGTGATGATACTTTCAGTAAGGTGAAATAGGATAATAAAAGTTTGTGGACATACTTTTTTATTCATAAAACCAGAGCTTATGTAACCAATTAATTAAACCAGACTTGAGTAATAATTGGAAATAAAATTCCATTGGCTATGAAAAGTATTCCTTAGATCATTATTCTACATCTCATCTATATTATCATTTAGTTCCTGAACATTTCCAATCATCGTAAGCGTAAATTCAGTTTTTATTGCCGACTCGTTTGCATCCATCCCAGAGGTAAAATCTTGATTCGCTGACGCGATTTATTTCGTGGGGAAACCTACCGATGACGCAGCACGCGTTTGAATCCCACCCACGTTCGATTGTTGGCGATTTCCTCCTTGCCAGCGCTTTCCGAAGGGGGACCCCGTGCGCGGGGAGGCTCCGAGGCGTCGCAGCGCGATGGCCAGCGGCCGCCGCGCGAAGAGGTGCGTGGTCTTATTTGAACCGAAGCACCCATCCGTGCGTTCCTGAAGGCCGCCCTCGAAGGCTAGACCCCGGAGATGATGTAACGAACTAGCTTTTCAAGAAAAGCGAGGTCACGGTCTGGATTCCGACCAGGGGTGGTGTCTTTGGATCAGATACCGGAACCCACTCTTTGACAGCCTCTACAATCTTAATGCTGGGATAAAGTAGATGAAGTTTTGTTACATTTTTAATGAAGTGGTATTATATGTGTTATTGAGAACAAAAATGGGGGAAACAATTTTTTTTTAAATTACAAAATCCGAGATGGTGTGAATATTAACGGGTTGGCAAAAACGGGAATATTCACGGGTTGTTTATTAACATTATTTATGTCTACTCAGTTTTCTAACATCTGCCACAAATGCATTTACTTTTATCTGATATTATCAGATACCATACTGATATTATACGTAAACTTTTTTTATTTTTCTAGGTTATTTCGTTGGTATATTTTATCTGAAGAGCTTCGTTCCGTATATTCCGTATATTTTCCCAGTTTTCAAGCATTGGGGAAGGGCGAAATCTAGTGATTCTTTTTAAAATTTGTTGAAAAAAGTTCATCTTGTTTCATTTTCATAAATTTTCCCATTATTATTCTAGCTCATATTCTATTTACAATGTGAAATTGTGTAAAAGAAGCGATAGAAATAGGAGTTGAACAAAGAAAAGGGAATATCATCGAAAGTAGAACTAATTGTCAGTTCTAATTTTACATTAAAAACTATTTCTTATTTAAAGAAAAAATGCAGAATCATTCCAGAAACTTAAAATCATTCCTATATTCAGAGTTAATGAAGTTATTAATTCTAATAATATTTAATAAGGCTTTCATTTCCTCGTTAGACAGTTAGGGTGCAGTTAACGTATTCTCAAGAGGAAAAGGATTACGTTGCAAATTTTGTTTTCTGCTCGGTCACGCTTCTGTTTTGAAGGTGCATTCTAGTCGCACGTCGTCTTTCAAACTTTTGCCCGCCATCCTTTTCCATCGGCTCTTCGTGAACGGCAGCCGAGGCCGCTCGTGCGGCTGCAGGCGTTCGCGTGCTGTGCGCGGGGCGCCCTGCGAACTCTCCGCCAGCGGCGATGCTTTCGCGCCGGCCGGCGAGAAGGCGAGCAGGCTCCGGCGGCTGCGGCCGCAGGCTCTGCCGCTGAGCTCTCGCGTCTCTCCTGTCGAGGCGCCGCGCCGGCGGGCGGCCTTCGCGTGCCCTGGCGGCAGCGGCGCGGCGTCCTCTGCGAGCTTTCGCGACGCGGCCGTTGACCCCGCACGCGCGACCAGCAAGGCGGCTACGCCAGCGGCTGTGGTTCGGGAAGGGTTGGTTCGTGGTTAGGGTGGAACGAGACAGTTATGGAGCGAGGGGTATTACGGTCTTGTTGATGGTTCAAATTATTAAATAACTAAAAAATGCAATTAAAAAAAAAAGGCCCAGGATGGAGAATATCCTGTGAAGAAATGAAACCGCTCTCCAAGGTTGTAAATGAACCCTAATCGCCTCTCTAGTTGGCCTGGGGATTACGAGTACACAATCGATATCAAAACATAAGACCCGTAACTCGTTTTATTGGAGTTATTTTAAATCTTCTGGTATAACATACGTAGATTTCGTCAATCAGCGTGTAGTAGTTCGCCTAGTTTATTTGATTTACAAATTGGTCTTAATGCAATCGTATCTTTCGAAATATCAATTTTTAAACAATGTTTTGCGAAGGAGGCGTGACTCCCTGTGACCCGGCCGTCTTTGATTACTGCAGAAGGTTTCCGTCCTGAGGAAGCTCCAGACAATAGTCCCCCCCCCCTCATCTTCCCGATTATTAATCTTAGAGACTTATTATGTGCGATACTTCGCGATTTTGCGACGTAAATTGCTAAAAACATACGCATATTTAACTTATATGTTAATTAAGTTAATATTAACATTATAAATTAAGGGAGGGGTTTTTGACAATTTTCCCTCCCTTAATTTTAGATCTAGTAAGTCGATTTAAGTTTTTAATTGCATGAGAGTTGCTAGGTCAACTTCAGGACTATAAATGCGGCTGAAGATAAAATCTCGTATGTTGACAAAGGATGTTTTGGACAATAAAAGTAATTATTCAAAATGGTAAAATGTGAAGCTTTAGATCTATATTATAGAAAATGCTCTACGCCACATAGGTGAACTGTAGCATTCATTTCAATTATCTGCGAAGTTATGATCAAAGGACTATGCAAGAGTAAGGTGACTTCGTACTCTCATTTCAGTAAAATCTACGTTTGATTTCCGTATTAGGTCTCTTAAGAGAGACGTCGTGTGTTCAACAATTCAAGCCTACTGAAATATAACGTAGTTTATACAAAGGCAAACTGTTACAAATATATGCGGAGAATGTTTAGATTATGTAAAAGTTAATTAATTTACGTATTAACGTTCGGCAAAGATCAGAAATCGTCCCTCAGAGATTTTAAATATTACATCTAATTGAGATTTGGAGACATTGTAACTTTCTCTGAAGTTAATTAATTACAGGTTTTGCCTTTGTATTTTATTTTCACTGCTAAAGGCTGGCGTGACTTAAGGAGATGGTTTGATGATGTTTTCAGTAATGTGTGATGTTATTAGATGCATTCGTATTTTTAAAACAAAAATTCGCGAACTGGATATATAAAAAGATGACTCATACTCTAGATGACACCCTGTAAAGGTCATTCACCCCTCAAGACTCTTCCTAGTTTTTGCTTCAGCTGTGACTCAGTCTTGATGGGGCGAGTTTCTTCACGTTTTCCCTGTATTTGAGGCACCCTTCGTACTCACCGTTGGGCAGTGATTCATTCAAGGCATTCGTAATATGGTTATTGAATGTTTATTTAGAAAAATGTGCATTAATTAATGGCGTTACACGATGTACTCTGCGTGTAACATTGAGATGCAAAATTTAGTCTGAATATACTGCTTCTGCATTTGAAGTTTTTTTTACTCTTTGTAAACCGTTATTGACACTAAACCCCTGTAAATGTATTCATGTATAGGGAATATCTTCCAGGGCTGCCTCCAACATATTTAAGAATAAAATTGTAGAATTTTGTCGCTTATGCTATCAAGAAATCAGCTTCTGCACAAGCATTCACCAGCATATGTAATGCTGCGACATGCATCACCATCATGCGTTATTCGAAAATAGGATGCGCCCTCGGCCCTTAAATTATGATTTTCAAGCCCCCTTGTTGGTTAGGATTCGTAGGTCGTAGTCTACTCGCCACGTAAAGTAAGGCATCATTTCAATTTAATTAATCTTCAAAATGAGACTTTTTGAATGCTACAGTACATTTAGCTCTTCGTGGTACCACCACTCAATAGAGATTCTTATTGTACAGAGAATAATTAGAGAATAGTTAATTGTATTTGTTGTAGAATTTAATCTCGATATCTCGTAAGTATTCTTGTTCATAAACGGATAGTAATGTTAGTGTTTACCTACGCATAATCCCGGGACTTCTGATTTAACACACAATTCAGGGCCAGCTATTCGAAGTTGGATTCTTGTATGAAATGTTTACAATGATTTTTACGAGAAATATAGAATATTCTTATGGATCCAACTAAAAATAATACGTTCATTTGTCACTTATCAACTAGTAAGCTGAATTTGCTGTAGTTTTTGACGTAACCCAAACAGTGCCACAATCCAGACCTTTCTCCTGCTTCGTCAGGCGTTGACATTTGTCATTCCTATATCTCTTCATTTCTTGCTGTTCGCATATTAGAACATTTTGTATTTTGTTAGTTGTATAGCACCCTTTAAATTTAACTGCTTGTACTAGCTTTGTGCTGTGAAATTTTTGACGAAGCTACGTGAACTAGGCAACAAACTCGTTCGCTGTTTTTGCACGAGTGCTCCTTGTCTCCGTGGTATGTGAGGTCGGTCGCATTTTTTCCGGTTTCTGTTCGGGGCGGTCGGGTGCGAGTGTAGACCAAGAGTTCTGCAAGGGCGTGCGCTGAAGCTCAGTGCAGTTGACGCAGCGACAGCTTTCTCAGCTGCATTCCGTTCGGGGTAGGCTTTAATTTCGCTTGGCTGTGTCCGGATTGCAGAGGTAATGAAATTTGTATACACTCGTTACTTCTCGAACGCTGGCGCATTGTGACTGAGAAAGAGCAAAGAAATAACGCTGAAAATGGCAAAATGTGCAGATTCTACAAGCGTTTTCCCTATTGATGTTGCTAAAGAAGCAACTTTAAAGTTGCAAATGAGATTGTCTGACTACCCCTTTAGAGTAATGCTCGAAAGATAATACTACTCGTCGTTTTAATATGATTGCTCGTTTATTATACTGGAAAATATTATGTCGTAATTTATACTGTAGCGTGGTTAATTCACTACTTTTTTTCTAATTAAGAAGTTTAGGATTCCAAGGCAACACTGTTGAATCTCGTTCGGTATTAGTCAGTGCCTACAATTAGTACGTGGTTTGTGTAATGGAACCGGGCTAGTAGTGATAAACTTCATTAGGATTTTATTGACAGAGTAATGTACAACCAACGTAATATGCCAGAAATACCTTGTAGATATCACATTAAGTATTAAATAATGAAAACTACTGTAATAATTGAAGTATCTATAATCGTCTAAGTTTTACACGGAAAAAACGTTATTAATGGTAATATAAATATATTGAAGAGATACGAGTTAGGCAATGTACTTTTCCATAAAAAGAAATCGTAGATTGTCAAGGGCAAAAAGTCTAACAACACAGTATGTAAAAAAAGAATTCACGAAATTCGCCTGCAACAATTGTCTTGGAAACGTAAATATAAGAAAACGGTGGTTCTTCAGAATATTAACGCGCGAACTGTTCGGAATTTTAAAATGCTATTTGACTGTGTTGGACCTTTGGCGATTGGAGAAGTATCTGAGAGGAGAGCGCTCTTTATTTATTTCAGCTAGAGCTTTTACAAGGCTGAAACGTACAAAAGAATTGGATCGTATGCAAGAATTGTTGAATGCGAAAATGCTTCTCTACTGAAGTGGTTGATATTCTGTTAGTAGCTGAGTAATGCAAGAGTTATATTCATGCACTGAGGAATTTCTATTTTATTTTGAGGTTTCTGGGATGCCCTACATCTATCCCCGAGGTAATTCGATTCCATCGGCCTCGTCGGATAATACATTCGTATGGACATTTCGCTTGAAACGCGGTATGTGAGATCGGCGTGTTATTTGGCAGTCGTGACCTATAAACATACTGAGGCCTCCTGAAGTGTAGGCCTTAGATGATTCTCTTGATGTTGCAACACTGACCTCGACCTCTGTTACGTCATTGTTAAAACTGAGTGTAATAAAAATCAAACGCATCGAGTTCCAGAAACGTACCTTCGAGAATGAAGTTTTATGGTTATATGCAAATTCTAGAAAACTACTACACATGTCATTCGATACATACCAAGCGTCAATGAAATTAGTTTTTAAAGTTTTGACATAATCTTTTTCTTTAATATAGTCTTATCTTATTAATGGGATTCAATGAAAAAAAAATGTTTTTCAATTACTCTTAATGTATCGCCAAACCACAATTTTAATGAACATCAATTAGTAAAATACAATGTATTTGGATCCCGTTCTGAGATTGCATACAAGGCATTGCATCTAAATGAATTAATCGTACACTGATGTATTCCAGTGGTCGAGGATTATTGATTTGTTGGTGAAGGAGGACGAATCATGTTTCTCTAGACATTTACAATGTTAAATAACAAGAATTATTAGACTAAAAGTCCTTTAAATTACATAATGGTTAATCACTTAATTCGACTATATCGCTTGCCAATAGTAATCGAGTCTTATTCTTTACCTACTTTAAAAGAAATAAAGACTCTCCGGACATTATCCCTTTACTTTATTTCCACGTATTCTCAAACTTCTTTAATGTGACTTCAAACTGTAATAATGATGTGATCACTTTGTTGTCCTTTAAGCGTGATCCTGATTAGAACACTGAAATGAAAGTAAACGTGATCTTGATTTGAACGCAGTTTATATATTTTTCGTGCATTTTCAAACTCTCATTTATGGATCTGTTCCTTTCGATACTGTATCCCGGCTGAGTAATCTGTTCCCCACCATGGGGTTGATGATTGTACAAAGTCGTTTGCGAATCAATATTAACTTACGATTTCCTTGTCCTCCGTTTGACAACTTCCAACGTTTCGTGATGAGTTAGTGCAGACAGAGATTAATTAGCTAAGTTTGTCGTGCAGTGTTCTATAGTTATCGTTACGAATGTTGTATTTATTTAACGTAAAGAAACAATTAAGAAACGAATACATTGTCGGGAGAGAAGGAACGTGTCCAGAACCAAGCAAGTGACAAACTCTAGAACTGGTCAGTGGGCCAAGAGAGACGATGTAAACGAAATGTAAACGATGTCACAAGAACATATACATATTTAAACATATAAATAGTATTTCTAGAGGCATTTACAAGTATAAAATTGCGTGGGTTTTTACATTATTTTGGTTGCGAAATGTTACATACATAATACGAGAAAAGGTTGGAGAAGAACAGTAGTTTCACCGCCAACCGCGAGAGTTCGCTCCCCTTCAGCCTTGCGAATGCAGTCGGTTGCGCAACGTGCCGCCTCGCCTTGCCTCGCATCGGTGGCGGCGGCACCGGGTTCAAGCCTCGCGCTGTCGGCCGCGCGTCGAGTGACCTCGCGTTCCAGACCGCTCGCTTCCTCATGACGCATCGCCCCCTTAGAACTGCATGCGGTAGCGTGGGAAAGACGCTCAATCATTGTCATGTGCCACCTGTCTTTGCTTCGAAAGCCGCACCCACTAACAAAAGGGAGCTAGTTTGCTGGCAATATCTGTTCTCCCCCCCCCTCAATTGTACGATATGGGTGTAGGTCAGTTATTGGTTTTCTGCGGATAGAATCCTACTTCCCTCCTGAATACACATACAGTGATATTTTTTGTTATAGTCGATCATTTTCTACCTCCAGCGCAATAGGGATTTTTGAAATATTTTTTCTCAAAATGACTTCTTTTATAGTAAGTTTTAGATCGTTCCTGCATTGAATGATATAATATTTAAAGAACCCAGGTGAAAGTATATCACTTGCTTTGAAATTAAACGTGCTGCAATCAATTGTCATCTGCTTCACAGGCAGGGCAGAGGATCGTAAGAAACTGTGCGGACTCGTACAGATCTCAGGTTCACTTTTCCAGCAGATGTATTAAACAAGGAGCAAATAATCGGACAATATCTGCTACGATTTGAACGGAATTTAATCGTTAAATTGTTGCTTTGTTTAACTTGGGAGAACGGAAGCTTTTCAATGGAATTTTTACAAAATGTCTTCCTCGTAATCCGAAAAGCTTTTGCAGTACTGGAGGGAAGAAAAAAAAAAAATCGTTGATGCCTGAAAAAGGTACACATTTCTTCCTCCGTTGAAAGTTCTTTTATTACGATTACAAGATTACAAGTGAAAGGCGTGTTATGCCATGCTTGCGAATTGGCATTTTGTGTGTGCCGATCCGTGCGGTTGGCTGTCGCGCTAGCGAGACCGCCGCGGGACGTTTCGTGTCTGTACTGCAGTGCGATCGACTTCTCTTCAGACCTTGTCCGAATCGCCCGATACTTTTTCCATCTCTCCCAGAGCCGTGTGAAAGTACACCTGACGGTAGAGCGTTGTGTCACCGTTGCGAAAATGCAGTTCTTAAATTCCTAACTGCTGTAATCATCCGTAGTAAACCGGCCTACTTGTTATATCCTGGTAGGTTGTTTTATCATCGTAGTATATACTGTTGCAATCGTCATGTGAAAAAAAGTTGTGTGTAGTGATGTGGTCTTAATCTCTAGCTTATAATAGGGAACAAGATTTGGATCAACTGTGCTCACTAGTATCCATAAAATAATATCAATTCAAGGGGTATAAAAGCAGTTTTGTTTATGAAATGCAAGGTGGCGGTAGATGTGCGCAGCCTAAAATGGGGTGGTAGGGAGGATCGACTCCTAGCTTTGTCGCTTTTTTTTTTTTTAGGGGTAGGTCGAACACGTTTCATTAATTGTAGCCTTTTTCAGCCGATTTCGTATTTATTGACGCATTTTTAGGAGTTTCTTTGTGGGTATCGAATCTGTGTTGCCACGTCCGAAAGTTCACGCTTTGGCCCAGAATTTGTCTTATACAGCTAGTACACTGTAGGTACACAAGGTACTTTTGTACCTTTTTTGGAGAGGGGAGTGAAATTAAGAATTTTTCATATTTTATTACATATTTTTTATTTAATACTTTTAATGTAATTCCATTCAATTAGATAATTAAAACGTCATAAATAAAAATATGAAATTTTAATGATTTCAAAATAGTGAGTATATGAGTTAATGACTACAGTACAGCATATGCAGGTTGACTTGCAACTAAGAACACCGAAATTATTCTTTTTTTTACAGTATATAGTGGTATGTATATACATACATACTCAGGTGTATAGATACGATAACAATATACTTGTAGACTATAGCCAACAGTTTGTCGTAATGACTGTTAATTTTATTATGTATGTATAGGTTCTATATCACATTGTTATCTTAGAATGAGTCTATAGGTTGTTTGCGTAAGGGTATGGGCTCTTTTCAAATGTTCAGGGGACACATGCCTCGCCGTGTGTCCTCAAGCCTACGAACACCACGGTATGTTAGATAATGGAACCAAACACTCTGTCGTAAGAAACATTTTGGCACTGTTCTGTATTAGTTTTTGATTATAGTGTTTGAAAGCTTTCCAATCTCTAGTATTTATAAAACGAGAAATCAAATAGGTAGTTATCAGAAAAGGATAAATATATAATCCAGTTTGTACGTCTTTGGAGGTTTTTCCATTTCCTTATTGGTTTACCGCTACTTCCGTTTAAGATGTAGTTTTGAAGGATTTTATGTATTCTCAAGAAATGATAATGCCATTTTCTCAATGTGTCTTATTTGCTTTTTTAACTTTATCTTGATGATTATATCTGATTTCAGCATTTCGCGTATTGTCTAAAATTTAATAGCTTGCTAGTGGATGAAAAGTTTTATTTCGATAGTCCCATATGCTCTATGAAGGGTTGCACACGTCGGGTTATCATTGGAACTGACGAAAACGGTGAATGTCCAGGGGCTATAATTGTATATCTTTATATAGGTTGTAGATAAAATTTTACATTTAGAACCTATTTTTCATCTCTGCCTTTGTCCTTCCTGTTTATATCTGTGGACATTACTATTATGAAATTCTTCCATCCTTTGGCGATGTGTTGAAGTATTATGAAGAGCAGTATCGCAACGTGGGATCACAGCGCGGCGCTTCGCTGCAAGCCACAGAGAAAGTCTGACTGGAGCCTCACTACCGCATGGTATTCGTGTTTGCCTTGACACGCTCCAGGCCGACTGGGTTGTGTTCCGAAGAAAGACCAACGACGTAGTGCCCTCGTAAGGCACTTGAGGAGCAAGAGTCTGCTTTTGTGAATCAAAACGCAAACGGCTTGACACCGAAAATTTGCAATTTGGCGTTGTGAGGAAATACTCAGGCGATTCTATTTATTTACCCCCCCCTTTTTTTAACTTTCGCGTATACGTACGTAAATACGGAGTAGTATACGTAGTAGAGCGAAAGTTATGTAAAGCTGCGGAAAATCGATTTCGAGATTTCAACGGAAATACACGTTTTGGTCTCTCCAGATACCGATAAAGTGTCCTTTTTAAAAAGTCCGTCCGTCCGGTGTTACAAAAACAAGATTTTCTCCAACTTTTTCTTTAAACTTTCTTTAGAGATAGTGCAAAATGTACTCTAGAAGATGACATAAACGCCATATTGCAATATTCTTTAATGTTTTCAAAAAAATACAAAAATGTAATTTTTTGGACTTGTCTCGTATCTTTAATACTAATGTTATTGGCAATTTGTTCATTATTGTATTTATGAGTGCATGTGCGTTAAATAATGTCACATAAAGTTTCTCGTAAACACTATATTTTTCTGTGAAAACGAGCTCAAAACTCCAGAAATGTGCAAACGCCATTTTTTTCAGAAACGGCTCCAAATGTTTTCATGAAACATTTCGAAAGGGTAGTGCTAATTGCACTCTTTAATATGACGTATCGTTCTTTTCGAGTCATTTTTTTGTGTTTTTTCAAAATTTACACAAATGTAATTTCTTTGAAAGATCTTTCACACCGTTTTGCACACATTTCCAGCAATCTGTGGACACTATTGTATTTTTGAGTGAATGTGCTTCGAATGAAGATTTTCGAAAACTCAAAACTTTTCTGTGAAAAAGCTTCAAATTTTGAATTTACAGTAGCGCTTAATTTTTTTTAAATGGCTCCAACTCTTTCATAGGAAATTGCCATTTAGGACGAGGTTTTACTGTTCTTTAATATTTTTAAAGTAATATTTCAGTTCTATTATTAGCAAACCCAAAGATTAAGAAAATTTCAAATGTACTGTGGGCGGCGATAGATGGTAGCTGGCAAGATTATGTAGCAAGTCCGAGTAGCTAGCCGAGACCAAAGGAAATAGAAAACTAATACGGTAACGTCTGTGCCATTCGGTAGCCCCACTAGTTTTATTGTGTGATCTGATATACCCTACCGTTAAAAAAATAGGCACATCAAAGTTACTCTTACAGTCATTACCTCCAAATCTTGAAGTAACGACATACATACTTTCTAGACAGTAATTTAGAAATGATAATGACCCCATCATACATTGGTCGGCCACTCGTTTGATCACGTCTGAAATCCCTTTTCAGAAAAAGGAGAAAGCGATCGGTTCTGAGAATGTTGAATTCGAGCAAGCCGCAATCTCTAATATCATTTTTTGCTAATTTGCAAACCTGTTGCAAATGTACAAGGATTTAATGTTCTTCGATTGAAATTTATGAAGATGTAACGTAATTTATAATTGCGCTAGAAGATCAGAGTGAGTGGAAACGGACTTTTAAAATCTCGCGTGCGTGCAAATGAAAGATGTAATACTGAAGAGTTCGATAATTTATAAAAACAAATTCTTGCGTTACTGCTTATTTTCGTCAATTATGCCGCCTCCAAGTCACAATGCATTTTTTCCCTTATTACTATGGGCAATTCATGTTTCCTTAATGTAGCGTTATATTTTATATATTCCCATTTGTGAACAATACATAATTTGACATGGAAATGAAAATCGATGTTTAGAGAATCAATTTCTTTTTTCGGTTTTGATACTGAAACACAAAACAAGCAACGTCGTGAGCGTAATTTGGATGTGAATGTGTTAGACGCCATTAGTTCCTTACATTGTGGCAAGTTAAGTGAGAGTGGCTTTTTGATTGTAAAGGGAATTAGTCCTTCAGCTAAGCACAAGTACTGTTGAGAAGTCTTGAATCCTAGTTGAGGAATTTGCTGTGGTCAATATTTATTTCAAATTATAGGAAGTTGCTAACTTAAACTTGCCTATTAAATAATAGAACTAACGAAAATAATCTTGGACATTTGTTAAGATACTGGCGTTGAATGAAGAAAAGGACAGTGAGGAGATTGGAATTTATTTCTGACGCTTTTACATTTGGAATTTCGAGGAAATGCTAGCACCCTTTCAGTCGTTCTGCCACCTACCTTTCTAAACATGAAGTTATGAGAAAACTGGGTTAGAACACGCTGCATTGTATTTCCTATTAGTTGGCCGGAATTCATTATCCATTGTTTACGTGGTCAATAGTTATCCTTAGTTGGCTGTTCTCGTGTATAAATGACATGCGTAATTTGTTTTGTTGATATTATATTATATGTTCTGGTGTCCAAGTAATGATATATGAAGAAATATTCTGTATCTACATCTTTTACACAAAGCAAACCAGTACATATATTTAGTATCTTCCACTATTTTGAATCATTCATTTAAACGGTGCCGAAGCTGGTTGTCTTGTGGGGTAGTAGAAGAAGTGAATTCATATTTGGCGTAAATTAAAGACTAAACTGACGGATTCGCAACATGTCACGAAACTTGCTTACAAAATATGTACACGTTTTCATTGCAGAAGGATGTAAAATATCACATCATTAATTTTTGATATTTTTGGACCGTGAACGTAAAATTAGATCATGAAACAATGCATCTCCAAAAATGCAAAACCATGAACTCATCACAAATTATTTTTGAGGATGGGCTTTAGTCTTATTCAGGTGCCTAGTTGAAAAACCCGACTTCTCATGGCGGCGTTTTCTTCGTGCGTTAAAGACACTCTTCGCATCGCAAGAGTAAGGCGACTATCGTGTATTGTAAATGACGGAGAATTGTATTTCTAGCAGTTGCCTCAAAACCTCGAAATTTAAAACGTGAGTTCTCGAGGTTTCGAGAATGTGTTTGCCTTTTTCAAATTCGAATCGTTAGATGAGTCATAGGAGGTACTCGCGCTGTCCCTTTGCATCCTGCATTCGCAAAACTGGCCGGTGGGTTTAGCTACATCGCTTGAGTGAAACCAACTGTTGAGCAAAGTTTGCGCTTCAGTATTCACGAACAAGGTGGTTCTTTCCTGGCTGTGCGGGTGGAGGTGGGTGGGAACAAACAAGGGGAGAGGGGAGTGAGTGACTTCCCTGCGGTTGACTCACCACAGGCTACTGCCGCGTGGTTTCTTCGCTGGTCAGTGGGTGCGGCAGACCGCGCTGTTGTCTTCCTAGTTACTCCTTTTTTCTTTCTTTCTTTCATTCCTTCCTCCCTTCCTTCCTATTTTCCTTCTTTCTATCCTACGTTCTTTCTTAAGTGTTTTTTTAAAGCTTCTGATCGGTAATGGCGTAAAGTACCTTCGGGTTGTTGAGAAAACTGTAGTCATTTCTTCTATTGTGGGAAGAGGGCTGTATGTTGAAAGAAGTATTATCTTTTTTATATGATTGATCCTTGTCTCCTGCACTTTATAATATCGAATCATCATTTGCCGTATGAAAATGTATTCCTGTCCTGTTCGATTATCTTACTTCACGATAGAAAAGTGAATAGTATTGAAATTTGAGTTCATGACGACGTGTTGCTATTAGATTTCTTTCAAAATTTACCTCATCGGTTAGTGTCTGAGAACTTTCCAAGAAACAAAGGTAGATGCTGGTGTAAACTTAAATGCGGCAAAAAAAAAAATCAAAAAAATAAATAAGTACTTTTGATTTTTGTGTATTGAAAACTATGAGGATTTCTCTGAAATGTCAGACTATTAAAACGTATCCTGTAACCGTTACGATTTCCATGCTTATTCACGACAGTGTATTCGTTGGACGTTGTCGACAACATATCTGGTGTTAATGATGCATCATAATTACTATTTTAGGCTGATAGCCACATTTGTAGTTTTCGTGATATCACGCGCGTATGAAAATGTCATGACATGTGAGCTTCCTGCCTCGGTATGCGCGTGTCGCTGTCAGTTTTAAATTCGTGCCTGTATTTTTATGTGATTAGTTCGACTCGTTTTGTGGTGAAAATAACTTACACGCCATCTCTACATTAAACCCATAAAAGGAAAAGGTGAAGTTATAGTCAAGTTCTATATTTATACTATTGTTTCCCAGTTATCCACACACAGATGTGTACGAGTAGAACTGTGTATCTGGCATTCTGTTTCTCTTTGGCCTTGTGCATTTTTTTGGGGGGAGGGATGGAAAGAGATATGGTAATTGTCTGCACACTTAATTTGTTCCTTATGCCAATTAAAAACCTAAACATCGTGACTGGATGTGAAATTAGATGATTTAATTCTTTAGTCCAGTGGTTTCCTTGCAATTGAAATAACTTCTTATGCTTCGCATGTTCAACAAATATTGTGAAGAAATTCTTTCATATATTGCTATAAAAATACACATCATGAAATACTATTAGCGATAATAAAGCGAAAAGCATGAAAGGATCATTGACTGATTCGAAGAGAAAATATTGTTTGGTTTAGGATTGGGAGATTTCGGCATTTACGTTTGATATTCGAGAGTAGTACTGGACGTCCACCGGCGGAAAGAATGCTGGAAGGCCTTGTCTACCTCGTGAAACTCTGCGGCGCTCTTTGAATGTACCTCTTTCAAGCCGTGTCGCGTATTACGCCATGTTTGCGTTCACTCGTTTGACTATACACGCAGGTGGCAGTGGGAGCTAGGAGTAGGGGTGGGATCTACGTTTCATTCGCCGAACGCTTAAAAGGTCGATTAGAGGACGAAAAGAAAGGAAAAGGAAAAGAAGATGAAATTAAAGAAATGGCGAAAAGGGAACACTTGGTGAAGAAATAGAGGAAGTTGGACATGAATGAATTAATGGCAATTAGATGACGAAGAGACGGAGAACACGGATAGAAGAAAGACAGAAGACGAGGAAGGGGGAGTAATGAGGAGATGGACAGGATGAAGGAAGAAGCCTTTGAAGAAGAAAGGAAAATGAATTAGGAAGCTGAAAGAAAGGTGCGAATGAGAGTGAAACCTCTGGAATGGTGTGGAAAGAAATGCTTTGACGTGAAGGTGAAACACTAAGAAGAGGAGCAAGGACGAATCGAGACGAAAGGGGACTAAGCAACGCACGGATATATGGGCAGGATGGAGTAATGAGGAGAGGAATTGGACAGGACGGAGGAAGAAACATTTTCAGGAGAAAGTAAAAAATGTAAAGAGGAAGCTTAGGATGTATACGAGCGGGACAGGTGGGATGAAGTGGAAAGAAACGCTTTGACGAGAAGGCGGAGCACAAAGACGAGACAGGTATAAGAAAGAGTCGTGACGAGACGAGAGGAGAGGAGAGTAAGCAAGACACGGACGGATGGGCAGGCCCAAAGCGCGTCGATGTGTCAGCGCCGTGTTCCGGGTCGCGGGGGAAAACCTGAGAACGTGCCCCGCCTGGGGCCCTGCTCCAGTCTCCCGGAGACTTGAACGGCGGCGGTAGCGGCACGCCCTCCCCCGACCAGTGTTCGCCCGGCGCCGGCTCCCTCCGCATGGCCCCGACCAAACGCCTGCTCCGGCCGCGCGGGCAGTCGCTCCTCGTTGGGACTGCCGCCGCCAGCCAGGTAATACTCGAAACAGGTGAATGTGAAGACGGTCGCCGACCGTCTCGTTGCGTCGGAAGTCTCGCGGGGTTGCATCACGTCCGGTGGTAATGCGTGCGGTGCGTCGAGGAACGAACGTGCGGTTAAGTGTATTTGTGATGCGCTGAACGGGGAAAATTGCGTGCGGTTAGGAAATAAATGGAAGTGAGCGGTTAATGCGTTGGTAACATACATCTGACAGGATTTTCCGTATGGGGAGACAAAGGATGTGTTGCAGCGGAGTTTCTTTATTATTTTGTGTCGGTTTATCGGTTAATAGAGCTTGTGTATGTGTGTGACCAGTGCCGCAATAATGTTGTAAGGGGCCCTGAGCATTAACTAAACTTTATCAGACCATAGAGGAAAGATATTAGTATAGTCTTCCTTCAATAAGCAAACTACGGGGTCACCTAATAATGTTCAAATATTGAACAATTGAAAATAAACTATAACAGTAAAACTTAAAAATGTATGTACTCAAATATTTTTACATATTTAAAAAACTAATATAAAATTTTAATCAAAAGGCATTGGCATCACTGCCCGAGGGAGACCCTAAGCAATTGATTAGTCTACTTGTGCATTGAATCAACGCAGAATGGAGTTATAAAAACATTTGGCTATTAGTTGAGAAAGTAAATCAATATTATAAAAGGAAGAAAATAAAAAAAGCACAAAAAATAACAAATTTCATTACTAGTCGAAGATGCTAATAGAATGGAGTTTGGGATTTGTGTCAATAATTTCACCATTTTTCGTTCGTAATGTTAATAATTTTTCTAGAAACTGAAATCTCTTGGGGATTTCAAAATACCTAAAAATAATGTTTTGAGTTTTTTCTTTAGATATTTTAGTTCAATAGTTGTGTATTGAGAAAAGTCTTCTATGATTCAGATACTTTTTCGTCCTTTTGCCTCAGTCTGAAACGTAATATAATTATTTTAAATTGTATATTAACTTAACTAATTATTGTAGGTACGTTAGGTATTGTTTTATGTCAAACATATTTGCTTCGAAGAATGTGGTGCAATTTCCTACCGGGATAACTGAGGCATGTTAGATAATCTTTGTGGCGATACCCTGAAGCACACAACCACGCAAATGAGCTTCCTTACGTCGTTACTAAGACTACAGGCCACATTCTGTAATTTACGGACTTTTTGTTACCTCGCCTTGCTCTGACGTCTTGTAGCAGGAGGTAATGGCAGCTGCTCACCCGCGCATGTTTATTTGTCGTGGTGAAGGGGAGGCAAGGATCTACAAACAATCTGGTGTCCAATGGGTGCTCCCTAATGCCAGCATTAATGCATCCAAGACAAATTAATTCTTATTACTTTCTACGACCAGCATGTGCATGTAAATGTACAGTTGCATTATAGACGTGAATTAATAATAGTGTTTTGGTGCAACCTGAATGTTTGTTGTCCGTGTTGAACATTCTATTTCATTCCCCCCAGTGCAGGTGCAGTTCACGGGGTTCTACAGCAGCGAGTAATGGCACTGGATTCTTAAACGATGAATATCAACAATTTTTAAAGTAAATAGATATCTTGGCACACCAATAATACTAGTACTAGTTATGACAAGTAAAAAAAAAAGGAATAAAGGAATAGTGGCAGCAAGTTTAGTTACAGAAAAGTTATTCCAGTAGTCCCTCAACAGGGATTTAGTATTTAACAATACTCAATGAAACTAAATCGCTGAGAACAATTCTATGAGGGAGCTAATAGACAGAGCATTTGAAATTTCGATATTAACGTGCACACATTCTTGAATGTATATTGTGGGTCATAATTGTAGCAACTTGGAATGTCAACTTCTAATGCAACCTGTATTTTGGTTGCGCTTAATTCTGATGCTAATTGATTGCTTACAGGCGCCTGAGAATTGCATTTAGCTTACGTTGGTTGCGTGTGTTGGGCAGGAGGCAACGCGCCCCCGCTGGTGCGCACTTGCGCCACCGTGTCCGGCGCACCGTCTCCCCCGGCCATGCTGCCCGACGACTCGACGGCGACGCCGGCGAGGACGGCGGGGGCGGGGGCGGCGGCGGAGGCGAGGCGGGGAGGAGCCGGCAGCGGCGCGCGTGGGCCGGCGGGCGCGCGCTGCTGGGACGCGCGGCATCAGCATGACGGCGCGGAGCCGGCGTGTACCCGGAGGGCGGCGGCAAACTCGGCCGCCGCGGCCGCCACGCGCCTCAACCGCAACCTCCAGCCCGCCACCAAGGCGCGCTGGCGCCACGGACGCTCCACGCGCTCCAACCGCCTCACGCTGCTGCGCTCCCGCGCCTTCAACAGGTGAGGCTCGCTGCGGCTCTGGCTGCTGCTTCTCCCGAATGCTGTAAATCCTCTTATGTACTAGGGAGCGAGATTTAATTTCCCTTAATTATTGGCTTCCCATTAATCGGATATAAGTAATATCGCTTTGTACGTTATATTTAAAAAAAGTTAGATTAATTTATTATTTTATTTATTATTATATTGGTTTTTATGATACTTTGAATTTTCGGGGAACATAATTTAATAAAAATAAATATCCATCTCGTCCTTGAAATAGCCATACATAAGCTACCAACCGACAATTGGTATAACGTCATAGATAAAGACTTATTTCACATGAAAAAATTGTCATATTTGTTTTAAAATCGCAGTTTTCATTTTCTCTGAGTTATTCCTGAAAAGCGAGGGAGACGTAGAACGCAGGAAAGCAAGAGGGGGGGGCGAAACAGGATTTACTACATGCAGGGAGAAACTTTGGGTGGAGGTAACCGGATATTGAAATATAAGATGCAGAAGCCGGGAATCTTAGAAGGCGTTGGACGTAGTCAACTTTTGAAAAGATGTAGGCCCGAAGAAATATGATGCAGAGAGCCATTCAGAACATAGCGCGTTGCGAGTTCGTCAATGTCGTTCAACATTTCGATCTCTACATTTCTCATTAACCCGCGTCGGTTGCCACCAACATTTACCAGTGGACACCGCCGCGGACGCCGACTGAGAGCGAAACCCTTGAGCAATCGCATTGCGCTCAGGTGAGCGAAAACGAGACAGTCCTGCGTTGTTTCCGTGGAACCACGGAAGGGGAAGATGACGAAATCTCCCCTCCCCCAAGAAAAGGAATGTTAATACAAAAAAAGTCAGACGATTTTACTAAAAACTCAGCAGTTTTCCTAACTTTTTATCAGAATTTTTAAATTTCAGAATCAAACTTAAGTGAACTAGATTAACTTGCAACGGGGCATTACATTAAGTGCCGCGTGGTTCGTTTCATCTTCATACACTCACCACTAAGAGGCTCGTAACTAATATGTGACAAACTAAATAGCTCTTTAACATTCTTCTCTAGTGAGATGCAGATACTAAATCTACAGCTCTAAAAGAATATATTTTAAGAATTTTTATTGTGAATACGACTCGGCAAGGCTAGGCTTCCCGCCGAGCACAACTGCATGTAGCGCCTTTTAAAGAAAACTGCGCTTTGTCACATGCCCCTGACGCAGGTGTCGTTTTTATAACCCGAATTCATAGACTATAAAATTTGGATATTGAATATTAAATATTGTCGCGGTAAAAAGAAAAGAGAAGCAAATTAAGACTTCTGTCTTGGATAACAGAGCGCTCGTTTCAGCGATACGACGCCGAAAAATCGCGATTTTGCTAGTTTTCACTTGATAATAACAAAGCTCTAAAATATTGTGACGCATTTCTCGAGCGTCTGTCAGCAAAATGTTTTTTTGTATAAAAAATATCCATAGGAGGTTTGTGAGAAGTTTTTGCATGTAAAACCCACCTCTCTGTATAAAACAAAGCATTTAAAGCTGAAAGATTCTACCGTCGCACGAGATATGTTCGCGAGGAAATTGTCTGCATTCATCGCGGAAATCATTAGAGCACGTTTCTTACTTTATTGTGATGGAACTCTGCAATGTACCTTCTTGAAATAATTTCTTTAGGAGGCGTAGATATAAACCCTGAGACACGTAGTACTAGGCATTCCGGGACAATTTTGAATGAACATAAAATTGTATACGTTGGGATGTGTGAGCTACACGTTTATTGATGAAAACATTTTAATACCGTATCTTTAAGGTGGATCCGACCGAATATAAGTGCCTCTCCCATCTGTCTCTGAGTCGTACCTGTAATCTCAGGTGGGTCTATTGACCATAATACTCGGGTAATGTTCGTTTTTGTAATGACCCTAAATTTTTAAAATATTTCCTACACTTTATTCAGTTCTATTGCTGTCTTAGACATTAGCTTAACCAATGTATCTTAACCTTTATATTAATTAGTTAAATTTGCGCCGCAATGATGGAGAGTGACACGTGTGTTCGTGTGTGCCCGCAGCGATGACGAGGAAGAGAAGAAGTCTCCGGGCGACCGCATGCAGCTGGGGCCGTCGCCGCCGCTGGACGACGACCTGGCGCCGCTGTTCGAGAGCTTCGAGCACGCCGTGCCCGAGGAGCTGCGCGTGCGCATCTGCCGCGACGGCGTGGCGCAGGGGCTGCAGGAGGCGATGCGCGCCGCCGCGGGCTCCACGGCGCTGCTGGACGCCATCGAGCGCGGCGAGCTGGCGGCCGACTCCGCGCTCGACACCCTCGCCGGCAAGCCCTCGCTCGAGCTCAACCTGGCGCTGCTGTGGGCCGCGCTGCAGCGGCGCCGCGACCTGCTGCCGGCGCTGCTCAAGGCCGGCGCCAGCCTGCCCTTCTGCGACCCCGACGGCTTCAGCGCGCTGCACCTGGCGGCGTTCAGCGGCTGCGCCGACTCGTGCCGCTTCCTGGTGTCGATGGGCGCCGACGTGAACCTGATGCGCGGGCAGTTCACACCGCTGCACAGCGCCGCCTTCGGCAACGCCCTCGACGCCGCGCGGGTGCTGCTGGACGCCGGTCGCCGTCGTGGAGTACTGGAAGCGGAACGGCGGGCGCGCGGGGGACGCGTCGGCGCTGCACTCGGCCGTCCAAGGCGAACGCCGTGGATGTGCTGCGCCTGCCTTGCTGGGGCAAGTGCGAGGACGTGAACTCGGTGTGGCGCCCGCGGGCTGCGCGCCGCGCCACCTCGCCCGCGACCTGGGCAAGAGCGACTGCCTGCGGCTTCTGGCCGAGTGGGAGGGCGTGGACCTGAACGTGCAGACGACGGAGAAGAGCGCGACGGCGCTGCACCTTGCCGCGGAGAACGGGCTGGCGGAGTGCGTGGCGCTGCTGCTGGCGCGGGGCGCCGACGCCAACGTGCGGAACTACCGCGGGCAGGTGCCGCTGCACCTGGCGGCGCGCGCGCAGTCGGTGGAGTGCGTGGAGACGCTGCTGCGCGCCAGCTCGTGCGACGTGAACGTAACGGACGACGACCTGCGCACGCCTTTACACGCCGCCGTGGGCAAGGCGTTGCAGGCGTACGAGGTGGCCGAGACGCTCATTTCATGGCGCGCCGACGTGAACGCGTGCGACTGCTTCGGCTACACCCCGCTGCACGTGGCGGCGCTCAACGAGCTGGCCCAGTGCGTGGAGACGCTGCTGTACCACGGCGCGGACGTGTCGGCGCGCACGCACGGCGGCACCACGGCGCTGTCCATCATCGTGAGGAAGACGCCCGCCTCGCTTAACACGCTCTATGCGAAGTTCGACGCCGCCATCTCCATGCACGACCCCGAGGTGTCGCACCGAGAGGTGGAGCTCAAGCTCGACTTCCGGCAGCTGCTCCAGCACTCTGAGCGGGGAGAGATCGCCTACCTCAAGACGTTCGTGGACGAGGGGCAGAAGGAGGTTCTGAAGCACCCGCTCTGCGAAGCGTTCTTGCACCTCAAGTGGCAGAAGATTCGCAAGTTCTATGTTGTCAAGCTCATTTTCTGCTTTCTCTTTGTTTTGTCGCTTACTCTGTATGTGATGTCTGCGCTTGCCCATAATTGTTTCAACGAACATTATTATAATTCTACAAATGCCAGTTCGGCTGACAGCAACAGATCTGACAACTCCTTTGGAAGCAATCCTGTGACGGAAGAACCAAACAAACCAGAAAACCGAAGCCAGCTCTTGTGTACCAATAGTACTATAGGGCATTTCTTTAGAGACCATCCCAGCATTATCATTGTTGAGTGGTATATTTTACTACTCTTCACATTTTGTGAAATTTTTCGTAAAATCTTTGGCTTTTCTGGGTTTTCAACAGTAAAGGAATATGTTTCTCAAGTAGAGAACCTCTTGGAATGGTTTGTTGTTGTTAGTGTTTTTACTATTTCATGTGTTTTCACAAATAGGATTTATGAATGGCAAAATCATATTGGAGCCTTTGCTGTGCTCTTTGGATGGTGGAACCTAATGCACATGCTAGGTCAACTGCCTCTTTTAGGATCATATGTAGCTATGTACACTAGGGTACAACGTGAATTTCTTAAATTATTTGCAGCATATCTTTGTCTTCTAATAGGATTCACTATAAGCTTTTGTGTTATCTTTCCTGCCAAAGCACAGTTTGGCAACCCATTCATAAGTTTCATGAAAGTACTTGTTATGATGACTGGAGAGCTAGAATTTGATAGCATATTTTTTGACGACAATCCCACTGCTCTACCTTACAGTGCTCACTTTATTTTTATTATTTTTCTTCTTTTTGCAACAGTCGTACTCATGAATCTGCTTGTTGGTATTGCTGTACATGATATTCAGGGGCTGCAGAAAACAGCTGGTTTGCTTAAACTGGAGCAACAAACAAGACTAATTTCGTATGTGGAATTAGCTTTGTTCAATAACTATATTCCGAGTTTCATGCTTCGCTGCTTGCAGAGAAAGGCTTCAGTGTCTCCCTCTGCGTATAGAGTAGTGCTACATGTAAAACCGTTGAATCCTCGAGAGAAACGTCTTCCTAGATCTATTCTTCACACGGCTTATGAACTAGCGAAACAACGTAAGCACAAGAAGCATGGAACTATTGCCTCTCGGTTTTCTTCTGTCACTGCTTCCACGTATACTGCAGTTGCTCCGTCTGCCTTTTCTGACGGCACTTTGTATTCACGGTCCTCAGGTCATATGGAGAACTGCCCGGATGTGGAAGGAAGCACGAAGGCCATTGCAAAATTAAGTGATGAGGTCATGGAACTTCGTGGAATTGTCGAAGCCCAACGGAATATGTTGAAAGAGGTGCTAGAGTTGGTGAAGAAACAAAAGGAAAGCGATTGCTGAAGCTATCTTTTCTTGCCTGCAACTTTCGTACTGCCATATTTATGAAAATAAATTGATGACCAAAAGCTGTAATGAAGAAAGTGTAGTTTAATTACTAAATGAATTGTGGAAAAGCAAACAATGCTTAAAACATGATTGAGAGGAGATTATTAAGAATTTCAGTATATTATGAAACAGTGAATTGAAATTGTCAAATTGGAGTACATGGCCTGTATAATTTAAAAAATATTTTTTTAAAATATATGCTATTCTAAAATACAGAAAACCAATAAAACTGATATTACAATATAACTTTTATGAAAGATGATACAATAGTATTCAAGTAGCATGCATGAATGGATGCTGTAAAATGCTTCATTATATTGCAGTGCTTTAATGAATTTATTATGGCATTACTGTTACATTGACTTATTATAGTAGTTCTTTTTAAAAACAAAAAGAAAGGCATTTTTTAAAACAAATTAGTAAGATTACTATTTTAATTGAGATGTTTATACCAATTAGTCATAGAAATAAATATTAACTAAACAGAATAGTTTTCTGATAATAGTTGATAAAAGTGTGAATTATTTTTGATAGATCATCATTTTGAAACTCTTACTGCTGTGGTGCAGAAGCAATTCTAATTTTAGATTTCTCAAATCAAACTTTTTGCATTATTAACTAAACTTTTGTATTTTTACCAGAAAAATGAACTGAAATTGAATTCTTTTTTATATTTCAGAAAACCACTTCGTCAAGCAGGTATAAAAAAATATTAAAAACTTAAAATTCTTGATGACTCGGTTTAACTTTAGGAATTGTGGGATTCATCATTGTTAAGTTAATTATTTCAAAGGAGAAATTGCAGGTATCATCCAAAGTGAAATTTGAAAGATATCAATTCATGGAATTTCCAGTTGTTGTTGCTGAATTAGATATAGTTTTATTTCTTGAAGAATTGAATTCAAAAGCACTCTTATGTTTCATTTCACATTTTATATCTTAATGTATAAAATGTCGTATTTCACATGAGTACTAGCCAACTCCTGGCAGCAGTTGCTATTCAACTTCACAAAATAATTTTTTTTTTTATTGAACTTGCCAACTTTTCGAAGAAGTTTCATGTACTTGTGGGTTGAGCCTAGAGGCGACATGAAGACGGAATAAATTCTATTCTTGATTGGAGACCATTGATAAGTGTTGTTTTCAAAGTGTCTTTCTAATAAATTTTGAAGTGGATGTTGATAAGTGCGATTATCTGATAAGACTGAAATGCTGTAAATATTTTAATTTGGCTTGTTTTATCTGTTATATTTATCTGTTAATCAGACATTTTTGTATGTAGTGTATATTGTGAAGTATTAATATATATGTAATTTGTTATAATTTATATTAATGTAATTAGTGTTTATAATTTATATTAATGTCTTTATTGCCAAAGAACATGGATGAATTGAGGGCAAGTATTCATTTCCCAGGTACCTGCTGTACATTGTGATACTCATATAGAGCTAATTTGATTGTTACCTCCCTTTCGTAGGAGCTTCCTAAACTGTAAATCAGTATATTTTTGTACTTGACTACTCTTGCAACATAAGTCATGACTGTTGATAATTATATGTATTACTATTATTAATAAAATAATGATTTGTTTCACTCTACCATTATCTTTTCTTTCCCCCTTCATAGTTTTTTAGCATGTGGGCTTTCTAGAGGCATTTATCAGGTTATCATCAATAACTAATGTGAAGGTAAGGCTTTTCAAGCTATTGTCATATTTTAAACTAAGGTTATTAATCTTAATGGCTCACTTGTATGAATATGCCACGAAATAATACAAATTCACACAAACATCTGTGCTCAAGGTGGGATTCCTGCCTTTCCTTTGATTAAAGTTTTATTCTGTCTTGATCAGCACTTCTACACTGGTTGGCTTTGCATTCACTATAATTTTTATTTTCTTTTTCTCCCTTTCTCTTTTACTTTCATTTTTTTGTATCTTATAATTAATATTATATTTACTCTTTTTACAAGCAATGTAATTATAAGATATGTGTCCTTATTTGAAACATAATGTATGCAGATTGGTTATTAGAAATTGTGACATTTAAATTAAATGAATTTAGTTTCATATTATGTTTGTTAAATTTTTCTGTTTAAATCTGGATTAGGTCTAGAGATGATATATTTTGAAACTAAACATTTTGAGAAAAAGGAAAGCTTTCAAAATGAATGTGCCCAACACAATATCTGGTATTTTTCAAATATAGTCATATTATGTTCTTGTTTTGATGTTGCAATTGATGTAATGTACTTAACCGTTTCATCTGGTACTGGATCTACAAGTAAAATAGTCGCTTCAATGTTGTTTTTTTTTCTGAGTCCCTTTCATTGTTCTTCAACTTTAAATTCGACTTCCATAATGTGAATAAGAAATGAATATTAGTCCCTTCTTGGGAACTGTGAACATTAGTATAAATTATCATGAAGTGATTATTTATATGTGAAACAACAATTATATAAAAACTAGTTGTGACTAAATTGACATAGAAGTAAATTCTTTTGTAGTTTAAACACCAGCATATGAATGTTTGTGGTCTGTTAATGTTATGAAGTAAAAATCTTTATTTTAAGTAGTTATAATGATAAAATAAATAAATTTGCTGACAAGTAAATAAAGTAGAGTCCTTTTGTTGTTACAGAAACTAGTATATGAATTCTATAATAGTACCTTGCTATTGTGTATTAAACTAATAGGGTTATATTCATTGAAAATGTATGGTGAACACACAGCTGTATCCTTTTCAGGTTGTACCTACCCCTGGGGGAATGTGGGTGGTAAAAGAATGAGTGAAATGAAAGTGAGGGTTTGTATGTAAAGCTCCAACAACCACAAAAGGTCTTTATGCTTATTTACTATTCAGTCAATTTATTAATTAGTTTTATGGGTGTAAATCTTTAATATAAAAACTTTCACTTCATGTCATGTGTACATATCACAAACGTGCATATATCCCACTGATAAAACAACAAAAAAAGTCTTCTGAAATTGGCTTCATGTCAGTTTAGTCACAACTTTTGTATTAATGCATAAGAATATTTCACGTTTAAACTCTAATTTTTTGTTAATTTGTACTATTGTATGCAATTATTTTCACCTGGAGAAGGCTCTAATAATGTAAGAGAAACTAAAATTTTGTGATTTTTTGAACATTTTATTTAATAACACTTTACATCTACAGTTTTTGTCCATAAAAATTTTCTCTTTTCAATCTTCATGTTTCTGGTGTGCCTCTTCAATGTTTTCTAAAGGAGAATTCATGTCTGTTCATTACCATCTGAAGATCAGTTCTGCATTTTGGTGGTATAATCTGACATCATTGAATTTCACTCTTTCTTCATCAGAATTAAGTCAATTACTGATTGAGTATTTCTTATTGGATATTTTTTTTACATTTGTGGATGCTTTTATGTTTGAGAAAGGTATTCCATACTCATAGCTCCTGCTTTTTACATAAGTTTTTTTAATCATTTCCCCATTGTCGTTAACTGTTTCTTCCATGAACTGGTGTACTACCACAAGTTCTCTGTTACTTACTCTGCTATCAAAAGCTTCAATTAATATAATTTCATTTTCAAACTGGATACTGTCAATAATTTCACCAAAATCTGTAAAAAATTGTTGCTTTTTTTTTTAAATGGATGCTCAAGAAGAGTGAATTTGTAGCTTTTTTTTATTATATGAGTTGTTATTGTATGTCTGAAAGCAATTACTTTTCAACTTCATTAATATATATTTTTGTAATCAATCTTGATCTTGTTTCGATACTCTGAATGTACTAGTATGTTTTTTTGCTTTTGTATTTCCTTCTTACTTTTTCACTACAGAGTAGAGGGAAAGTTATGTAATGCTGCGCGAAAAAATGGGGGATTTCAGGATGGAAAGCTCTTTTTACAAAGCCGTGGTAAAGAAAGAGTTGATAAATCCGGTTTCTAAATTTTGAGAAAAATTTCCTCTTACGCGTGGTGTAGGCAGAATCCACGTTTTGTGGGTCCTTGATGCCGAAAAATTGAATTTACGTCAAAACGTCCGTCCGTCCGTCAACAACGCTCGTGGCTTAAGAGTTCAACCGTTGCCGACTATTACTTATTATAATAGCTATGGTTCAGCCGATTGTCTTCAAAATTGACATTCCCCAATCGTTCTGGCTAATGTTGCAGCCGCTTGAAATTGAAATAAGTATTTTAATTTTGGGGGGTATTTTACATCAAGCACCTGAAACATTTTTCAAATTTTCAAAACAATTGCTCTGTTATTTGTGATTAAATTTTGTGGTAAAAAAGCCTTATTTTTTTAAAATTACAAAATTTAAACACTTTTCTTAGTCTTCTTACAACTAAAATATTAAAGACAGATATTTTTTCCAGAATGAATTCTGTTCTTTAAAGATATATTTCGGAATAAGGCCACGTACAATTTTTCGAAAATTTGAGTACTTTTCGCGTAATTTTGCATGAAAATAGGGCATGAAAGTACGTGCTGTTTTAGCACCATTAAGGTTTTGATAGTGTCCATATTTTGTGGTTGAAGAAACAACGAAGAGATGATTAATTTTTGTTAACATGGCTGATGATTCAGTAACCCAAGAATCGCAGCCACGATTTTGGTATTTTTTTTTCTGTGATGCACAAGAGTCGGGAAATAATCTCAATACTAATCTTAAGTATTTCACATGTACGTTTCATGTCTATATTAGTTTTAAAAAAGTCTCACTGCATAGGCTATTCCATTTGACCATCTGAAAAATTTAAATAAAGTGGTAGCAAAATGAAGAAAAGATTGAAAGATGTGTAGACGGCAAGTTTTGCAATTTGTTTTCTAATAGATGTGTTTTGAAAATTGTTTTACATAACATAATTTCAAAACACCTTAGCAAAGTTCGTTTTGAAATTGCTTTCCCAATGCTAATCATTCAATTCATTATAAACTATCACTCATAACACAGTTTTGTAGAAGTTGCAGTTTATAAAAACGGCCCTCATTTTCTTTTCGCGACCTTGCTTGCAACCTTTACGCCGAAGTTAACTATAGAAAACGTTTGTAAATCGGTGACTCCATTATAAGGACACAATTAAATAAAGAATGGCTGTTGAGAAAAAGAATATAGGGGCTGCAAGTCTGAATGTAAACGGTTACATCTCAACTTTCCTTTGTGACGCAGGGACCGATATTTTGGTCTCTGTATTTGTGAAGAGGATACTGTTGTATGGCGAAATAGATCATTACCTACCTCCGTCAATAACGTATTGGGTGCACACGCATTTCTCACGGTTGTGTGTACATTGGACGATGATTAACTTACGAAGTTTGGCAAACAAACGAATTTCTCCCTGCACTAATTGATCTGTTTTATCATGATGACTTCAATGATGGAGACTTTGTAGTTAAGCCAAAATGAAATACGATTATAGGCGAAGTTTTGAAATTCTATACTATTCACTAGATATTTTTATAATCCGTAAGAATACACAAAATTTTTATTTCGTCTTTATTTCGCTCATTCCTTTTTATGGTCTCTCTCATTATGCTTTTTAATGCCCTCATTAAACAGAACAGTTCTAAAAGGTTTCACACACACACACACACTCACTCGCAAAAAACATATATTTTCTTGGATCATTACTGTGCAATTATATATTCTGCTACTGTCATTTAGTTAATAAGTTTGCACCTCTTATCTCTGTTACTTGATTTGACCTGTCATCGAATGTTTCATTTTATGACTGATTGTTCTTAAGTTGATAATTGGTTTCTGAAGCATATTTTTTGATCTTCGTTACTTAATTTGTGTGGAATTTCCTGCTACATAATTTATTTAAATTTCTTAGCCCGTATCATTTATATTTTTAGAGATGGATTATACTTCTCACTGCAAGACGATTGCTGAACTCAAATCCGAGGAAGGTGGATATATTACGTCTTTGTCCTCCCCATTCGTGGACAGGAGAACACAGTACTTTATTGCTATCTATGAAGGCTGTAGGCTGATGAACTGGGGATGAATGATAATCGATTAATGAATGTGTATGGATGTGACGGGTCTCGTGAATTTTATGAGAAGTCAAGTACGTGTCAATTATCGATGAAAAAGCATACCCATTATATACAGCCTTGAACGATGCACCAAGCCCCTTGCTCCACGAGGATCGGCGTACTCATCACTATAATATCTTACATTTTTAAGGGAAGTTTTGAATGGCAAAAATTGTGCAGTAATAAAAACGTTGATCGAAGTTGGAAAACATGGTTAATTTTACCCACCGAGCTGAACAACTAATGGTCATGTAAGAGTGTAAATGTTTTGTGAGTGAATTTTATACTACCTAAACGATCTACAGTCGAAATCCATTACATTAATTATTGACTAAGAAAAAAAGTTGAGTTTATCATTATAATTGAAATCTTTCCGTAGCGGTCAGTTAACTGAAATGATTTAAGCGAAAGGTTGTTTAAGGGCATCAACTCAATCGTAGCTGTGTATTTTTAATCACTTTCGGAATCTACTCGGGACTTAACCATGAAAGAGGTAGCCATTCGCTACCTGGAGTGACCTACTATTTTTTTATGTAACTGTTGTTTGCTAAAACGCCACCATATACTACAATGACTAAGTCGTTTCGAAGCATGCAAAAAAACCCAATCCATTATTTCGTTTGCGTAGAATTTTTTATGCCTGCCGCAAAAGAACCGTTGTCATCTAAACCGTTGTGTCATTATTTATTTAGCGATGTCGTGTGAAGTGTGGGACTACGCTCCAAGAACGTGAATCCCCCCCTCCCCGCCTCCACCACGTAACATTCATATTGGGCTCGTCTAACAAAGTGGTTGTGGTAAAACGTTGGGAATGCTAGTTAAAACAAGCATTTATTGACCGGAACGTTATTATTTATGCGGGCAAGCCTTTATATCTAACAAACCATGTTTCATTTTTAAACGAATTTCTGTAGCCTGCAATTTTGACTTCAAAACCCACCCTCATTTTTCTGTTCTCGTGACGTTGAACTTTTCGCCATGACATTGACTTCTCTTGTAGTGTGTTGAGGTCAATGGACAGAAGTGTAAACTTCGTGCTTCGTGAATTTTTCTTGGAAATAGAATAATTCTCGTTCTTTGTGAAGAAATGCTAACAAATATGAATGAAGTGATCTGATTGAAATTGCTCCCACCTCCAGTGACGCCGGGTCTTCTGGTTTTTGCGCATCAGAACGAAAATGACCCATGCTCGCGGTCGTGCATTGCGGTATGGCAAAGGAACGATCAATCTTGCACAAGAGTATTACATCACTGACGTCGGGGGAATACCATTAAGATCCAGTTGCAAATCGGGTCAGGGTGACCCAAAGTAAAAGTCTATAGTTCTGAAGGTGATCATCAAGTAATGAAGTTTCTGGAGGTATTATAATTGAAGTGTATATTCCATTTGTCAGAAAAAAAGTTTTTAAAACAAATCCGTTGTATTGATTCAAATGAGAGCGTTAATATGGGAAGAACATGCAATGAACGTTTAGCATTTGTTCCTCATTAATTTAATTATTATACGTGGACAAAGGGAAGAGGAGCCATCACCTTACAAGACACCCTGTTAATTAAAATATAAATTGCAAAATGACAGTAAAATAGCTTTGTTTTAGTTTCCAATGTGCTAGCGTGAGTCATCAAACTGATTCATGGTTTTACCTTGTTTTTGAATATAGCATAACATTTAGATAGAATTACTGTATGTTATGATACTTTTCTTTCTCTGTTTTTTTAGACTAATACAATTTGAGTAAAACGTTTCGTATATTTTTCTTCTCATGCATGGTAGAATTTTTCAGCTTGTCATATTCCTTTTATGGCGACCTCAGGGGTCATGTGGCCTCAGCAGTTAGCCACAGTTTGTTGTGATGTCTCCAAACATTAATGTGAGGTGTACCGATGTTTTTATTAGGATTAAGGTCACTGGTCCCGTGAGTGTAGTGTATGTTTTGCTCGGGAGGTGGCGGTAGTCTTCTCCCGCCGGGTGGCGAGATCCGACGCTGACCTACCGTCGGCTAGCGGGGCTTTCCCAGAACAAGGTGTCTCCACCAGCAGGGTACCGCCCCAGCCGGGACAAACAGGCCAAGAGTAAGGCCTGTTCTTCCAAAGATGATTAGGATTGGTAGAGGTAGTGAGGATATATTCACAGTTTTGTACATCAAAACAATTCAAATATCTGAAAAATTGCCACTTTAGCCTAAAGTGCGGGGGCTGGGGCAATGGGACAAGGCATTACGATGGCCCCCTATCCCCCGAGTCCCTAATAAATACATTTCTTGGTCCATAACACTTACCTGGGGACGAATGGTTGAGGAATAAATCATATTTAGATGAAAAAGGCCAATGAACTGTATTTTTTTCCCTTAATTTTTTCCTAACCTACTATAATAGCGAGGACAAGGGGATCGGTCGTAAGGCAAGTTTTCAATACTTTCTTGCTGGTAAATCGTTATATTTCCTCAAAATAACTAAATTATACATTTTATAAGACTTAGACGAGGCAAATTGTCAATATGCCATCGATCCTCTTGTTTTTGCAAATGATTGAACCAACGCTTTCCGTATAATTCTGTCAATAACTGAAATTATTTTCCAAGTGTGTGTTTAGAAATGTAATACCATTCTATTAGGATAGTTTTTTAGATTTTATAGGATAATTTCTTGAAAGACTAACGAAGCTGATAAGATTTAGTGACGTCTTGAGACACTGAAGAGGAGGGGATTGGCCAAGGTCAGGTTAATATGTCGGCACTTTCGGCTCTTTCATCATAATGGGGTAATTGACCGTTTCCTGCAGGTCATTTGCTCACCGAACATGTTCTGTATACACAGACCGACGTCACTAATTGCTATGTCTTGTTCTTCCGAATGGACCCTTGTGGCGGATTGATAAAGTTGTTCTCAAGAAACAGGAGAACGGTAAAAATTCAAGAACAGAGAATGTAAAGAAGTTCAATTGGTGGTCTATTTCCAGTTTTCGAGACTGTGCGATTAAAACAATTCACGTAAAAGGTAGGAAAGCGTGAACAAGTACGAATACCGACGCTACTTACCTATATTACTTCTATTTTATAGTAATGAGTATTATTTCGGAACCTAAGTGTTGATGCTCTCAAAAAGTATTACAGTTTTACTTTTTTTATTTTTACAATAGCTTAGGCTGTTGTAGTTTGATTTGCTCTTGGGTAACGGGTCACCGAATGTAACATTTGAGAATGTTTTCTTCGCATCCGAGGTTGGCGATAGTCGAGTGGGTAATGATAAAGATGATTATGATAATGTACATCATTTACTGAGATAGGCAGTAGAGAAATTTTACGTTTCAGTTCTCTTTCCCTGGCAGGATCACAATGGTGTTTTTCCTTTGCAGTTCGAATAATCGAATGTGACCACCCCTGCGATTGCCCACGACGGGTCTTCTTGTGCTGGGGAGCAATCTCCTCGTGAGCACCTCGTCATTTGCGGTTTGTCCTCGCCCCTTTCAGTGGTATAGTACCACCGTCAGGCCAAAAGCCAGATCTCGCTGGCACGCGACGTAAAGCCCACACACTTGATTCCTCAATGGACCTGCTACTTCATCATAAAACCATCTATCATAAAGTAATGCTATAATTTTCTTTCATTGTATTTTTCAGAACTTTGCTTTTAAATTAAAAAGGTTTATCTTAAGCTTTGGTACTACTCTCTACTAGTACTAGTAGTGCTGCACCGCTACTGACCTCTGGTGTATTTTAGGAACCAATCTGTTCTTAGCGACAGGAGAAAAATGTTTGTGGTGCATATATCAACATATTATTGAAGTTATTTATTTTCTGCATGTGTGTTGTATTAATCTCTACCAAACGTTGGAAGGACACTGTGCCAATCCTGAAGAAAAGCCTGTAAAAATGTCATATCTATTCATACACTTTGTGGAATTGATGTCCGTTATATGTCTTTGAATTCACTTTTATTAGTATAGGTTATTCAGTGTGATTAATATTTCAATACCTATTGGTTTCTAATAATTTTCGTTTCAGAATTCATTTATTGTCTGACAAAGATGACGAGTTTGCGAATGGCAACCATACTCCCATCGAGAGTTAGAGAATCAAATGCACATTTTACTGAAATGCTTTAGAAAGTACCTCAACTTCACTACCCATATGATTAAATCTTTTACTTACTGACTTATGAGGCAAAAAAGTCTTTCAACATATTTAGTCATATTATTAACTTCAAGGTGCTATTTTTACAGCACATCTTTAAATGAGCTCACATCTCTAAAATATATTTTTAAAACTTTTTGCTAGCTCTAAATATACCTCATTCGATCCCTTCAAACTAGAGGTGTTTGATGGTTGGTGAAATGTATTCTTCTGTCTAGGTAGTTTCAGCTTCAAATCATTAAACATACAACTCCTGGCACTTCCGGGTATCTACTCACAATAAATGTTTTTAAAATAGAGGAGTTACCCCATTATGTTCAACAAAAATAATATTTTCTGCCACCTGGGCTAAAATTGTTGTTTCACATCTTCGATTCGCCATGTCTTTTGTTTCGCCATTTTAGATATTACTCGCGCAACTTTTCTTGAACGATGGATTGAAGAAATGCGGGTATAGTTGGGGTATTAGTTACGAAATCGGCCACTAGATTTTATGAAGTAATGCCTATCTCTGGAGAATCAGTCACGCATTCGTAACGTTCTCAATAATTGGCGTTCTAACTTTATCGAGGAGTTCGAGGTATCTCCTGTGATAGATCCGTAAATGCTTCGGACATTTCTTTAGATCTTTGGAGAAAATAATCGATAGAAGTTCTCGTCTTCAAAAGAAAATTGTTTCTATTTCGCACTAGTGAAGATATGTTTGGAATGTTGTCATCAGTGCTCGCTGCGAGCTTTTGCCTTCATCTGTTTATTGTGCCAGAGAGGAGGGAGCAAGGTCATCGTTCAAGAAAAGTTGCGCGACTAATAGTATAGATTTACAGTGAAAATGGACGCATGCACGTCACGGATTGTAACGGTCGACGTAAAACTTATCGAGGTGGCCATGTTAGGAGAAATGACGATTGTAAAGTGTGGTATCTCGGAATGAAAGAAACTTATCTGATGGCCAGCGTTGCCAATGCTAGCGGATTCCTGCTAAATCTGCTTTTTTTTGTATGTCCTGCATAGCAGCGGGGAGAAAATGAGCATTTGTCACCCTGTCCTGAATTGCTTTTACCAACACTTTTGGCATTTCCTTGAATTTTTTGAACACCGGCAACTAGTGTACATCTTAACGACTACTTTACGGACATGTTTTGCACAAAATACTATTTATTCTGTTTATTATTATTGTTATTATTATTATTATTATTATTATTATTATTATTATTATTATTTAATTTTAGAAGAATGTACGGTTTTTTTCAAATGATTATTGAATAAGAAGGCAAGAGTTATCCAGCAGGGTTATCCAGATGGCGGTCCGCCATTTACGGTGGCCGCGAAAGGTTATTACTTAAAAGTGAAAGTCCCTCTCATCCATGTCGGGGAAAAACAATGTGCGCCTAGCGCACGCGCTCTTTCGAGTCAACACACCTTTTATGTAAAAATATATTAAGTTTACATTTATGGATTTTATATAGTACATTTAGAAATTCAAAATTATCCCAATGTTTTTCACTGTATTATGAATGGTACGGTCTGATATCACCGCATGGTCCCACCCCCACCCCAAGTTCCAGATCAGCCGGTCATCCTGCCGAGATCTACGGGGAAGTCAGATGTAGATCGCCAGAGAAATTAAAATATGGCCCGCAACCATATTAAAGCTTTTAGTGGAAGCCCCTGAGGCCTTGTAAGTTGAACACTCCTGCCCTAAAGAGATTTGAAACTCATCATACGGGACAGCGTCTGTGAACAATGATCAAACTCCGTACACCTCCGCTGCAGTAGACAGTGTTTCATAAAATAGTTTAGTTTAAACTTATTTTTAATTAAGGTCGTCAATGCATTGTTCATCATTGCTCTCCCTCCAATTTTAACCCAACCGTTTCATGTCGTATATACTTGTTTTTTTTTTCTATGGTCAGTACAATAATTTGTATAAATTTGAAGGACAGAACATTCTTTACTTCCTGGTTAACTTTGAAGTTGTATTTTGTTTGCCTTGCCTTGTTATGTTATGTTCCGTTACTGCGGAAGTTCTGGCTTCTCTTGGAAGCTGCATGCATCGATAGAAGAAGCTATGGATATTTCTCTGCAATCACTTTGAAGCCGTATACAAAATACATTTATACAATTTTTGGAATCAGAGAAACAAAAAACAACACACTTTTGTGTAATATAAAATAATAAGTGGTGTTTATGTCATCGTATTCAGATCATTTAGCACTATCCGTACAAAAAATTAATCAAAGAATTTGAAGCCGTTTTGTGTGAAAATGCAGAATTTTAATTTCATTTTCACAGAAATGTATTCAGATTTCGAGAAGACATCATTTGAAGCACATGACTCTCACATACAATTGTATAGAAATCGTCGGTAATATACTAAATATTAACATTCTGAGAGATTTAAAAAAAAAATACGTTGGTTAATTTAAAAACAAAATAATCCACCAAGTGGCGTTTAAGTCATCATATACAGTGTGTTTATCACAATCCTTGCAAAACGTTTGAAACAAAAGGAATGATTTTTTTAAATATCTTGTTTTAATATTTTTAAAAAAAATATTGCCATATTTCACTCGAAATTACACGAAAATGACTAATATTTTCAAAAAATTATATGTGATATTAATTTCAAAAAAATATTTTGGAGAACAAATTTTATTTGAAGAAAAAATCTCATTGTTTAATATTGTGGTTGTAGGAAGATGTCGAAAACATGTAAACTTGAGCAATTTGAGAAAATTCAGAGTTAACAGTGAAAAACGGATGCATGCCATCTTTATAAGTGTTTTTTTTAATCTATTCTTACAAAACATTCATGAAACATTTTGTAGCATTTTTGAGAAAATTTGAAAGTGTTCCAATAGTTTTATGTCAAATACCATCAAAAACTGAAGAATGTTTTTAACAATATCAGAGCTTCGAGTCGAGCCAGATCAGACGGGGAATATTCAGGGTGGAAAACCCGGTGGGTAGTTTACGCGCTAGTGTTATTCACTGACCGGCGGACTGACGGAGGTTTGAAAAAAACAAACATTTTTTTCTCCGTTATCAGGGGACTCCAAAACGTGTATTTCCGATATTTCTCTATACTACGTATATTATTCCGAATACGAGAAAGTAAAAACGAAAAGTGTGACAGAACGTTTATTATTTACATATTTATTCATTAGTTTTGTGAGTTATTCTGTTGTATTTCCTAGAATTAAATTAATTCTTGGAAAATAATTAATTACGTTATTGTCTCTAGTTGATGAATGACTTGACAAAACGGGTATGCATCTCTCATTTTTGTGAAAATTTGCACTTGCTCATCCGTGAGCACTCTCCATTTATTATCTGGTGAACCCAGCATTCGACCTTGGTAGGCCTGCGTTTTTCACATGAGCGTGACATAGCAGGTGGGAATTCTGAAAATCTGCCTGTGAACTGAGGGAAAAAAAAAGAGGATGAAATCTACAATCATTTTTTGATTGCTTTAAATAATTTTTGACACGTGGTTGATGCTGTCTGACCGAACATTTACCATTACTTTTTTTAAATGTTGACATTTGTGTGAAATTTATTTTGATGTGTTGAAATGCATGACGAATAAAGAATGGAACATTTATCATCAGCCATATATTGTATTACAAGGATGAACAGTTTTCTTTCTTATGATCGTTAAGATCTTTGCTTTGTTTTGTATTGATGAGTTTTCTATTATAAGAATCGTTCAGATTGTTTATGATCAAATTGAGTTTACTTTTCCTTAAGATTTTTTTCATTATGTTTTGCAGCCTTCACAGTTTGTGGTCGCTATACGACACCCATTAACTTGTATACTGGTTGACAGAATGACTGTAATTATATCTGCGTTCACCTTTCGCCTGCAAAAACAATCTGGATGGAAAACGAGCCTGTTCTTCGCAAGGTCTTCTGGTCAATCATGCACGGCATTCTCTGAACGCTCTGTGCTTGGCATGCTTATTCCGGGTCGGGTTGGGTTTCCACGTGTTTGGAGACGGCGCCACCTGACACGCATCATGTATGTGGGCAGGCTCATCTTCCCCATCTCCTCCTCCTTTTTTTTTCTCTCCTTCGCCATTGCGGTCTCTTTTCTACCCTCCTGTCTTGCCTCATGCTGCTGGCGCTCCCGCGCCGCCACGCACCGCCTGTAACTGCCCTCCGCAACCGCATCGCCGCTGTGCGTGCCTGGGCTGCTGTCCGGATCACGGTCCTGCACGCCCGCCGCCGCGCGGCTCCTCCCCCCTTCCCCTTCCACACTGCCGCCGCCTTACCGCTCCTTCCTCCACCGGTTCAATCCGCCTCTCCACTGCGTGCTGCATCTACCCGGACCACAGTTCCGCCGCACCGCACTAGTACACCAGTCTGCAAAGGTTGCTCCCAGCGAGGACTTGCATTGGCGCGGCCAATAGGAAAACTTATTCCGGACATCTGCAGAGGCCATCAACAACAACGAGGTGCAGAGGTCACAGTGCGCATTCGTAGAGCCATAAAGTAGCTGTCGGAGGAACAACGAGTGGACCTTCATCTGGACGGGTACCGGTCCCCGCCCCCCGCCCTCGCCCGCTCCCGTGCCGACCTCGCCTCCTCTCGTTTTATAAAAAAAGTTGCTCCGCGGGCGAGGTGTCTTCGCAGTGTGCGGCGAGACTGGCGAGCTTTAGGTTGTGTGCGGCTGCCACGCGCGCGCGGGCGTAGCGGCAGTAAGGGAAGAGCGGTTCCGTCGGCGCAGCACCGGTTGGAGGATACTGATCGACGTGTTTTCAAGCGTTTATTATTAAAAATATGCATTTTAATTGGGTTCGATGCAGATACGTGTGGTGATGTGTTTTGTTGAGAACCATGTGGTGTGACCTGTCAACACGTGTGTGTGTGCTTTTCTACCGGCGCTGAACAGATGACATTGTTGCTTTATTGCAAGTTTTAAGTATTTCGTTCCGTGTTTTGGAGTTTATTAAAGAATGCTGTTTGTGGTGTCAGATTCACCAATCCTACGTACCGTGAAGAAAACGCGGATCTGCGCATCTCTACAATGTACGGGAATCACACGTCCTTTATTACCCAGGTCATGCACTGCCGCAGTCTTGTCGACGGAGAAATCTCATCAACTGCAACGGGCAGAAGGAATGCATAATCAGCCATTGTGTGTTGAAGTAATTCTGGAGTGATTGAGGAGGCATGTGAATGTTATTTGAGTTGGATTTATTGGATATTTGATCTTTGCTGATCGACTTACAAACGTCTTATTTATAATGCACTTAGAGGTACATAATACTTTTTTTTAAATGTTGCCCATTCCTGAAGAAGCAAGTGATACTAGTACTAGTATGTTTTGAACATCTTCGAACGGTCGTTGAGTCATAAAAGATTCTTAGAAACCCGCCTATCAAGATTTACGTGTGGTCAGAATTATATCTTTCCAACCTCACACTTAAACATCCCCAACGCAGTCAACACTGTCATCATATATTTTCAAGAATACAAATTACTTTTAAGACTTACGTTGGTGATTTAAGGCGGCGTCAGACGTCATGGAAACCCCATAGCAGCACGCGCATCACGACCTTGTGGAGCAGCATCGCTTGGTTTGGTTCCAACGCACGCGTAACAAAAGAAGCGCCTGGAGGCGCCCGCCGGTAGTAGCGCGTGTCTTGCTTTGTGCGGACCGCCGGCGCGTGACCGAATTTGTGTACTACTACATCTTTTACGGTAATGCTAGTCTCTTTTGTGCCAAACACCACTGATAGAATTAAGTATCAGCTGCAAGGAATGTTCATATGTAACTCAATTGCAGTGCATGTATGATGAATTTGTGAGGTGTAATAATATGTTTGCGAGAAAATTTTAACTTTTTGTTGCGCGACAGTGATGTGGAAATCAGTTAGGGGTACATCCATTAAGGAGGAAGGTAACTTGTATGTGTTGTACCAACCTCAACAATTTTTGTCGATACTTCCAGTGTTTTTTAATCCTGATCATAACTAGAATACGGAGCATTTGCTTTTATCGTGTAATAATTTTCAAAAGAAAACATTGATCTCAAAAACGTGACAGTTAAATATTTGCACAAAGCGTTAGTATAAAATTCGAAATTCGTCAGAAGTGCGGGAGAAATAAACATTAAGTCAATTTGAGCAACCTGGAATTCGAACTTCTACTGTGATGTGTATGTTTCGAGCCCGTGTTGTGCATAACGAGGCGTCATAAGGAATAATAAAAACTACTCTCCTCTTCCTGTGAAGTAGGTGCAGTGAGAAACCTTGTGTCCGTGAGCCATTTTGAAGTCAGAGTGACCCCGAACAAAAACGACTTGATTGCGCTCATCGTGCTGCTGTGTCCGTCACGACATATGCAAAAGAAGAGATAATTTTCGAGCGAAGCACTTATAACGACGTCAGCGCAGCAAGGGAGGAGGTGGGGTCTCTCCCCTTTAGAGTCGCCCGTATTGAAAAGGAAATTGGCGAGCGCGCCGCCATGACGCGCGGAGAGGCCACCTTGTCCCGCACCATCAGCGCACCGGCGTCGGCGGCGCCGCCCGACCCCGAGGCCGCCGGCCCGCGCACGTCGGTGGCTTCGACGTTCCGCCTGTCCTTGCCCAACGGGCGCAAGATCTCCACGGCGTCGGGCGCCGCCTTCACCAACCGGGCCTTCACCGACGACGCCGGCGACGTGTGCGTGGACGGCTGCAAGCGGCCGGCGTCGTACGCGCCCAGCGGCGTCACCAGCCGCGACGTGGTGCAGCGCTCCATCTCCCAGGTGCTGGACGCGGCCGGGGAAGACGG